>JAPCYP010000011.1:0-347500 GCA_035048595.1 Echinosophora koreensis
TTCGTTTTATGGTTACAAAATTTATGGAAGTTTTGATTAAGGTTTAATCCAAGCTGAGTTGAATTTTCAGAAAATCATGCTAGTATGGTGCATGAGCCCATGTGATCTATGTTTTACTGCTTTTCAGTGATCCGTGTTTGATGGGGAGTCTGTAAATCGAGTTAATGTAGAAACTTTGTTAGTTGCACTTTCTGAGGAGAATAATGAAGATTGTTTAAAAGAAAAATTTTGACAGCGAGTGTTCTTTTCTTATCTTTATGAAATTTAATCAAGAGAAAGCTTTTTTCTTAGTATGAGAATTCCATGTTTTTGGTCTTTACAGGTTTCATGGAAGTATTACTATTTGATTTGACCCCCACGTTTTCTTCTTGATGTCCAGATCTGTGTTACGACTAGTACATCAGCAGGGCTAGAGCAGATTCTACCTTGGATGTTTTATCATAAAGTCATTGGGGTGACAAACTTTTTTCTTTTTGTGGAGGGGAAGGCTGCCTCTCCCGAAGTATCAAAGGTCCTGCAATCAATTCCTGTAAGTTGAAAAACTCAATATTTTATCCATGTCACGAATCTGGATTTGATTCTTTTAATCTATTTTGCTTTCCTCCTTTCTCTTTCCTAATAATTCTAATTTGGTTTATGTTGTTTAATTAGGGTGTAAAGGTTATATATAGAACCAGAGAGCTGGAAGAACAACAGGCTAAGAGGTTAATCGATTTTACCATTTTCTTACTGACTCTCATCCTTTGAAGTTAATTTTCCAATTTTCGATGGTAATAGTGTTCTCTAGATTTTCACAATTTGCATTTAGATATGCAGGATTCTTTTCACATTAATAGTTTGACATTTCAGTGTATTTATGATGACTCTTCTAATTCAATTTTGTTTTTCTTTTATTGTTATAATTTCATTTATTTTCCTTAAATTGTTTATATTATTGTTGTATATCAAGTTCTCTTTGTCTTCATGATATTTCGATATTGTTATTCTACAGTTTCTACCCTTCAGTTTCTTAGAGTTATTTTTGTTATTCTAATTATTTATGTTGTTGGTTGCATGGTTGCATCAGCCGTATTTGGAACGAGACATGGCTGTCGAGCTTCTTTTATAAGCCATGCAATTATGAACTTTTTGTAAAGCAGTCCCTTAATATGGAGATGGCTATTGTCATCGCAAGGGTATGACAAACTGTTTTATCACACAAATTATGATTTGGTGCTTAATTTAATTGATCAACACAATGTTTTTCGTGTTTAAACATCAGGATGCTGGTATGGACTGGATTCTCCATCTTGATACAGATGAATTAATACACCCGGCTGGTGCAAGGGAGTATTCTTTGAGGCAGTTGCTTCTTGATGTTCCAGGAAATGTTGATATGGTCATATTTCCCAATTATGTGAGTAGATTCTGCAGATTCTTCTTAATTGCTCTAGTGTTCATTCATGTATACCTCATGGAACTGGAAAAGAGATGGCTAATTTGTTAGCTTCAATGTTGTAAGTTGTATTTAATGATGATATCTATGGTTTTAGGAGAGCAGCGTTGAGCGAGATGATATCAAAGAGCCTTTTAGTGAGGTAAGTCTTAAACGCTGTATGTAGTCCTTGCTGAAAGTTTGTGTAACTTATTGAAGTTACAGAGAACCTGGAATAAACAGTTTATCATTGATATAATTATATCTGGCTCATTAATTATATGTAAATCTCTTTACAATGCTATTTCTTTTCTTCAATAAACTGTGCTGCTTATTTTTAATTATTCACAAATCACAACTACACCTATGAATTCATTAAGAGAAAGCAATGGATTCTCTAGTCAGTAAATCTGACCTGCTTTATCTGTAACCAGTTGACATTCTCATTGTACTCACAAAAACTGGTTATACTGAATTGTTTGTTGGAGTATATGAGATCCTAGAATCACAAAAGGAATTATGCCATTTGGAACTCTTTTGCTTTAAGTTCATTGCCTAGTCAGAGCTTGAGATTTATTAACTAAACTGGTGCATTAGATCACTGTACTTTAGAGTACAAGTGCTTGAAGTTTGAGATTTTATGATGGCAAACATTTATTGCTATATTGAGCTTAGAGGAGGTATTTGTACCTCACTTAGGTGAATAGGATAGAGAACTGTGTTGTGGTTTCTTTAATCATTGAAAATGTTAACAAAAAAAAAAAAGCATTGATACAAGGAGCTAAAAGCTAAGAATTAATGGTGCATTACCAGGTGCTGAAACATTGGAAAAGTTTAACTAAAAACAAAATTACCTACCCCAATTTTGTTTTCCTCATAGTAAATAATGGATTTGTGATCAGCATAGTGCAAAAGTAAACTTGGTATTGGAGTCTTGGAGGCTCACACATCTATTTGGCAATGAACTTGAGTTAATAGTTATCAATCCCAGATAGCGGCGCGTAGCGGCCGGCCCCCGAAACCGCTATAGCAGGTTAGCGGGAGCAAGATGGCCGCTATTGCGATGTATATATACACAAGCTTAAAAATTAGATATACACATATGTAAATGCTAAAACATAATGACTACCCAAAATTGCAAACACAAACTCATAATTAATAATCATAAGTTATAATCTTCATGTAAATAAATAACAAAATTAAAAAAACTATCGAATATGAAGGAGCTAAAGGTGAAAATTATTTAACCTTGGTCCGAAAAACCGACAATACCCCCAAATATGACCGTTAGATGCCCATTTGAGGAGGGGTAAAAATGAGCTCTTAACACATTTTCTTGTAGTGGCCGCTATTGCCACTATTTCCCGCTATTCTGGCTGCTATAGCGGCCGCTATTGATGCTATCAGAAAACGCTACGCTATTTGAGAACCATAGCGGCTAGGGGCTGATCCGCTCCGCTGCTATAGCGGCGCTATAGTGCCCTATTAACTACATAGAGTTTCCCTAATTCAAATGTGTGCTAAAAAGGAGGACAAGGCTTGTCTTCCTTTGTAAGCATTGTCAAATATTTTATATGCTAGAATGAGTATTTCGGTGGTCTCTATTTCATGGTTGCCTCAGTTGAACAAGGTTTGTATTTTGTGGTAAAAAATCTTGTGGGATTTCTGAATTCTGATTATGGTTTTAACTCTCATTTTGATTGGGGGATAAACTTTTCGTTGTCTCAAGCTCCCAAAAAAAAACTGTAGTAGTCAAATCTGAATGCTATGATGGACACTTTTGTCACTCTGATACTTTGATTATGCACCACAATTAAACGGATAAGATTGGTTTCAACCAGATCTTCTGACATGAAAGGAATTGTAAATTACTAAATTTGTAACCTAATCTTTCATTCATTTAATTTGTTGATTTCTACAAACTTTTTTCCTGCCTCTTTGGCACATTATGAGATGCAATTTAATAGAGTACAGTAAACATGTATGTATGCTAGCTTAGAGTTAGCCTAGATAGCTTAGCACAGATGTAAGCCTAACTGAATAGGCTGAGCTGGCACTATTCAGTTAAGGCAGTTAGCCTAGTCTCTGAGCTATAAATAGCTCACTGCAACTGTAATCAAATACACTGAAATAAACAAGATTCAGATTCACTCTCTCTCTCTATCTTCTCTCTCTCTCTCTCTCTCTCTCCTATCTCTATCTTCTATTCTTTTATGTTATCATGAGCTAAATTCTGGGCCTCGTCAATGGCTGCATCACCGCGTCCTACCACCGCTACCGGCGGCGGAAATCCCTTTAGTGAAGTTCCGGCGAATTCGTCGTCTTTGACGATGAACTTCAATCCCTCCATTTCCGTGAAACTTGACGACAACAATTTTCTTCTCTGGAAACAGCAAGTAGAAGCTGTTATTCTTGCGCACAAACTCCATCGCTTTGTGATTAGCCCTGTGATTCCTCCTCAATTCGCTTCTCCAGCCGATCGCGATCTTGGAATCGAGACTGAAGCTTATCAGATATGGCTGGTGCAAGACCAGATGTTGTTCACTTGGCTTCTTGGCTCGCTATCGCCATCGATCCTACCTCGGTTCATCTCTTGCAAGTAGTCGTGGTAGATCTGGGACAAAGTCCACAAACATTACTACTCGCATCTTAGGGCTAAGGTGCGTCAATTCAGATCTGAGCTCAAAAATACTAAGAAAGGTACAAGAACAATTTCGGAATATTTGTTGAGAATTCGTGCAATTGTAGACTCTCTTCAATCTCTTGGAGATCCGATATCAGATCAAGATCACACAGACACGGTTTTAGAAGGACTTCCGGAGGAATTCAACTCTTTTGTGATGATGATCTATGGCAGAGTTGAACCTCCTTCAGTGGATGAAATTGAATCCCTCCTATTGGTTCAGGATGCTCAATTTGAAAAGTTCAGACAAGAATTGCCCTCTTCAGCCTCCATTTCAGTGAATGTTGCTCAAGCTCCTAATGTAGAAGATGCTGATCCGAATGATGATCAATTCGATGCTCAACGAGGAAATTTTCAGGGTAACAACCGTAGCCGTGGCGGCAGAGGCCGCGGCCGTGGTGGTTCAAGACCTACCTGTCAACTTTGTGGCAAGTATGGTCATGATTGCTTTAATTGCTGGCATCGGTTTGACCAAACCTTTGTGCCACCAGCTCAACCACCACCAGATCAGCTATTCAATTCAGGGAACTACATGAACTCAGGCAATTACATGTTGCAAGGCCAGGCTCGTTCAGCTCCAAACCAGTTTCCCACAATGCAGAGGCAATTTCGTGCTCCTACCTCTCAAGGCCTCTTACCTAGACCATCAGCATCCTCACAATATCAGCCTAGTGCTTATCTTGCTACTCAGGCAAGTCAGTTTGCCTCTCCCACACCAGAATTTAGTTTTCCAAGACAGTTTGAAGGACAAGCTTGGTACCCTGACTCCGGAGCATCTCACCATCTCACTGCTGATCCACAAAATCTAAGTCATAACACACCTTTTGGGGGCCAAGACCAAGTGCTCATGGGCAATGGGCAAGGTCTCAACATCAACTCTATAGGTTCCTCTAAACTTTTCTCTAATTGTCACCCACACACAACCTTTTCTTTGCATAATCTCTTACTTGTCCCTACTATCACAAAGAACTTAGTCTCAGTTTCAAAATTTGCTAAGGATAATGGTGTGTTCTTTGAGTTTCACCCATACTCTTGCTTTGTCAAATCACAGGCCTCTAAACAAATTTTACTTGAAGGCTCTCTTGGAAGTGATGGTCTTTATTGCTTCAAGAATCTCAGTGTCATCAAAGAGCCTTCTTCAGTCAAGTCTATAGCTAAGTCTCCTATTGCTTCTTCTGCCATTGTTAATACCAGTGTTCTGCCTAAAAGTGTTAATACTTACAACACATGGCACTGTCGTTTAGGACACACTCATTTTAATGCTGTAAAGCATATATTGCAGCTGTGTAATATTCCTTTACCTAATAATAAAAGTGAAACTGATTTCTGTAATGCATGTTGTATTGGAAAAGCACATCGTTTACATGCCCCCTCATCTACTACTGAACATACTACTCCCTTTGAGCTTGTGCACACTGACCTTTGGGGTCCTGCACCCTTTTTGTCCTCGTGTGGCTATACATATTACATCACCTTTGTTGATGCTCTCACACACGTTTCACTTGGATTTACTTTCTCAAACAGAAATCTGATGCTCTTAGAGCCTTCAAACAATTCCTAATGCTCATAGAAACTCAGTTTTCCACTAGAGTTAAAGCCATCCAGTCTGATTGGGGAGGAGAATTTCGTCCCTTCACAAAGTTTCTCAATGACCTTGGCATCATACATAGACTAACCTGCCCACACACATCTCACCAAAATGGAACTGTAGAAAGAAAACATCGACAAATTGTTGAAATGGGCCTAACTCTCCTCTCACATGCTGCCCTCCCTCTCAAGTATTGGGACCATAGCTTTACTCAGGCTGTCTATCTTATCAATAGACTCCCAACTGTGGCTCTCCCAACTCACTCTTCTCCTTACCATGCCCTGTTTGCCACCCAACCTGACTATTCCAGCCTCAGGATTTTTGGGTGTGCTTGTTTCCCTTTCCTAAGACCCTTCAACCAATACAAAATGCAATTTAGGTCAGCTGAGTGTGTGTACCTTGGTCACTCTCCTCAGCACAAAGGCCATAAATGCCTTGCGTCCAATGGCAAAATCTACATTTCTAAAGATGTGTTATTTAATGAGATAAAATTGCCCTTCCCCTCTCTTTTCCCCACAGATTCTCCTCAATCTACCTCTGATACTGCCTACCCTGCCTCTATTCCCACTCCCCATTACCCTGTTTTAACTCCTATTCCTCTTACACAATACCCTCCTTCACCTGTTTTCCCTCCAGGTTCTTCAGCTTCTCCAAACTCTACCTCTTCTGCCTCTCCTGACACACTTATTCCTGACCCTAACACACTACCACAGTCATCTATCAGCACCTCTAACTCCCCTAGTAACACTCTGTCTCTTCATGCACCTAGTCCCAATTTTCCTCTGCTCAACTCTGATCAGTCTAGTCCCACACCCAGTTCTACTCCCCCTGTTAATTCTCACCCAATGCTCTCTCGTTCCAAAACTGGTCATCTTCCTCCAGGTCTATATCCGAGTCTTCATTTAGCTCACTTAGAACCTACCTCTGTCAAGGCAGCCCTCTCAAGCCCACAGTGGCTGGCTGCAATGAAGGATGAGCACAATGCTCTCCTCAACAACCACAGTTGGTCCCTAGTCTCTCTCCCACCCAACAGAAATGCTATCGGATGCAAGTGGGTTTTTCGGGTCAAGGAGAACCCTGATGGTAGTATAAACAAATATAAAGCCAGGCTTGTAGCCAAAGGTTTTCGTCAGCAGTTTGGATTTGATTTTCATGAAACCTTTTCACCTGTGGTGAAACCTATTACTATTCGGGTCATACTGACCTTGGCCCTTACCCACAAATGGGTCCTTCAACAAATTGATGTGAATAATGCATTCTTAAATGGACATTTGGAAGAGGAAGTCTATATGACTCAGCCCCCAGGATTTGAAGCCCCTGACAAGTCCCTAGTCTGCCGGCTAAACAAAGCCCTTTATGGCTTGAAACAGGCTCCTCGGGCCTGGTATGAGCGCCTTGCCTCTACTCTGGTACAGCTTGGCTTTACAACAAGCAAATGCGACCCATCTCTGTTTGTGTACAATAAAGACAGCAACTGCATCTATGTCCTTGTCTACGTGGATGACATTATTCTCACTGGTTCTTCCCCTACTCTCATCAGCAGTCTCATCAAGAAGCTTAATGCTCAATTTGCTCTAAAAGAGCTTGGAACCTTGGACTATTTTCTTGGAGTTGAGGTCAAGCACTTGCCCTCTGGTAACTTACTGCTCTCTCAATCAAAGTACATTCGGGATTTGCTGGACAGAGCACACATGGCTGAGGCAAAAGGCATTTCTTCTCCAATGGTGAGCAATTGCAAGCTCACTAAATTTGGCACTGACACCTTATCTGACCCACACCTGTATCGCTCGGTTGTTGGTGCTCTGCAGTATGCCACTTTAACTCGCCCTGACATTGCTTTCAGTGTCAATAAGGTCTGCCAATTTATGGCTAAACCTCGACACTCACTGGCAGGCTGTCAAGCGTATCTTAAGGGCTCCATCCACCATGGTCTTTTGCTGCAACCAGCTGCTTCTCCTATGAGCTACCCCATTCATGCATACTGTGATGCAGACTGGGCGAGTGACCCCGATGATCGAAGGTCAACCTCAGGGTCTTGTATTTTCTTTGGGCCCAATCTGGTCTCTTGGTCCTCTCAGAAGCAACAACTTGTAGCTCGATCAAGCACTGAAGCCGAGTATAGAAGCATGGCCAACACAGTGGCTGAACTTTGCTGGATTAAGTCCCTTCTCACTGAGTTACACATTCCGTTTGCTGCACCTAAACTCTACTGTGACAACCTGAGTGCTGTGTCACTTGCCCACAACCCGGTTCTGCATGCAAGGACTAAACACATCGAGCTAGACATTCATTTTGTCAGAGAGAAAGTCATCTCCAAAGCTCTAAGCGTTCACCATGTTCCAAGTGCAGATCAGCTTGCTGATTCCCTCACAAAGCCTCTCTCCTCTGCTCAGTTTACTTCTCTAAGGTCCAAACTCAATGTGGTTGAACCACCTTGAGTTTGAAGGGGGGCTAATAGAGTACAGTAAACATGTATGTATGCTAGCTTAGAGTTAGCCTAGATAACTGAATAGGCTGAGCTGGCACTATTCAGTTAAGGCAGTTAGCCTAGTCTCTGAGCTATAAATAGCTCACTGCAACTGTAATCAAATACACTGAAATAAACAAGATTCAGATTCACTCTCTCTCTCTATCTTCTCTCTCTCTCTCTCTCTCCTATCTCTATCTTCTATTCTTTTACAATTGAGCACTCTTTCCTGAAGAGGAAACCTTTAAGGGACGTATTGGTTTTCTTATAACACGCAGTAAAATGTTTGTGCTTTGGCTGATTTTGTAGATGTCCCCAAGTTTGTTCTGTGGTTCTGATTTGAAGTTTGCATGTTTTGTCATTGATAGTTCTTTCCCTCTTTTTTCTGTTCTGTCAAAGCAGGTATCAATGTTTAAAAAGAATTATGACCATCTTCCAAAGGATACATACTTTGGCATGTATAAAGATTCTGTACGCGGTAATCCAAACTACTTCTTGACTTATGGAAATGGAAAATCAGCTGCCCGGATTCAAGATCATCTTCGCCCTAATGGTGCACACAGATGGCATAATTATATGAAAACCCCAAAGTATAATCCATTAATTCATAAAGCATATTTGTGTCTCTTCACTTTTTTATCAGTGCCATGATAGTTCTCCTGAATTTTGTTAGTGAAATCAAATTGGAAGAGGCTGCTGTTTTACATTACACATACGCTAAATTCTCAGACCTAACTTCTAGACGTGATCGCTGTGGTTGCAAACCTACAAAAGAAGATGTCAAAAGATGCTTCATGTTGGAATTTGACAGATCTGTGAGTTCAGGATTTTTTTCTTGTTGTTTCACCTTTTGTCCAATTCAGTTAACAACTTTAATTGCATAGCAAAAAACAGGATTTGTGTTACAAATGTATAATTATTTTACTAAAGCTCGGACCTAAGCTTGGCTATTTCTTAGGGAAAAAAATTTGCAATTTATCTTTGTAGTGTAGAGTATGAGACTTGTGTAATGGCTAGGGTGAAGCCTTGTGACCTGGTGGTCATGGATTCTAGTTGTAGAATTGCCTTCATCTGACTCTCTTCAGATCCTATACTGGTGGGAGGGGAGCCTCATTCACTAAGTTGCCCTTTTTCTTTCTTCTGGAGTGAAGTGTTAACTCTTTTTTAAATTAATTTTTCTCTTAAAAGTATTTATTCATGCTAAGCAGATCTTATCAATTTCAGGCATTCATCATTGCTTCAACTGCAACTGAAGATGAAATGATGAAGTGGTATGGTGGCTTCAATTCTTCATATTTGTTTATGGTCTTTCTGTCTCCTGTGTTTTAAACCATTGTGTACTCTTGTAACTGATCTACAAAAATAAAAAATTTGGTCTTTGCTCCTTGTTTCAGGTATCATGAGCATGTTGTGTGGGATGATAAAGACCTGAAGATTAAACTGTTGAGGAAGGGAATATTGACTCGCATATATACTCCCATGGTAAGCATATTTCATTATTTATTCAAAGGGTGAATCTTTTATTAGATAAGGAAAGGAAGGAATAAAACCATCATGGCTTGATTACAATGATAGACCCGCATTACCATGGAGAGGACAAACCTTGCAGTAGGCAATTGTTGGGAGGGCCTCCTAGTCGTAACAGTGTCTGAGGGATTAGTCTCAGTCTCAACAATGTTTGCAACAATACTTATGGGCCACTGACTCATATATATGAAAGAAAAAGGTAAAGAATGGGGTCTGGACTGCAGGAAGTTGGGCTATATCAATGGAGGCATAAGGGGCAAGGCAGAATTGTAATTAATGAGAAAGTGGGCCATTTGATTAGTGCAAAGAATGGGGAGCATAACAGAAAAGACAGGTCATAAATGATGAATGAAGGGGAAATTTTCTGGTGTGATTGAGAGAAATCGAAAAAATGTTCATTGAGAGGGGTATCTGAGAATTGAAATTAGAATTTTGTGGGTGGGGGGATGGGGATTGTTCGCCATCTCTAATGACTGTTCCTATTTTTTCTGACCGTGTTTCCATTCTTCTGCCTAATTTTTTGGTTTATGGTTGCTGTCTTCTGTGTATTCGAGGTTAGTAGAGGAAATTCCTCGGCTGTAAGGAGCTGAGCTTCCATTTTCTAGTTTAATATTGTACGGAGTTTTTCAGTTCCTATCAGAAACCCCCTAGTCAAAGACCAATAGAGAAATAAAAATTAGAAAAGAAAATCATTCGAAAGGCAAGAAGACACTAGCACCCTACATGAAGAGAAAGTTGGTCGAAAGGTGGTGTCCCAATAATATAACTACTACTACACATTGCATGTATACTTTTATAGCTCCGTATTCATTTCCTAATGCACTTGTCTTCAGGTCATAGTACAAAGTTTGAGGGAATCTGGGGTCTTCAGTTCTGTCATTGCATCTGCCCCAACACTTTCCAAAGAAAACTTTTTGCTGTCAATCGATAGTAGTAACTCGTCGAGAGCCGTTGCCTCTGTATCCCTTCCTTCTAGAAAGATCGGAAGAACCGGAGAGTCTAAAGCAACTACAAGGAAGGTCTTGGATATTGAATCTGCTGCGTTTCATGAAGTGGCTGTACCGCCACTGTCTCCCCCAGGAGTATATGATAATGACCTCGATTCACTCTCTTGATCAATCTCAGAGCATCTTTCCTTCTTCCATTTGAGTATTCAGGTTTTCCTATTGTATGCAGTAGTGGAAGAATCAACAGGTGAAGAAAGAGCAAGTCAGTTGCTTGTTCTGGCTACCTGAGTGTGGTGCTTAATTATGTGCAAGTGCCGCTGGTGTTATTTCTTTTTAGCATCCCTTGTTAAATGTAGTTGGCATTCTTGTTGTAGCCATTTTTCTGTAAAGAAACCCAAGCAACAGTGTGCCACTAGTGTGAATTCTTTTTAAGCCTTTTTCACGTTAAGGCAGTAAAATTGTGACTAGGATAGTAGGATCTTGATCACACACGCGAGTTATTCTTTGTATGATAGTTGTAACTAAGAATGAGATAATATTGTAACTTGATATTTTGGGCTAGAGTGGATTGTGAGTTATTCAATGCAAGAATCTAATCCAGCCAAGAATCCAAAGCTGAAATGAAAATGAAGATAAGAAAGGTCAAGCACAACAGGAACCACCTCCAAGACAAACTTGCAGCAACGAAATGGGTTACATATGCGGAAGATGATTAGGCTTTTTTTTTTATCAAAGTAACCCACTTTTGGAAACTATTTATCAAAATAACCTACTTTTGAAACAATTTATCAAACTAACCTACTTTTAAATAAAATATGTTAGTGGCGCCACTCAAATTTACTGTCACGTAACAGCTCATGATTGGCCCAAGAAGTTGACCCCGAAAAAAAAAAAATAGAGTGGTGCCAGTCAAACTGGCGCCACTAATATATATATAAATTATTATTATTATTATAATAAAATATATATATATATATAATTTAATAATATTAATATAATTATATTAATTAATAATTGATTAATATAATTATTATATAATGATAATATTTATTAATAGAATTTAATTAATTAATTAATTAATATTTCTTATTAATTAATAATTAATAATATAAATTTGTGTTGTGTTGTGTCTGTAATGTAATTTGTGAAGTTCGTTTCCTTGACCAATGACTTGATTGTTCATCACATTCACATCACATGTATATTCATTGATCACAATACTATCACACTAATGGGTTTGGCAATTTCACAATTCTTGCTCCACAAATATTAATTTTATATTTATCAATATTATCATTATGTAATTTATATTAATATTCATACTTATTTATATTTTCATTAGTCAACCTTTATGTGTTAAATTATATCATTTATAATTTTAAATATCTTTTATAAAAGTATTTTTCTTATATTTTTTTCTTGTTAGCTACGCTTCTTTTTTTTGACAAAAGACATCTACTACATTTCATTAATAATCAGCGGAACATCATAGAAACAATGAGAACTAGTATAATCTATGGCCACTCTTGCTAGGCTATGGGCAACCATATTAGCTAATCTCCGAGAGAACTCAACATGAGAGTTTTGCAAAAAAGACAAAAGTAAAGACTTGCATAAAGAAATAGTAGCACCAAAGTCAGACAGATCAACAACCTCAGAATTCATTCTATCAACCACTATTTTAGAATCCAGCTCGAAAATAACTTTAGCATGATTAAGCTCTATCATCCAGTTAATAGCAAAATAGAGACCTTGCTAGCTACGCTTCTAAGCTCTATTGGTTGTTTCATTTCTTATATGGCAATATTTTTTTACAATAATAAAGTCATAAGTAAGATGGTGGTTGTTTGTTGGAGTTGGTTTTTGTTAGGAGTGTTCACATCCAAACCGATTCAAAAGAAAATCGGAAACTAATACAAAAAAACCGAAAACCGAACAAAACCGATGTCTCTTGGATTTTTTTGAATCTTGTTTTCTTAAAACCGCTCCGATCAGATCGGACTTTGGATCCCTTTTCTAAATATTTATTAATTAATTAATTAAATTCTATTAATAAATATTATCATTATATAATAATTATATTAATTAATTATTAATTAATATAATTATATTAATATTATTAATTTATTTATATATAATAATTATATTAAATTATTTATATATATATAATTATTATTATTATTATATAGGTTATAATATATATATATATATAATAATTATATATATATATATATATATTTCTTAGTGGCGCCAGTTTGACTGGCGCCCCTCTCTTTTGTTTTTTTTTTCCGGGTCAACTGGCCAATCATAAGCTGTCACTTGACAGTCAATGGTGCCAGTCAAGTTGGTGTCACTAAAAAATATTATTTTATTTAAATATAGGTTAATTTAGTAAATTATTTTAAAAGTAGATTATTTTGATAAATAGTTTTCAAAAGTGGATTATTCCAATAAAAAAACGAGAAGATTAAGCAACCTAGCTCAAATAAGCCTAACAAAATGAGACTTGGTCAAGCTGGAGCGCAAGTCCACTCTGAAAAGAAATACTCTCAAGAAGCGCACAGACTACGGAAAAAACAGAAAGTGACTTTCTAAGTTACACACAAAAAATAAAGAAGAATGATCTTTGCTAAAGCAACGTTTAATGAAGTGAGAACATTCAAATTTAATGATTCCAACCAAAATAAAGTAAAACATTTGTAATAATGAGACAGTTTGTAAAAAAAAAAAAAAAATTATCCCTAAAAATTTTGGTGGATTCCATTTTAGTCCCTGAAAAATAAAAACTCATGAGTTAGTCCCCAAAATTTCATTATGTGAGACCTTTTAGTCCATCCGTCAGTCAAAGCACGTTGACCACCGTTAAGTGTGTGACGTGTCACGTTAATTGCCAAGGTGTACTGTTAGTATTTTCCAACTTGGAATTGTTTTAAAAAAACCGAAATTAGAGGGCCATTTTGGTCCTCAATAACTTTCAAGTGAGCCATTTTAGTCCCTGACATTTTTGTTATGACCCACTTTGGTTCCTCACCGACATATGTCAACACAGATACACAACTAAAAAATAGATACACTGATACACTAATATGAACCATATGAACCATACCAGTAACACATGTCACAAAAGCTAGCTATGGTTAGGTGGCGAAGAAATTGGAACAAAAGCGAAATACCCAACCTGACCTTAGAAGGAGGCAAGCCTTTGAGATCATGAAGGAGGACTTCATGGTTCATTTAAACGACAAGAAACTATCAAAGGCATTGAAAAAGGCATGACTGGCTGTGGAGGGTTCAGAGAGGAATCAATAAGGTAGGTTGCGGGACTACATGAACGACCTGTTGACAACCAATTCGGGATCAACTACCAAGATGGATGTCATGGCTCAACCACAGGCTCTGCCACTACTTCAGAGGGAGATATATATATATATATAATAATAATAATAATAATAATAATAATAATAATAATAATAAGATTGAAGAGTTGTTTCTACTGTACATCTGACATGGCAATGCAATCATGATTTAAGGAGTTTAATTGTTTTTTAATCCATTATTTGTTTCGGATTTTTTTATTATTATTATAGTTGGTTCTTTCATTGTATTATTTGGTAAATTGGCTTGAGGTGCATTAAATGAGATTATACATTGCCATCAGCACACCTTGTCAGCCATCATTACCAAACAAAGGGTGAAACGTTAACAGGGGAGGGGGAGGAGTACGCGGGGAGTGTGAAGGGGTTAGGTTACAGCGTTATCATCATATTTATTATTTATTATTATAAAAATGTAATTGTGTAATTATTTTTATAATATATTTAATTATTAAATATATAAAATAAAAATAATATATTACTTTTTTAATTAGGGTACTTATGTCATTTTACATATTCATCATCATTTTTTAAAAAAAAATTCTCTCAACTTCTTCCTTTTCATTTTCTCACATATTTCGCTCATACCAAACAAGTCTTAAAATCCAGTCTTTTTTTCACCATCTTATCTCTCCTCATCTTCTATTTTTCCATCTTCTCTCTTCTAATTTTCTCTTCCATACCAAACAAAGCATTAGTGTATATATTACTGGAGTAAAAATTAATGGGTTGCTTAAATATGATGTGACATAATAGGGTCTACAGTAGGGTTCACTTAATAAACCAAAGTGGATCACTTATCAAGATAGCATTAGATAAGTGTTATCAAGATAACATTTGATCATCTTTCTAAAAATGCTTAATTTGACGGAGTAAAACCGATAAATAAATCAAATAGATTTTTCGGAGGGAAGAAAATAATAATATGTTCGATAAATATATTTTCTAAATAAGATTGACTTGCACAGAAAAAGGAGAGAAGGAAATCAAATAGATTTTTAAGGAAAAAAAACTAATATGATAGACACATTTTTAAAAAAAAATAGTTAACTTGAAATGAAAGGGAAAAGAGAGAGATGGCGAACTACGTTTTCTCTGCTACCCCTTTGCAAGGCGAAGAGACTTCTCTAAAGGAACCACCGGATGGGGGTGGTGGTGGTGGTGGTGGTGGGATGGCTATGAATGAGGATAAGAAAGTTAAAGCCTCCTTCAAGGATATGGTGCTTGGCTCAAAAAAAAACCCAGCCCCTAGACCTAAGGTTGATTTATTCCAGGCGAAACTAGCTAAGATTGAATATGAGGATGGCAACCCACAGAAGCCAATGGTGCATATCGATGACAAAGTCTTTGAAGGTCTTTATGAACCATGGCAGGATGCCCTCGTTGTGAGTCTTCTCGGTAAGACTATTGGATACAATACTATGATGGACAGACTCACGAGGCTTTGGAGACTGAAAGCAGGTTTTGAGATCATGGACATTGGTAATGGGTATTATATGGTCAAGTTTGAGGAAGAGGTGGATCGTACAAAGGTGATGGATGAGGGTCCATGGATGATCTTCGATCATTATCTTACTGTGCAGACATGGACTCCAGACTTTGTTTCTCCTAAAGCTAAAATTGAGAGAACAATGGTTTGGATTAGATTCCCTGGGTTGAATGTGTTCTTCTATGATGAGAGTATTCTCATGACACTAGCTGCGGCTGTTGGTAAACCAGTGAAGGTTGATAGGAACACACTTGATGTAAAGAGGGGGCGCTTTGCAAGAGTCTGTGTTGAAGTTGATCTAAACAAACCTGTTGTGGGCAAGGTTTGGTTGAAAGGTTTCTGGTATCATGTGGAATACGAGGGTTTGCACCGTATTTGCACCAGCTGTGGCTGTTATGGCCATCTAGCCAGAGATTGTAACAAAAGTCAGGGTAACCCAACATCTGCTCCTGTTGGAACGCCACCTCCTTCCATGGTGGCGCCGACCACTGCTTCTCCGGGATTTCAAAAAACAATGGCTATGAATGTTGAGAAGAATCAGGCGGATCCCTTGGGCGAGAATCGTGGAGAAGCTATTAAGGCGGATCAGGATCAGTTAGTGGGAGATTGGGTTATGGTTAAAAAAAAATCCCGTAAAGTTAGCAATCAGGCAAAGCAGAAGGACTCGAATATTTTCAAAGGGAAGGCATTCAATAACAATAATGGGAGGAAAGATAAACCCCATGCACCAAGGGATACGGCTAATGTGTACGTTGATAGCCATGCAAAATCTCAAAGGGGCCCACTAAATGCCAAGAAAGACAACATGTTGACTTCGGCAATTGACAAGCATAAGAGGCAAAGAAAAGATGTTGACTCAGGTATTTTTTAAAAACATCTACCAACAGCAGTTGCAGCCTTAAAAATCAAGGAGGGATCGGGTTCGCATGAAAATAAAGAAATGAACCAATGGTCTTTCAAAAGTCCTTTCGTCTATGATCTGGGTAATGGAGCTAAATCTTCAGTTAAAATGAAAGCCATATCAGATTCAAGATACATAGTTTATCATGAAGAGGATGGTAATCCCAACGATAAGAATATGGATATTGTCAAAGAGGACAGGTGTTCTTCCCGGTAGGTTATGGATCAAGAGGTTGTCCCTGAGACCCAACAGCTGTTGCAAACGTAGTCATGTGGCTACATGGTTTCACTCTTATCCCTGTGTTTATGGATTTTAACGATCTATCTTTCCTTTCTTGGAATATTCGTGGCGCTTTTAGTCTTTGCAAAAGACGCCATGTTAGGGATATTGTGAACCTTCACCATCCGTCTCTTTTTCTCTTATATGAGACGCATGGTCCTTTTATTAAAGTGGAACCTTTTTGGTCGTCTTTGGGATACAGTCTTATTTATGTTCAGGAAGCTAGGGGTCATTCAGGAGGGATTTGGGTCTTATCCGCTAAGGATGATCTAATTTTTTCTCTGGTAGCTTGTACGATCCAAGCCATTACTTTTTCCATCAAGAGAGGTAATTTTACTTGGTTCTGTTCCGCAGTTTATGCCTCTCCTATTTTCTCTATCCGTAGTACTCTTTGGGATCATCTAATAACTCTTCGAAGTAGTATCAATGGACCATGGATGGTAATTGGGGACTTGAATGAGGTTTTAAGCCCATCTGAAGTTATGGGTGGATCCTTCTGCATGTCTCGTGCTAATTTATTGGCTAATGTCATGACTCATTGTGATTTCATGGACCTTGAAACCGTGGGTGGTTTATTCACTTGGAGGAGGAATGTTCACAGTAGTGGTCATGTTAGGAAGAGGCTTGACAGGTGCATGGTGGATGTAGAGTGGCGTCTTCTTTTTCCTCATGCCCTTGTTGAGCTCCTCCCTCCCCACAACTCTGACCATAATCCGCTTCTCCTTAGTTGCAAAAAAGCTCATAGTAAAAAGGCAAAAATTTTTCATTTTCAAGCGGCTTGGATTTCTCATCCTGGTTATGGCAAGTTGGTTGAGAATACTTGGAATTCTACTAATGGCAATGCTGTTTACAAGATGGGAAGGATTCAGGATCATTCAATTATCTTTAATAGAGAGGTTTTTGGTAATATTTTCAAGAGGAAAAGGAAACTTGAGGCCCGTATCGCTGGTGTTCATAGACAGCTTGACATTCATCCTTATTCTGATATGATAAAGCTTGAAAGAGAGCTTCAAAATCAGTATAATCAGGTTCTGGCTCAAGAAGAACTCCTTTGGTATCAGAAATCTAGGGAGAATTGGGTCAAATTTGGCAATAGGAACACGAAATTTTTCCATACTCAGACAATTATTCACAGAAGAAGAAACAGGATCTCTGGCCTTAACATAGATGGTATTTGGTGCACAGATGATGAGGTGTTAAAAAATGCAGCTTATTCTTTCTTTAAGGATCTGTTTCAGTCTAATATAACTTGTCATCCGCAAAATTTGGTGCTGAGATTCACTCCTCAGATTGATAGTGAGCTCTGTGATGATCTGTTAAAGCCGGTTTCCTTGGAAGAGGTAAAAGAAGCCTTGTTCTCTATGCACTCCTATAAGGCTCCTGGGCCTGATGGTTTTCAACCAATATTTTATAAGTCCTATTGGAGCATTGTTGGTAGTGATGTTCATGAGATGATAGCTGCTGCTTTTAGCAATGGAAGAATTGATCCTGGCTTAGCTGAAACTTTGATTGTTCCCATTCCAAAAGTTGATAATCCCACAAGCTTGAAGGATTTTCGACCTATTAGTCTCTGTAATGTTCTTTTGAAGTTGATATCTAAAGTTCTTGTTAGAAGGGTTAGACCTCACCTGGACAGCTTTATTGGTCCTCTTCAAAGTAGCTTCATCCCTAACCGAGGTACGGCAGATAATGCAATTATTACTCAAGAGGTGGTTCATCATATGCACAAGAAAAAAGGTAAACTTGGCTATCTCCTTTTCAAAATTGACTTTGAGAAAGCATATGATAGAGTAGATTGGAATTTCTTGAAGCTTACTTTACATGATTTTGGTTTTCCAATTCCTATTATTACCCTGATCATGAATTGTGTCACTGCCTCTTCCTTAGCCTTGAAGTGGAATGGTGAAAAATTGGATAGTTTTACTCCTAATAGAGGTTTGAGACAAGGTGATCCAATGTCTCCTTACCTCTTTGTCATGTGTATGGAAAAGCTTGCAATGCTTATCCAAGAAAAGGTCCAGGATGGTAAGTGGAAGCCTGTCAAGGTTTCCAGGAATGGCCCATCAATATCTCATTTGTTCTTTGCAGATGATTGCATTCTTTTTACTCAGGCCACTTCAGCTCAAGCTAGACTTGTGAAGGAGGTGTTGGATGCCTTCTGTATGGCTTCAGGCCTTAAAGTAAATGTGCAGAAAACCAGATTTCTGGCTTCTAAGAATGTGGCTCGGGCTAAAATCAATAAATTTGCCTCTATTACTAGCTTTCATCACACTTCAAACCTCGGCAAATATCTTGGTTTTCCAATGCTTTCTGGGAGAGTGAAGAAGAGTGACTTTAGCTTCATCATTGATAAGATTAGTGGCAAATTGGCTAGTTGGAAGGCTAAGCTGTTGAATAGGGCTGGGCGTGTTACTCTTGCCAAGTCTGTCATTGCTTCTATTCCCATTTACTCAATGCAGAACAACTGGCTTCCATCTGGAATTTGTGACAACTTGGATGCTTGTGTTAGACAGTTTATATGGGGTGGAAAATCCAGCCATTGGGTTAGTTGGAGAGTTATTACTCAGACTAAAGATAGAGGTGGTCTTGGCATTCATACTGCAAGGGAAACCAATGTCTCTATGCTAGGTAAGCATGTTTGGAGTCTTATGCATCAGCAGGATAAGTTGTGGGTCCAAATGCTTACTGCCAAATATCTGAAGGATTCTCATGTATTTGCTGCTAAACATTTTCCTGGTATGTCCCCTACTTGGAAGGCTATTGTTAAGACTGTGGATGTTATCAAGCCAGGTTTTAGATACAGAACTGGAAATGGTGCTATCTCTCTCTGGTATGATAAATGGTTGGATGAGGACTATTTGTGTCAGCTAGTTCCCTATGTCCATATTCAAGATACACAATTACAGATTAAGGATATCTTCTTTGATGGCAAATGGCATTGGAATTTGCTTGCTACTCCAATTTCAATGGAAATTAAATTGAGAATGCAGAATTTATTTATAGATGAGGAATCAGATGATGTTCTTATTTGGGGGAATTCAGATTCTGGCCAGTATTCTGCAAAATCTGCTTATTCTTGGCTCAATCAAGATTCTATGATTAACCAATCTTCAACAATGCAAAATTGGTCTTGGATTTGGAAGATGGCTATGCCTGAGAATATCAAGCATTTTTTGTGGCTTGCCTGTCATAGTAGCCTGCCCACAAATGACTTTAGAGCTGCCAGACATATTACAAATGATTCCTCATGTCACAGGTGTGGTGCCACTCAAGAGACTGGTATTCATGTTCTTAGAGACTGTGTGCAGTCGAGAAAAGTTTGGGATTTGCTGTATCTTTCTAATCATCAGCAGTTTTATTCTCTGGATTTTCATGCATGGCTCAGTAATTTCAGCTTGTGCAGTAATGGTTCTTTATTTGTTGTGGCCTGCTGGATCATTTGGAAGGCCAGGAATGCTGAGACCTTTACAGATTCTAGGAGGACAGATTGGTTGCTGCTTAACCAAATCCACTCCTTGCATGAGCTAATAGTTCACTCTTTTGGAAAGCCAGTTAAAAATAGCAGAATCAGAGAGGTTTCTTGGATTCCTCCTAATGATAATTGCTACAAGATCAATGTGGATGGGAGTTCATTTGGCAATCCGGGTAGATCAGGGTTTGGTGGTTTGATCAGAAATAATTTGGGGGAATGGATTTCAGGCTACTCTGGCTTTTGTGGAATTTCTTCCAATCTGCATGCTGAACTCCTTGCCATTTTCCATGGTCTGAATCTAGCTTGGTCCTCAGGATTCAGGGAGATTGTTTGTGAATCAGATTCCCAGTTGGCTCTGTCTTTGATCTCTCAAGGTGTAGACCTGTTTCACCCTCATGCTGCTATCATTAACAAAATCAGGCGTTTGATGTCTCTTCCATGGAGGTTAACTCTTATTCATACTCTGAGAGAGGGAAATGAGTGTGCAGACTGGTTGGCCAAATATGGTGCTACAAATGATCATCAACTCTTCCTTTGGGAGCATTGCCCTGACCAACTTCATCTTGTTCTATTTGCTGATGCTGTTGGAATAGTTAGGCTTAGGCCTTAGTTGGTTTGTTTGTGCTGTTGTCTTTGTTTTCCTTTCTTCCCTGATCAAAAAAAAGGGAAAAGAGAAGAAAAAATTCAATAGATTTTTCAAGGAAAAAGTATGATAGATATAATACAATGCAATTTTTAAATATGCTTTTTTTAAAAATGGTTAATTTAACGTAGTAAAGCTGGTAAATATATCAAATAGATTTTCAGAGGGAAGAAAATAATATGTTAAATAAATATATTTTCTAAAAAAAAGATTGACCTGCACAGAAAAACAGAGAGAAAGAAATCAATTTTAAGAAAGAAAGAAAATTAATAAGATAGACACATTTTTTTTTTTAAAAATAGTTAACTTGAAATGAAAGAGAAAAGAGAAGAAATAATTGAATAGATTTTTCAAGGAGAAAAATATACCCGTGATATAATACAATGCAATTAATTGAGGTGTCATTTTATATAAGATATACTTCCAGATTCCTGAAAAAGTGAGATGAGAATAATTTTTTTCATGTTTTGTATGAGAGATAAAAAGTCATTCTATGACTGACATAAAACTTGCCAGGGAATAAATTTTCCACATGAAGGCTCTAAGTTTTATTTGCATGTTTGACATTGGGAAAAAATTTCCACGAAAGGATGTTCTCAGGAATGTAGTTAATATTACCTAAAAAAAAAAAGGAATGTAGTTAATATAAACTTTTTCAAAAGTAAACGTGATAAAAATTGTAAATATTTCAACCACCATTTAAATCTTAAAATGCTATTGTTATTAGTGTAAAGGACAATCGTATTAGAAAATCCAAATATTTTTTTTGTCAACATTTTATTAACTACTACACTTAAAATATGTCCATTTTTAATCCTGACACACCCCGTGCATTGTCCTTATGAAGTTGTCTGGGACGCAGTAGTGTTAAGTCTTTTGTTAGAATGTGATATTATCCTCAATGCACTAAGACTAAAACCTTTGAGTATGTTTTTGATACCTTTTGACTATCCTTTTGATTTTTTAAATTTATTTATATAAGTTGTATGTTGTGACATCTATTTTTTGGCATTGGTTTTATGAGTTTTTCAATATTGGTACTATTTTTTTAAGATAATGTATCCTAAGGGTTATTTATCCAACAATCTATTGGTGTATTGATTTAAATGTCATTTATATTTAACTTCAAATCCAATAAAATACATGTATTCTATTATTCGTTCCCACTCATTTGTTAAATTTGTACATGACAACTATATTTCTCAACAAGCGAGTATTATTTGTTGATTATAAGTTTTTATATATGTAATAGTAAGGAATAAATAGAAATATTAGAATAATATGAATTATTATTTTTCAAAATTTATAAAGGTTATATAAAATTGTGATCCATCATTATGTAACCTTTCAAAATTGCAAATTATCAATGTTGTTTCTCTATTATGGAAAAATAAACAGTTATATTATTAATAGAGAAATTAAAACACCGATAGTATAAAGTAGTATCCACTACCAGTATTAAAAAAAAAAAACTTATATTGACATTCACTAATATTTTGTTAGGTATGCTTTTAATTGCATTAAAAAAATGAATCAATGGCTTGGTTACCTTAACAGAGTAGTCTAGCCGTAATTACAACATTAAAAAGAGTCAACTAAGAAATGTTAGAATGAGGTAGTTTTTAGTAACTTAGAAATAGAGAAGATAATAATAATAATAATAATAATAATAATAATAATAATAATAATAATAATAATAATTATTATTATTATTATTATTATTATTGTTATTATTATTATTATTATTATTATTATCTTCTTATAAAATATGAAAATCATTTTTTATAATCTATAATAAACATACCCTTGTTGTGTCTCTTTACAAATACAATTTTCTATCTCTATTGTCTTACTATGTCAAATAACGATTCTGTTTTTATTAACCATTAACAATAAATGATTTTAATGAAAAATTTACCCATGCGTTGCACGGGTATATATATATCTGTTTGGAGGCATGCAAGGAATGGTTTAAAAGGGCTTATAGGCCATTGATAGGCCTTGATGACTGTTTCCTTAAAGGATATTATGGTGGGCAGCTCCTCTCGCCAGTTGGACAAAACACAAACAACCAATTCTATGTTATTGTGTATGCCGTTGTAGACTCTGAGACAAAAGATAACTGGAAATGATTTCTACAGCTTCTGGAAGCTGATATTGGTGATCACATGACTTATAAGTGGAATTTCATCTCTGACCAAGAGAAGGTAGACACTTATGCTTATTTATTTGTTAGTTGATATCTCTATTTATGTGACATGTTCTGTTGATGACTGCAACTGACTTGCTTCTATTTAATCTTTGAACTCATTGTATGCAGGATAGGCTAGTTCTTTTTCCATTAGTTAAGATTTGTGCAGGATTTGTGCTGTCTAAAATTAATGTTTTGTCCAATACTGATGATTATAGTAATTATAGAATGTCATTGTCTACAATGACTACTTCCATACTGCAAATGAGGATGGCCTTAAAGCAGGACTTGAAGCAAGTCATTATGCATGTTTGTTACAATCTGCCCCTTCTAATGGACGCTAATTTTACATATGGTTCATATAGGTATGGTTCTGTTGTGACATGTGTTACTGGTTGGTTCATATGGTTCTTATAAGTGTATCTATGTATCTGTTTTTTAGTTATGTATCTGTGTTGACATGTGTTGGTGAGGGACCAAAATGGGTCACGACAAAAATGTCAGGGACTAAAATGGCTCACCTAAAATTTATTGAGGACCAAAATGACCCTCTAATTTTGGTTTTTTTTTTAAAACAATTCCAAGTTGGAAAATGCTAACAATACATCTTGGTAATTAACATGACACGTCACACACTTAACGGTGGTCAACGCGCTTTGACTGATGGATGGACTAAAAGGTCTGCTACATCTACTTCTATTAAATCCATACCTGTCTGTAATTTCTGTGGAAAGACTGGACATGTTATGTCTAAGTGTCTTCATAAGAAAAGAAGGAAGTCTTCACAGACTCCTAAAACTAACAGAAAAGGACCCAGAAAACTATGGGTACCTAAAGATCAAATAATCTCTGTTGCAGATGTCCTCAACAGCACAAAGAAAACACCACTGCTGGTACCTGGACAGTGGTTGCTCGCGACATATGACAGGAGAAAGGTCTATGTTCCTAGACCTCCAACTTAAGAAAGGAGGACATGTGGCATTTGGTGGAAATCAGAAAGGGAAGGTTATATGAATTGGTACTATTGGTGGTAAACCTCCTCTTCCCTCTATATCTAATGTTCTTATGGTTAAAGGATTAAAACACAATTTGCTTAGCATAAGTCAATTATGTGACAATGGATTTGATGTCTCCTTTACCAAGGATTTATGTATAGTTAAAGATCTCAGTGGCAAAACCCTCTTTTCAGCTAAAAGGTAACAAAATATGTATAAGATTGAACTGACTGATCTATCAGATCAAAGTGTAACCTGTCTAATGTCTAAAGAGGATGAAAGATGGTTATGGCATAAGAAACTAGGACATGCTAGTATGAAACTAATTTCAAAATTAAAAAGGGATAACCTTGTGAGAGGATTGCCTGATATTAGTTTTAAGAAAGATGTTTTGTGTGATGCATGTCAGAGAGGTAAACAAGTAAAATCAAGTTTCAAATCTAAAAACCAAGTATCAATCTCTAGACCTCTTCAGTTATTACACATGGATCTGTTTGGACCAGTTAGTGTTGCTAGCTTGGCTGGAAGAAAATATGGATTTGTCGTGGTTGATGACTATTCTAGATATACATGGGTACTCTTCTTAACCCACAAGGATGAGTCTTTTAAGGCTTTCTCAGTATTCTGTAAAAGAGTACAAAATGAGCAGGGTTTCTGTATTTCTACTCTTAGAAGTGACCATGGGGGAGAATTTGAAAATGAGCAGTTTAGACAGTTCTGTGAGGAGAATGGAATCTCTCACAATTTCTCTGCACCTAGAACTCCTCAACAAAATGGAGTGGTTGAGAGAAAGAACAGATCTCTGCAAGAGATGGCTAGATCTATGCTCAATGAGAATAATCTCCCTAAGTACTTCTGGGCAGAAGCACTAAACACTTGTTATGTACAAAACAGAATACTCATTAGGCCTTTTCTAAAGAAGACACCTTATGAACTGTGGAAAGGAAAAAGCCCCAGCATTTCTTACTTTCATGCATTTGGTTGTGAATGCTTCTTTAAATACCAAGGATCAACTTGGAAAGTTTGACTCTAAAACAGACAAAGGTATCTTTTTGGGATACTCTGAAATGTGTAAAGCTTTTAGAATTTACAATTCTAGAACATTTGTTATTGAAGAATCTGTTCATGTCAAATTTAATGATAGCTTAAAGACTGATAAGGAATTATCAGATCTAGAAGATGATCTTGCAGGTCTTGATATAAACAAGTCAGAAAATAACAACCTGACTTAACCAAGTCAGAACCTGAAGCTGAACCAGAAGGACAAGTGGAGCAGACAAGTCAACAGACAAGTCAAGATCTTCTTGAAAGAGACTGGAAATTCAAAACTCATCATCCTAAGGATCTCATTTTTGGAAATCCCTCAAAAGGAGTGAGAACCAGATCTACTTTAAGAGAATCAAGCAATGTGGTCTGTATGTCAGAAATAGAGCCAAAGCACATTGAAGAAGCTCTTGATGATGAAAGCTGGATTCTTGCTATGCAAGAGGAACTCAACCAGCTCACCAGAAATGATGTCTGGACACTTGTCTCCAAGCCCAAAAACAAGTTTGTCATTGGAACAAGATGGGTCTTCAAAAACAAGTTGGATGAGGATGGCAAAGTTGTCAGAAACAAGGCAAGGTTAGTAGCACAAGGCTATATAACCAACAAGAAGGTATTGACTATACTGAAACCTTTGCACCTGTAGCTAGAATAGAAGCTATTCGCATTCTAATGTCATATGCTGCACAACACCAAATCACTCTTTTTCAAATGGATGTGAAAAGTACTTTTCTCAATAGAATAATTGAAGAAGAAGTATATGTTAAACAACCCCCTGGTTTTGAAGATACTGATAAAACAGATCATGTTTTTAAACTTAAAAAGGCATTATATGGTTTAAAACAAGCACCTAGGGAGCAACTAATGAAAAGCTGTGCAAGGATTTTTCAAAGCTGATGCAAGCAGAATTTGAGATGAGCATGATGGGAGAGTTGAAGTTCTTCCTTGGTTTACAAATCAAACAGACAAGTGATGGAATCTACATCCATCAACAAAAGTATATCAAGGAAATGCTTAAGAAGTACAAAATGGAAAGTGCTAAACTTATGAAGACTCCCATGGAAACCAATGCAAAATTAAGCAAAGATGATGAAGGTAAAAAGGTAGACCAAACTGTCTATAGAGGTACGATTGGATCTCTACTGTACTTAACTTCAAGCAGACCTGATATTCAATTTAGTGTCTGTATGTGTGCTAGATTTCAATCTGACCCAAGTGAATCTCATCTTAAAGCTGTTAAAAGAATATTTAGATATTTGCTTGGAACTACTAATCTTGGTTTGCTATATTTAAGAACTAAAGAATACAGATTAGTGGGATTCTGTGATGCTGACTTTGCTGGAGACAGAATAGAAAGGAAAAGCACCAGTGGAGGATGCCACTTCATTGGAGTAAATTTAGTCTCTTGGTCAAGCAAAAGGCAGACAACTATTGCTCTATCTACTGCTGAAGCAGAATATATCTCAGCTGCTAGTTGTTGCTCTCAACTTTTATGGGTAAAACATCAACTTGAGGATTACTCTATTTTTGAGCATAATATATCTGTATGGTGTGATAATTCCAGTGCTATTTGCTTAACTAAAAATCCAATTCAGCATTATAAGGCTAAGCATATAGAAATCAAACATCACTTCATAAGAGATTATGTTCAAAAAGGCATCTTTGATATTAAGTTTGTTAAAACTAAAAATCAATGGGCTGATATCTTCACTAAACCTTTAGCAGAAGAAAGATTCTTATTTATTAGAGATAATTTAAACATGCATTGCATTGTTGAATAAAATGTCTGAGGTTTTTGCAATGCTACCTGTCTTATAGCTTTATATCACCGTCTGTGATTACCTGTCTGACTCTGCTGAGTCACTGTGCTGAAACTCAACAGTTTTATTAAAATGGTTATTATTTATTTAATACCATTTGCTAATCTGAAGCTAATCATGAGCACGGCAGTTTTTATCTCGAAACCATGTTTTCATTATGTCTTAAGTGGGCGCTACAGTTCCCCATCAAAATCGTGCCGTTTTGAATTAAAAATGTTTTATTTCTCTCTCCTGCTTTTATTGCTTTAAAAGGCAATTTTTCAGAAAGATTCAAACTTTATCTTTTTCAAAATCCCTAAGTCTTTCTATCTTCGTCTTCTTCTCTTTCAAACCCTTCTCTCTTCCAAAACCCTCGTAACCTCTTCTCTGAAAAATGACATCTTCAAAGCGTCTGTCCTCAAAAGAAATTGCTGAGCAATACGAGATGAGAGTGGCTGATGTTGAGAAGATTCTTCCTGGTAAAACTGTTGATCTTTAACAGATGAAGAAATGGGGAATGGATGTCACTGAAGAGTTGGAATACTCTAAGTGGACAGCCTTCTTTGACATCAAGGAGCTTGTTCATCCCAAGCTTGTCAGAGACTTCTGGAGGAATGCTGTGGTCATCACCAGTGTGATTGATGGAACCAAGAGCTTCAAGGCTCAAATGTCATCTGAAGTAACCCTCCTTTTCCCTATTGGATCTTTGGAGTTAGCAACAAGATGTCCAAGGATTGGAACTGCCTTCAAACCTGACTGGGAAGATCAGGTAGGAGCAGAAAATGTGAATATTGCTGTGTTTGGAGTTCCAAACCCTGAGAACAAGAAGCCTGTCAGCATGGTGCCTAAATGCAGGTTCTTGCACAAGTTGCTGCTGGAGTGTGTGATGCCAAGAAAAGGATCACGAGACAATGTGACCAAGATGGACAGATTTGCTCTGTACCACTTGATTCACAAAATCAAGATAGACATCAATGACCTCATCTATATGTATCTTGAGTCTCTAATCAGAAGGACAAACATGCCAACCTATCCTTATGGAATGCTGCTGACAAGAGTGTTCAGGAACAAGCTGTTTGTTCCAACTGATGTTCATTTTGTGGACATGGCTCTGCCCATAGACAAGAAGGTCTTGTCTATGATGGGGATTGAAGGAATCCCTCCGGAGGATGAAGAAGAAGAAGAAGAAGAAGAAGAAGAAGAAGAAGAAGAAGAAGAAGAAGAAGAAGAAGCCTGCTGCTGAGCAGAAGGAGAAGGAGAAAGTAGAGGAACCAATAGATTCCACTGGTGAATCAGAGGTTCCAATCTCTGAGAGGATTTGGAAACCTGCTGGAAAGGTGGCCAGACAAGACCAGAAGCCTGAGGAACCCTCAGCTTCTGAAGAATCTGCTGAGACTGTTGAGCCTCTCAGATTCAAGCTGAAGAAACACTCTCCCAAGAGGAAGACAAGTGAGGCTGGGAAATCTGGTGCTCCTGCACAACCCAGTAAGAAGAGAAGACTGATGAAGACCTTTACCAAGGTCAGACAAGTGGAGTCTGAACCTAGTAAAGAGGAAGCATCTGCTCAGGGGGAGCAGACATCTCCACCCTTAGAGGAGCCAAGGGAGATCAAACCTCTTGATTTGGGAATCATTCCCAGAAAAAGAAGGTCAGGCTACCCTATGCCTTTGGTGGCCATTGCTGGAAGGGAAGAAATCCCTACAGAAGAACCTGCTGTTGTTGCTGCTGCTGCAACTTCTGCTGACCTGTCTGATGGGACTCAGACAGTTGATCATCCTGAAGCTGCTGCTCTGTTCCCTTCAAGGAAGAAGACAAGACTCTTTGAAGATCAGTTTTTCACCTTTCCTTCTGCACTATCCTCTCCCCTTCACCAAGGTATTCCAAGTTCTGTTGTTTCCTCCCCCTTTGCCCTTTTCATTAATCCTTTGTCAGTTGCCTCTCCGTTTCATTCACCTGTCTCTTCTAACCCAACCCAAACATCTTTTGATGTTGTGTCTGATATATGTCAGTACATAGTTGTTCACAGGGACTCAACTCCCAAATAGCAATCTGGCATATCATCAAGACTGTTTGTGAGTGATCTGCAATCTCTGATGACTGCAAGTGTCTCTCACTTATCTGTCATTCCTTCTCCTCCACCTCGTATTCTTAACTTTTGTAGGGAAATTGTCTTTTGTCCCCCTACTGTTGTGTTCATTAGAACATTGGAAGGATCTCACTATCCTGCCTCTGTTGTAATGTTACCCTCTAGGTCTAGATATTTCTTTCTTTTGATAACAGGGTCAAATTCGTTTTTCTATCATATAGACTCTCTCTTATCCTTACCACCATCTGTCTTAGCTAATCAACCTCTTCCCCCTCCTTTTCAAATTAGAGTCACTCGTCTGTCTCTATGTGAAAGACTCTCATGTGTCTTT
Source organism: Echinosophora koreensis (assembly GCA_035048595.1). Classification (NCBI taxonomy): domain Eukaryota; kingdom Viridiplantae; phylum Streptophyta; class Magnoliopsida; order Fabales; family Fabaceae; genus Echinosophora; species Echinosophora koreensis. The sequence continues at coordinate 29,231 of JAPCYP010000011.1, forward strand.
CCTTCTCTTGATACTGACCTAGTCAGAATCAAACCTCTGTTTAAATTAGCTTTTCTCCCTTTGTTTTATTTCAGAACCATTCATCAGTATTTCTTTCCTCGTGTCTCCTCACCCTTCTCTGTACCTAAGGCACCCTCAGTTTTAGCCTTACCCTAGTATCCAAACCCGTCTGCTGCTTCAACCAGCCTGTCTACAGAAGCCTCCTCCTCTCAGACGGTGGATTTAAATAGCTTCAATCTTCTTAAAGCTGAGCTAGAAGAAGTCAGAAGACAATTGGATGCAGAAAGGCATGCTAGGCTGCTGTTAGAAAAGAAAGTTGATTCTTTGTATCTTCTTTTTAATCAGTCTAGGTAGATGTTTTTGTAGAAACTGCCTTGTAAGTGAGATGCTTATGATGAATGAAAATCAGATTTTACTTTATCTCTTTACTGTCTTTTTTCTCTTTACTGTCCCTTTTTGTTGCTGACAAAAGGGGGAGAAAAATGTAAGATGATTAGGAGAAAAATATATGAGATGGTTAAATGCTATGTGTTCATGTGTTCAAATCTGGAAAAAATTAAGATAGTTAAAATTGAACTTTTTAATCTCTGATACTCTGATATCTTGAACTTAAGACTGCTGCATATTGCTCTGATACTGTTATTTGAACTCAAATGCACCTGTCTGCACATATAGAAAATCTCAACCTGTCTACTTTCTGTTATTCTATAAGTTGATATTTTCTAAGGTTCATTAAATCATCTGAATGTTTGTCATCATCAAAAAGGGGGAGATTGTTAAGTCTCTAAAATGTCTGTGTGCATTTCCCTAAGTTTTGATAAAAACTAAACATTGGTTAATGATTTAATTAACCTATTTTGTGGTTGCTAATCTGTCTACTTAGTGTACAGATCAGAAAATAGCAAAACTCACATGTCTGTCTACCTAAGTCTCACCTGTCTGTAGTAGCCAAGAAGTCAACCTGTCTGCTGACTAGGATTGTTGATTATGTGCAAACTGATTTTACAACCTGTCTATCCTTCAACTTGTCTAAGGTTCTTCGTTAAAGGAACTCGAAGTACAGGAAGCTTTTGCAAGCTGTCCCCTCATGAAGAATACTCTGAGTACTTTCTCACGCTTATCAAGAAACTCAGATGTGCTCTCTCTCAAGCAAACAAGGAAGTCAGAGACAAACTTCCAGTTAAAGAACATTTCCAACATGCTTTATTCCCTAGTACTTTCAGTCATTACACAAAAAGGGAAATGTACTCTGCAAAAGTACAAAAGCACTCTGCACAACTCTGAGTTGGCGTCTACACGATACATAAAGCTATTATCCCTCATGTAGAGTACAACCAACGTCTTCATTGCATTAATGGCTGCCCAGAACGACTATATTGCATTTAATGAAGCTCTGCCTGAAGCCATAGTTGCAAAGAATGTCTCTAACGGATATTAAATGTTTGAAGGCTATAAATACATAAGTCATTGAAGATGAACATATCAGATATTACAAAGCATTAAAGAGCCATTACTCATTCTGTATTCTTCAATCATTTGAAGTTGACTTTCCTAAGCTTTACATTTAAACCACTCTCTGAGTGTTAGTGAAAGATCTGTCTGTCTGTAATTGTATTTATTACAAACCAAACTCTCAAACAAATCTGAGTGAGCCTGAAGAGGCTAGGTGTGCAAAGAATACTTGTCATAGAGCCTGAAGAGGCTAGGTGTGCAAACAATACTTGGAGTCTGTAACCTGATCAGTTATAGTGGATAAATCTTGGTGCTGCCAAGGACTAGACGTAGCTCTTTGTGTTAAAGAGTGAACCAGGATAAATCACTGTGTTAATCTCTCTTCCCTTAATCTCTTTAGTTGTTTTGATTATATATCATCTGCATTCTAACAAGGGGTTAAAAGTGTTTCTATCAAACTTGTTTTTCATCTGCATGCTTGTGTGTTTTTCTGTAAAGATACAACAGACAGGTGACCTGTCTGTGTAACCGTTTTACCCTGTCCGAACCTAGCTTCTGTGTGCGAAAAGTTTTCAACTTTATTTCAATTTCTGATAAATACAATTCAACCCCCCTTCTCGTGTTTATAGTTGTCTATTTCAGTATAGTCTTGGGAGTGCCTTCCCAGACGCCATTTATTTATCTTAAGGGTGTGTTTGGTTCAAAGGATGGGAGGGAAGGGGAGGGGAAGGATTTTAACTAGCTATTATGTTTGGTTGGGAGGAGAGGATGGGAGGGAAAATAACACTTTCCTGTTTGGTTCAGAAGGGGAGGGGAGGGATTTTAAAACAAATTTACTCTTAAACCCTTATTATTATTTATTTTAAAATAGATAAGTGGGGATATTTTAGTCAATACATAGGTTATATTTTAAAATACCTCCCCTCCACTCCAAAGGGAGGCAAAACTCATTTAAGGAGTGATTTTGCCCCTCTCTCCTTCCCTCCCCTCTAAAAATTGAACCAAACACAAAAGTTTTAAGAAAATCCCTCTCGCCCCTTACCCTCCAAACCCCTCCAACCAAACACTATGTAAGAAAAAGAGAAAATATATAGGCTCTATTTGGCAAAAATAGCTGATAAGCTAGCTGATAACTGATAAGCTAATTTTTAACTGATAGCTGAAAAGCTAGTTGATTGAATTTGAAGTGTTTTGTAAAATTAGCGGTTGAACTAGCTTATAAATGTTAAATGATATAAAAGGACATATTTATGATAGACATGGTAAAGTGGGAATTGCCTTAAATGGAGGGAGTAAAATCGAGTGAAAAGTCAATAAGCTATAAGTTATGAGTCATAAGCTAAATATATTAGCTTATGAAGATAAGCTATAAGCTAATGAGATAAGCTTATTTACCAAATACCTCTATTTCAGTTAAACAAACTTATAAACCAGTGAAATAAACTATAAATTAACTTATTAGACTTGCTAAACAGAGTGATAGCCAGAGAAGAGAGCTGTTATTCTAACAACTCCCACGGGACAACTATCCGGACAACTCGTCACTGTAGCGCTACTATAACGCCATTTTTTTTATTACAATTTTTGACTTTTAAAAAAAAAAAAAATTTATTTCTAAAAAAAACCTATTAACCAGATAATGAACTGAATTAACCAGATATTTGTACGTGATTAACCAGATATTTGCACATACATAACCAAAATTTTATTTCTCAAAAAAAGCCATTAACCAGATAATGAACTGAATTAACCAGATATTTGTACCTGATTAACCAGATATTTATACATACTTAACCAAAATTTTATTTCTCAAAAAAACCCATTAACCAGATAATGAAATGAATTAACCAGATATTTGTATCTGATTAACCAGATATTTGCACATACTTAACCAAAATTTTATTTATCAAAAAAACCCGTTAACCAGATAATGAACTGAATTAACCAGATATTTGTACCTGATTAACCAGATATTTGCACATACTTAACCAAAAATTTTATTCAAAAAAACGCATTAACCAAATAATGAACTCAATTAACCAGATATTTGTACCTGATTAACCAGATATTTGCATATACTTAACCAAAAATTTATCTCTCAAAAAAACCTATTAATCAGATAATGAACTGAATTCACCAGATATTTGTACCTGATTAACAAGATATTTGCACATACTTAACCAAAAAACCCATTAACCAGATAATGAACCGAATTAACCAGATATTTGTACATGATTAACCAGATATTTGCACATACTTAACCAAAAATTTTATTTCTCAAGAAAACTAAATATTTTAAAAGAAAATTTAAGAAAAGTACCGCTACTGTAGCGCTACAGTGGACATACATACGGTTGTCACCGTATGTTGTCCATTGAAAGTTGTCAACTTAACATTTCTGGGAACGAGTAATGATATTTTGATACCAGTTTTTTGACACCAAATTGACACCTTGGTTAATCACGTGCAAATTATTGGTTAATTCAGTTCATTATATGGTTAATGGGTCATTTGAAGCTTATTTTCCTTAACCATGTAAGTATTTGATTAATCACATGCAAATATCTGGTTAATTCAGTTCTTTATATGATTAATGAGTCATTATGAATTAACCAAATATTTGTACGTGATTAACTATATAATGAACTGAATTAACCATATATTTATACCGATTAACCAATGTGTTAAAAGTTGGTGTCAACTTCTGGTGTCAAAATATCATTACTCTATGTAAATATGTGATGTTAACTGGAGTTCATCAATTTCAATGTTACCCAGAACGAAAAAGTGAGATTGACACGTGGGCTTGATGGATTGGAATTGCCATTTCATGATTTCATACACTTTGGCAATCCACGTGGGGGCACGTGGACATGGCCTCTTTCCAGTTTTCTCACGTAGCCCTGTGATGTGGGTATTGGATCTGCCAGCCAGTGCATTTCCAATTATTACTGTACCTGTCTAGGGAGCCATTTCAATTCCCTCTCATCATTATCTTCATCCTACTGCGTGCACCTCGTAAATCAGGCAGCTACTTTTTGCATTCCAGATATTTGATGGATGATTAATGAGTTATGACATTTTATTATATTCATTAATTATTTATTGAACATAATTAATCATATATTTAAATTGTATTAATCATGATTTTTCAAATGTTCAAATATACATATATATGGAGTCATGTATATTTGAATATCTGAAAATCATGGTTAATACAGTTCAAATATGTGGTTAATCATGTTCAGTTAATGGTTAATGAGTTGTGACACCTTATTATATCCATTAATCATCCACTGAATGTAATTAACCACATATTTAAACTACATTAACTAAAAATGTTCAGTTAATGGTTAATGAGTTGTGAAAAATGGATGGATTGCTTAAATACGATGTGACACTGTGAGGTTTACATTAGGACCCACTTAAGCAATCAAAATGGATTGCCTATACTTTAGCATTGGAGATACTCTTATTCATACCATATCATACAATAAGATGACAAATTTTCATGCAGCAGTAAAGGAAAACTTAAAGGTCAAAAGACTCAACAGACACACAAAGATAGTTTGTCGTTAGGGAGGTGTCTATGGTGCACCACTCATCAAAGTGGTGCAGTGGTCCACCTATCACTTGTCTTAATATACACTTAATATACACCAATGAACTTATCAAATATACGAGGATGTGTCAGTTTGACTTTTCAAACTATTTTATAGTCAAAATAGTATAACAACAGTATTATGTTATGAAAATACTTGTATATAAAATGTATTGTTCCAAGAAAATACGTTAAAATAATATAATAATAAAATTAAGGTTGTAATATATTTTTTTTTTGTGGTAAATTTATCTTGCTGGAGAGATAATATTATTTTGGTAATTTTGTTTTCATCTTTGTCGTTTACGGTTGCTTCTGCGTAGACCGGCGATATACGGAGACCGGCGATAGACGTAGACCGGCCATAGACGGAGACCGGCGGTAGGCGGTATAACTGGTGGTTCGCTTGTATTGTGCAAAGAAAGGTCTCGTCTGCGATTTTCGGCAACAAATGCAGTGTTTATCAGGGCTGCATCGTAGTCACTATTTTTGTTTAGTTGTAGACGGTGGCAACAAATTGCTATATGGGGTTTTATCTCGGCGGCATCCAACTTGTTGCGCTTATCAAAGGAAGGTGACTTACGCGTTGCATAATAGCACAACTGCAGGTGATTCGTAAACAGCGCATTTTGTGGGTAGATGCTACAATCTGTGGAACCTGTTAGGGAAGAAGAGTCATGGAAGAAGGCTGTCGGGTAGGGCTTAAGTCCTTATGTTAATTTTATTATTGATTTATTATTTCCACTGGGCCAATTCGTAATGTGGACCATTTTGGTTTATGTAGTCGGTCAAATAGGCTTCTGTTTGATTTAATAATTATTTCCACTGGCCCAAATCATTTTTGTTAGCCCAAATAATAATATCACATTGGATAGTAATTAATTAATTATAAAAAAAATTTCGTAAAAAAAATAATAATTATAAAAAATTCAAGTCCACTAAAATAAGTATTTATTTAATTTGTAAAATTAACAACAATTTTAAAGATAAAATTAAAGCAATCATTATTTTTTATTTTAATTTAATTAATGTAATATGACTATTATTTTTTTTAAGTAAAATTAAAGTCACTTATGTTTGTTTATTTATCTAATAATTCGAAATTTAATAGGTTCATTAATCAATCAAGAAATTTGCATTGACATAATACTTGACAATATAGACCAAAGCAAATTCATGCTCTGCAAGAAACTTGAAGAAACCATTTGACATGCTGTAGACCTCAACCAGCCAACATGTGCATTTGATATCCTAGTTGAAAAGTATACACATGCAATTTTCTACTAAGATATCTAAACTTAGTACAGTATAAAGGACAGAACGAGCTTCACATGGCCACACAATAATTGTCCATGTTAAATGATCACTAAATTATGAAAAGCAGTCTTAATGAGAAAAACCAGTGTGAAATTAGCACTAACAGCAGGAAATAACAAATCATCTGACAATTTAAATTTGAGAAAATACAAAACATAATTGCATATTCAATTAAACAAGACCCTAAACTTAACCAATGCGATCTTACTCTCACAATACTTAATAATAACACTAGTCACATTGTCATTCTAAACAGCAACCTCAGCCTCAGGATCTGCAACCATGGCCAAACATAATATTGTCTTCAAATGGATGAACACTGTTAAAAAATACATAAAGTAAATTAATAACAGAGTAAATTAATAAACAGCAATCAAGGGTTCCATGGACAATCAAGGGTTCTATGAACGGTTAATGACAAAATCATCTTTACAATTCCCGATTTTCCAACCAACAAACAACCATAGCTAATGTTTATATATTTCACATAATAAAGAATCTTGTTCACCCAATTGCTAGTCAGCTCAGATACTTCACATTCTCATCTACTAAGTCTACTGCAACTGTATCTGTATATTTAAACTAGATGATGGACCCGTGCGATACACGGGTGAAACAGAGTTTATGAGAATAATTTTGCATTTTTATTTGAAAATTTATTTTTTATCTTAAAAATAGTATGATTCTAAATTATTATTGATAAATAAATATTAAGGTAACACGAATACAATCCTCCTAAGTAATGTAACTCGAATACAATACACTCGTGTATCACACATATGAGTTTCTTCAAATACGACGTGATATTGCAACATACAATTGTCCATGTATAAAAAAATGATTGTGGTAGATAGATGCCTATATGTTTTAGAGATTATTCTTGAAATTTATATATTGTCATTGTAAATAACCATATATAGCATATTTTTTGCTATGAAATTGGAAAAAAATCTTGTTATCAGATGGAGCCAATGACAACATAGGAATGGTGCTTTACGAAATAAGGGGCTAATTGTTTTTATAGGACACAAATAATATATCGCGTTTGTGCTTTGGCAAGATGAATTCAACCATAATATATACCTTATTCAATTGAGCCCAATTAATCACAAATCTACAACCAATATTAATAAAAGTAACATGATTGTCACTAAAAGTAACATGCTACATTTTAGATCAATAAAAGTGGTAGGCTTCCTTTCAGAGAAGCACTCACTACATCTTCTACATGATAATGTAAAGTTATGGTAAAACAAATTCGTACAAACTCCTTGAACCAACATAATAGTTCCTTGTATGATAATGGTTAATGTGCACATGTGAATAAGACATATCATTCAGAATTGCTAACATGAAAATAGTTTAAAGACAAATACGTGTAGTATCTCCCATATTGAGTGCAAAACTTGCAGGAACAACCTGATTCATACCTATAGAGTTCTTCTACCAAAAAAATGCCTATAGAGTTCTAATAGCCTTATAACACTTATAACACAATTTATGCCAGCTATTTATATTCTATTCCACTCGATGGGTAGCTCCCAATATTTATTCACTATCCATTTCAAAATTGTTGGAGTCCCACATTGGATAGAGATATGGCCTGAAGAGTGCTTATAAGTAAGGGGCAACCCTCACCCTACAAGCTAGCTTTTAGGGTTGAGTTAGGCCCAAACCCAAATTTAAAATGGTATCAAAGCCTATCCAAGATCCGTTGGGCCACCCGCAGATGTCCAGTCCTGCAAACTTCACGCTCCAGATGTCCAGTCCTAGGCGTGAGGGGAGTGTGTTGGAGTCCCACATTGGATAGAGATATCTTACACTAATATTTATGATCCAAAGCCAAAGTAAGATCTCCTTTCTCTATAGTCTGAGTGAGGCTAGATATTGCTATATTGCGCTGAGTTATAAGACTTAAGCATTTTCTTGCTTAACGACTTTGCAATATTAAATACAAGCTAGAGAGATTGAATACTTAAGCTTTGGTTCTCAATGAGTGTGGTAGTATGAACTCAAGTCATTATAAGTAATAATCTGTGAGCCTTCAACACCCTCTGTCCCGTTCTGCCCAGTCATTTCCAAATGAACCCCTCCTGGGTAGCTTCCTTCTTGGTAGTGGACATCAAAGAATGTCTCCAACGCAACCTATCCAAGAACACATGAATTTATCATAAGTTTCAATGAAACTTGAATTATATAATAAAAACCAACCTCAAAAGAGACCTAGATCTCCAACTCAACCAAGTAGTTGATTTTACTGGTTTATAAATCACCTGGTGCTAGCGTGGTGGCTACTTTCTTAATTCCTCTTAGGGGTATTGTTGGGGTAAGAGCACAATGAAAGCCATGGAAAGATAACTTGAATTTAAACTAATGATTAAAACTCTAAACAAAAGTAGAAAGCATATTAAGTAGCTACAAATATTTCTATATAAAATTGCATATTGATTTCAAATTTCAACATAAGAGCAACTTGCTTGTAGCTAACACCACAGACCCAAGTATCAGTAGAGAATATTGTACCTTCTACAACTGCAAGCCTGAGAACTCTTAGACAAAACATAAACTAACCAAAAAAGAAAAAGAAAAAAAAGAACTCTTGGAAAACAAAGATATGTACTTAAGCAGATCTCCTATTTCAGATCTCCTATATGGGCAAAAAACATGAAATTGTTTCTGGCCTGATTGCCACCCAATCATCCATCCACGAAGCAGTATATGCTATGCTCTCTTTTTATGTCAGTCAGAGGATCAAATATTGTTGCACACCATCCAACTTGAAAGAATTGAACTTGAACACACTCGTCAACTTGAACCAAAAAAAAAAAATCATATAATCATTTGCCAAAATAAATTTGTAACACCCTAGTTTTTACACATATGATTAATTATTTTATGTGGATGTTTATGTTTATTTTGTTATGTGGTTTAGTTTGAGTAATTAAATTACTCTCTTCAAATTATTTTATTGGGTGCGTTAGCACTGACTTATTTCAGTGACTGCACGTTTACTAGACAATAATTTACGTTATTGTCACTATTATTACCAGTACAGAAAAATGTTTTAAATAATATGATTAAGAGAAAAGCATTTTCATATTTTCTTTCTCTTTAATTTTAGATTTGAAAATAAACTGGTTTGACATTAATCGGAGATTAAATGTTGGACCGTGGATTTTCTTAGTTGATCAATTCAATTATCAATCTCTACTTTATTTCAAATTTTGAAAGCATATATTTGTCACATATTATTTATAGATCCAAGGACCCATATTATTTAATTTTTTAGACTCAATCTCAACCACTCATTTTGTACCTATCTATTAAGTACATGAGAACTAAATGAAAGAAAACCCCGAAATCCCGTCCCTTCCCTGTACCGTGCGCGACATTTCCCTTCTTATTCTTTCTTCTTCATTTTCATCTCAGCAACACTTCTCAAACTAAACACTCTCTTCCTCCTCTCTAACCTCAAACTCCATCTTCTCCTCCTTTCCTCTTGGAGCAGCGCCGCACGCCACCACCCTGCAGCAATCGTTGACCGCTGCTCGTCGACGTGAAGACGAGGATCGCGTCCCTGCTCACGTCCGGTCGCAGCCCCGCGTCGAACCGCCATCGCACCACCGCGAACGGAGCTTTGCCGCCGTCCTCAGACGCGCCGCCGCCACTGCCGTCGCACCGGTTGGCCTTGCAACCACCATGTTCTCTTCTCTTCACCTTGGGTAATCTCTTCTAGTTCAGAAATCCCTAAAGTGATTTTGAAAACCCTAACCCTAACCCTAACCCTCTGAGTTCAGATTAAAATCTTGAAATTTAAGTTTGTTTTATTCTATTGAGACTATGAATTAGTGTTTTCCTCAATTAATTTCATTGTTCCTTGGCTATATTGGATTTTCCCCAATTTAGGTTATGAACCTCAAAGCCCAATTTGAATTTTATTGAAATTGATTATGTTTTTGTAGAATCAACTATGTATATATGTAATTGGGACTGTTAGTTTATGTTTTGACAAACTAATTTCACAACTCTATACTCAAATCGATTTTCTCTAATTTTTAGTGATGAACACTATTTTCACAAATCTGATTTTTTATTAAGTTAGCTCTATTTTGTGAAACTGAGTACTTAAGATCAACTTATCGTATGTGTTTGATAATGAGTAATTGATTTCTTGATTTTTCTGGTTGTGCAAATTGTTTGGGTTCCCTCGTTGGGACGTTCATTTTGATGGTCATACTTGGAGAAGCGTGATTTGCGTTATTGGGAGCTAACAAGAGTTATCTGTGCACGTGGCAAGGTGTCAAAGGAAAATCGTTGGTCATTAAGAGGTAAAGGGAGTAAGCCTGAGGAGTATAGATAATCAGATGTTATTTGTTGTCTGTAAGATTCTCTGTCGTGTTTGTTCTGTGGTTTTTGGTTATGATTGTTTGATTAAATTGTGATTGATGTGGTTCATTGAGTTAGTTGATTATAATTGTGATGATGCATGCTATAACTGTGTTATGTGGGATTGTCTGTTTGGTTGATTGATTGACTGAAAGCCTGACAGTGGTCAGTGCCCAATTAAACGAAAGATAAAAGCTTTAAAAGCTTGAGGAAAGGTTTACAAAATTTGATTTAAGGAAGTGGAAGTAGATATTTAAAATCATCCTATTTGATAATGTTTTCGGTGAAAGGATGACTAATGAGTCACGACGAGGACGAAAGCTTGAAATTATTTCAGTACTGCTATGCTAAAAAGTTATAAAGAGTTATTTTAAGAAGGTAATCTTTGAAAACAACATAGTTATGATTTTAGAAACTTGTTAAGTGAAAAAGGTCAAGAATGGACTTAGAATACTTGAAAACTGCTAAACGATGATAATTTAGAAAAGTATTGACGACAATTGATTCTAAAGTGGGAATACGTATTTGAAACCAAGATTGAGCCTCAAGTGACTCTCTTTTTGAAAAATAAAGTTTTCAGAAAGGATTTTTAGTGAATTATGATTTTCCGAAAGATTTTCCATTTGTCCGACAACTTGGATAAGTTGTAGAAATTTGTTTTTGAACTTGTTTTTCACAGAACGAAAGACCGTTTTTAAAGTGGTTTTGAACTTAGTAACCGAGACGTCGGGGTACTAAGGCTCGTTGGTGTTGTGGACTGAGTGTCCTTTGGACTCAAGGTCCTGTAGATTGGGTATCTACTGTATACATGAGGTATACTGTTTAAAACATTTAAAATGTTTTCTATGACCACGAGCCTAAAACTGGTGCATCGGTTGATGGGTCTCGTGACTGAGCATTCGGACTTGAGGTCCTGTGTTGTTAATAAAAGAGTTAAGACACTTTAAAACGATGATGGTTGTAAGCGTTTTGTGCTGCAACAGAGGAAATTTTATACACAGAGAAACGACGAGAAGAAAAGGTTTTACATGCATTTAAGGCAGACGTGTCTATAAAGTTAATCATGGTATCAAGGGGATATTCATGTGTTTATCTCATTGTACCTTGGTGGTCAATGAGCCCATTTTTGTATTACTGTGCCTTGGTTTGGACAGTTTACAGTGGGATTCGGCTTGAGTGCCGTTGGCTGAGTGCCGTTGCCTGAGTGGCTTTGCCTGAGTGGCTTTTTGGCTTGAGTGCCGTTGGCTGAGTGCCTTTGCCTGAGTGGCTATGGAGTCTGATCAACTCACCCTATGGTGTTGATATCTCATGAGATTAGGTATAATGTTAGAGAACAATTATTGAAGTGTTGCATACATAATTTTAAAAATGATGATGCGAGGGCATGAAACCCTATGATGTACTTGGATATATTATGTATGGATGTTGTATGAATGTATATGTGTTTCTTTTGTGTCACGCATGTGGTTATCTTATAAAACTCATATATTGGTAACTCACCTTTGCATTATATTGTGTGGTCTGGGGATGTACCTTGGTACGTGACCACAGGTGATGAAGAGTGGATTTCAGCTTCATTGGGGGACATTAGTTCCAATTCTTGGAGATGTCAGACGTCAGACATCGGTTATAATGGTAAGATTAGTGGGAGTCTTCCCCAGAAATCGACCAGCTTAGGCTTTTAAGATGTTATAGATTTCTGATAGTATTTATTTGTAAGGCTCGGAGAGCCTTTATTTTGCATGTGATGTTTATAGCTCGGAGAGCATTTCTTTTGAATGAAAATCTAGGTTTTTCCTTTTGAGTCCTGTATAACTTGTTGATGTAATTATTTCCAAAATGATACTGTCTGGATGTATGTTAGTGTAACTGGAATTCTGGAATGAAAATGTAATTATGTTAGCAGGTGTTCTTTTACCTGGGATGTTCGAATTACAGAGGAGACTTTGTCGAAATTTTTGTAAAAATCCTAGTTTTTATTCAAGTATGTTTCTAAATTAAATAGACCTGCCAGGCTAGGAATGTAAGCCTGTGTGCCTATCAAGGCTTAGGTTTGAAGTCGTGACAAATTTTTATACCCAATTTCAGACGTTTATGTACTTATATAAATTATTTTCCGAAAGCAACCAGCAAACTATCTTTTTAATTTAAATTCCGCATGTGTTACGAGTAATACCTAGTGGGGGTGTTACAAAATTCCTCATAAAGTTTGCATTTTTCCAGAGAAAGAACATAATCATGGTTTTTTCTTCTCACTGTTCCATCACCAGGCAGAGGAAACTCTAATCCCAGCCATTTTTCGCATAGACCGTTTTTCGCATGGACCCTTTTTCAACCCCATACTCTCAAAAACCTCACAAAAGATGTCAGAATCATACCCAAAATCTTCATTGAACAAATTAAAACTTCCTGATTTCAAACAATATGTGAAATTAAAATACATAAAGCAAGGCTGTCATTACCTCATCGCCCATGGGATGTTCCTGATTTTATCAATCAAATCACCTGGAAGCTTTAAAAAAAGATCCTAAAAGAACAACCAACATAAACTAAGCCAGAAGAAGAAGAAGAAATGACATGCAAAGGAAGAAAGTTGTTATTTAAGAAAATGAAAATGAAGTGATGGATGTGGAATACTTGAGATCTTCAACACGTTAGAAAGAACTCATTAGAAACTATGGTTCTGGTCACCTGAGCCACCGGCGAGGCCTACCAGCTGAATCTCTGAAAAGCTTGAAACTGTTGCAGGTGAAAGAGTAATGGCATTTCAACATCAAACTCTCATCGTCAATTCTATACTTTGCTTTGCAAAACTGATACATATATTTATAGGGTGGGGATCCACTTACTCTAAGAATAACTTTTGTTAGAGTTACTCCACTTAATAACTGGGGACATTGAATTTCAACAATCCAACCGTTGAAAATTGTCATATTATCCTATCAATCATGCACACCAAATTTCATAAAAATCAGACATTCATAACTATGTAATCTTATAGTCAATAATTACTCATATTTTTAGAAAACGTATTATACGTTCAATCGAAGTTATTCGATGAAGTATCAAATATTTTTGAAACTGTATGAAACATTGAGGAGTTGATCTACTCAATAAGAAGTTTTAATTCAACGGTTGGATTGTTGAAATTCAATATTACCGATGAGTTATTAAGTGGAGTAACTCTAAAAAGAGTTACTCTTGGAGTAAGTGGATCCCCACCCATATTTATATTTTATTTTATCTTTCAAAAAATAACATGCACTCAGTTTCAAATAGTTGACCGTTGATTTACCCAGTTGTGTTGTATCGGGAACAAGCAGAGACTTTCTTGAGTCTTGACAATTGTGTGCTTTTGCATAGTAAATTGAAGCAATCTAAAACCTACTCTTTATTAACTTGCTTCTAGACTCTAGTAATAACTACAGATTAAAATAAATGAAAATAAAATAATTACTATGGAAATGTCAACAATGCCCTTAGTTTTGGAGGGAAAAAATGTCCCTAGTGACTGCTTCTTTTATATATATAAAGATAAAAGGCTGAAAAATGCTACGAGCTTAAAAAGGGGTAGCACCCAGTAACAGACATTTTTGGCACAAAAATCTGTTTCAAAACTTCATAAAACAACTTCCAATGTCCACAAAGATTATGCAAGTCAAAGGTACTTTTGAAAGGGAAAGTACTGCTATTGATAAATTCACAAAATAGTAATACTTAAAATTACTTCAAAGATTATGGATATTAACACATCAAAAATGTAGCCATTAATATGCCTCACCTAAGCTATGCAATTAGCACTCAAAATTTGGGAATTTGGGGATTTAGGGTTTCCTTCAAATGTCAATGCACCTCATATCTTACACATAATCAAAGGGATTCGTGGACCTCCAGATTTGAGCTATTGGGGATTTAGGGTTCCTTCAAAGGGAAAAATTGGGGATAGGACATGCACTAACCAACTTGAATCTTCAATGAATTGGGAAATACATACTGAATGACCAATTGATTTAGGCAACAACGAGTAACAACCAACCTGAGGTATAACGACCAACTGAAAGTTGGACGCAACCACGAGCTCCAGCTGTATGACGACCAACTGAAGGTTGAACGCAACCACGAGCTCCAGCTGTATGACAACCGCGAGCTTAAGGTCGAAGGCGAGTTGGTTTCCAGGTAGCTCTGATAGTAGACAAGTTGGTTTCAAGGTGTTGCAGGATGTGGTAGAGGGGATAAAGGTGTCGGGGAAGAAGGATTAAAGTCTTTTAATTTGTGTACAGTATTCAATGTATTCATAATTTATTTTTTTAATTTGACAAATGTATTCTTATTTTAACAAATCAATAATCAACGTATTCCAAAAATAAGACATACGCCATTTCATACTGTACAAGTTTCAGGTTTGAATACTATTAGATTGTGTTGAAAATTAGACAGGCCCACATGGCTAAATGATTGGACCAGGAGCAGCCATGTGGGTGGTGCACCACTGCACCAATAAGGTAGGTGGTGCACCATAGACTCACCCATGGTTAGACTATTTGTCATCAATCATGACTACTTGATTAAAGAATTATTGGATGGTTTTAAAATCAGATTACTATATCCATTACTATTGTTTTGTTTCCAAAGTCAAAAAACGTAAAAACCTTTTGTTGGCATCCTGTTCTAATTACCTCAACGATAGTAACAAAGGCGTACACAGTCTATAACCTATAATGAATTTCCTGAATGAATATATACACCACGTCACCACCTATCAACTGTATTCATTTTCCTACTTACTATATATATATATATATATATATATATATATATATATATATATATATATATATATATATATATAGGACAAGCAAACTCAATTTTGTATGCAGCTATATGCCGGCTAGTTATCCTCCAACTCCACTCATATTGGCTATTGATCACTTCTGATCTTGTACCTCTTCACAGATTCAATAAGACGTCCAAACACCCCCTTCACCATCAAACTCTGGCAATTATGTCCTTGGAAAGACATGTTCCTGTAATTAAATTTTGGAGGTTTCTAACTGCAGCCACCTGTACTTCAGCCAGTACAGAGAAAGCCATGTGGTTTTGTTTTTTACGGTTTCCTATGTTTGGGTTTTATATGCAACTTCCAGCTCAAGCAACAGGGCAGCGCTTAAGGGGACATGAGGAGGCAAAGAATCATACTGAAAGAGTCAACAGGTAAAACATGCGGTATCAGGGCAGCTTCACTAATCTGAAAGAATTTCCTCCAACTCAGGATCCTCAGAGTTCAGTGTATCATAGTCCGAAATGGTTTCATTGAACATGCCCTTCTCATCACTCTGATTTTCATCATCATCCATGTCAGGCAATTCAGACTCATCATCAACATCCGGGCCATCATTTGTTATAATTTTCTTAGTTGCATTATCCTTCCCGTATTTTCTTGGTAAAGAATCTTTCCCTGCTTTGGCCACAAAATCTTCACATATGCAGGTATATGGATTCTCATGAAACCCACCTCTACCTAGTCTAACCTCCTTCGGCTCCCCCATGAATCCTTTTTGGAAAGTACGGACACTAGAAGCAAAAACTTCCCAAGTCAAATGGCTTCTACTCGAGAACAATCGATAGAGTTTTTTTAGCATTTGGACGAATGGTTGGTTTGTGCCCGAAGTATCTCCTACAAGGAAGTGCTCAGAAAGTTAATCAAGGGGTATGACCGTATAGATAACAGTAAAAAAATTGAGAAGAGAAGAAAGGCGCAAATGAAATATGGCATACCTTCGCCCAGCTAATATTTTAGCCATATTACCATTGTTATTTGTCACAAATACATCGCTTTCATCACAAACAATGAAGTCAAGCGCAGCCATGCGAGAAGAAAATTTAGAAAATGGTTCTAATTCTTCTTTGGTAGCAATAATATCTTTTGAATGGAAGTTAGGAAACAACGCTTTGAGAGGTGCCAATATTTCTTCCCCTCCATACACTTCCCCTGATGCAACATATATATGAACATCAGAACCATACCCCAATGCTCTTAGCAAGAGACCAACTTCTTCTGGTGTTAATGGGCATTTTCCCTGTCTCCTTGCCTTATCAGGATTGCTTCTCTGCATATCAACATTGTTAAACATTATTCACTAATCCATATTCGCTTTTAGAATTAGCTTTCATATGCAGACATAGGTAAATTCAATCTTCAAATATAATTTCTATTTTCTTAGCATTTTGCTATTATCAGAGTGGAAGATTATCATATATTAAAGCCATTGCTAATATTTGTACTATGAAAACATCGGTTAGCTCTACATGTCTGATGTAATTATAACAGAAATTGATATTAAATACCATGTGGTTACATGTGCGTGTACAAAAAATATTAAACTTCAACAAAATGTGATGAAATTTTCAATATCTCCTAATAAAGGTTGGTAATAACATTAAACATGTAAGCCTTACATGTAATGTCTTCCACCTCCTCCTTATTGCACCCAATTCCTTTTTCTCCTTCTCTCCACCACCATAATCACATCCCGAAAATGCAAGCATATCAGGTTCAAATCTGTGAAAGAAAATCCAGTAAGATTCAGAAACTATCTCGATTGTTACTATGCCTAGTTAACTGCATCTCAAGTAGTTAGCATGTACAACCGTGCATGTTAATAGGATGTGTGGAATTTTGTGTACTCAATCATCTTAGGAAATAGTGTGTTGGAAATAACAAATTGTACTAAATAGTATTAGGGCTCCTCTCTTAGAAACTAACTCCTCTTTTAGGAATTAGCTAAATTATTTACAGTAAATAGGTATGCATTTATTATCCAATTGTATATATAACTGATTGATGTAACACATGAGAGATTATGAATAATACTTTTGATATTCAGTCATACAATCAATTTAAATTCAGAAGCCATTGCTTCTTATTCACAATAAAAACAAAATACAAAAACTTCACCCAATGACGTCATCCTAATCAAAATTAAGCTTGAGATATGGACCCAATATAATGTCTGTGTGTGTGTTCAGTGATGTCCCCAAGAAGTTGTTTTGTTTATTTTCCAGCAGATGGAGTTATATCACATTTAGAATTTTTATACTTAATTTGGTTGTTTCCTAATTAAAGTTTACAGCTTATTAAGTGTCAAGAACTAATCAACCAACTATCCCAAAAGTTTAAGCTGTTAGGTGAAAGCTCATTAATGGTTTTAATATCTAACACGATCCATCAAACACCCTCTAGGCTTGAAGCATGGACAATGCAATGGTCTACCATAACTTATGCTGAAATTCATTTTTTATTGACAAGAATGGGGCGCCAAGGATCAAACTCTATACCTCTTGGTTATATAGGCTTTGATACCATGTGAAGAACAAACAACCCCAAAAGCTTTAAGTGTTAGGAGAAGGCTCGTGAATGGTTTTTATATCTAACAATACGATTCACAAGGAAGAACTCTAGAGGAATCCAATTTCCAAATCCTACTACCCACCAAAGATGTGGGTGAATAGAGTCAAGTAAACCAAGAAGAGACTCTAGTATCAAAGCTTCTCCATCAAGAGGATATTGAAAATAAAAATGAAAATTCCAAGAAACAGCAGAACCCAACATAAAATAGTAAATGAGATGGCAATGCATGGGGGATAAATAAAAATGGCAGGACTAGCAAAAAGAATAATAATCATAAAATCATATATAAGAGTGCGTATGGGAAAGTTGGAAAAAAAAGATTATGCTGATAATCGATTTTTGTATAATCGATTATTGTGATAATCGATTATAATCATAATTTATTTTGGTTTGGGTCTGTTTGCTGAAAAGCGATTTTAAGATAATCTATTTCATTTGGATGATACAAAAAAGGGTATGAAGTTATTCGTTTATATTAATAATATTTATGTTTTTTAACATTAAAACTTGTTAAATATTTAATTTTTTAACAAAAAAAAATATAAATAAATAATAAATATTAATTAAATAAATAATACAATATGTTGCATCAACTGATAGTGATGCTATGGAAATAGTTATCAAAAAAGAAATGGGAAAGTTGTTGGGGGTGGGAGGCAAGAACGTAAACCAGCGTAGGTTTTGGGAAATGATCATAATCTGAACTAAAAACAGTCCTTCTAATGAGATGTAAAGATTCAGCTTTTTTTTCCAAAAGAAAAGCTTTTTAAAGAATAAAGCTCAAGACCTAAACATAACAAATTATTTACAAAATGCTGTTTGGACAAAAAAAAGCTGAAAGTCTCATAATCCATCTTTCCTAAACACACATTAAATAATATAATATATTTAGTTCGTAATGTTTTTAGAATCAACCCCTCAAATGCATGGGGTTAATCCTAATTAGTTCATATAAACTAGCTCTAGAAAATTATGGCATGTAAAAATAGCATACAACTTTGCAGTGACAATGGACTAGTTCAATTTTAATTCATCCTTATATCCAAGAAACCTCTTTCAATGTTTATATCATTCCAATATTTTCTATATTTTATATTGTAGAATAGTATAATTGTTGCATCTAGGAACAATGCCAAGCATGTTGGCACCTTCCTTGAAATGGATGTTTACAAGCATTTGTAGGAGAAAATGTTTACCAATAACATGGATCCAATTTTTTGTCCGACACAACATTCTAGAGTTTTAGTGCTGATCATATAGATGAATCAACTTGATAAAACTCATAAAAGAGACCAGAGAGCATGTGAAATGAATAGGATAGATAAGCAGGTTATAAAGAACCGAAAATCCATTAGACTACCTCAGGTGCAATGCAATATAATGTTTGCTGCTCATCCTCATTCGATGGACCAATTTTTTGCCCATTGCAAGTATTGGATTGGTAAATCTTAAAGCATGGTAGTTAACTCTACATCTCAACTTCTGATACTCTGTGTCCAACCTGTTTGCAAGCCTGTAGTCAAACTTGTTGAATTGAACAACCTACCACAAAATGAAGTAAACTAAATATTTTTCCGGGATACTTAAATATTCAAACATTTATCCATATATTATGCTGTTTAAGAAATATCATAACTTTTAGTATTAATTAGATATTTACATATAAATTAGCTAGACTTGGTTTCCATAAGATATAAACATAACTAACAATATATAGATATGCTCCACCCACCCAAAAAAACAGGGATTATTATAGCAATAAAAGCCACAGTTGGTTCTGACTATTGCTCTCTTACATTAGTGAATTTCTTCAAATTTCTTGGCAGGCAAACATCCCATTTTGGTTAGCCAAAAACCACTCTAAAAAATTCAAGAGAATATTTTAAAATTAGGTGTAATTTGTCTAGTCCCCCTACCCCCAATGGGAAATAGGCATTTGTTGTTATTGTAACTAGAATTTTAAGTAGCCCAAATTTTGGGAACTTCGGGGCTTGAAGATCTAATGAGTGTATGGTAGGCTTACCCACCCTAGGGTGAGAACTAAGGATACATCTTGGACTGTTTAGGTACACTGAACAGTATCTTCATGGTCTGAAATGATTGAGGCAAATGCAAGGGTTAGAAAAGGATCTGGATCTTGAAAGTAGTGACTATAAGATGGTCTGACTGATAGAAAAGATTTAAATAAGGCTTTAAATTGAAACGGAGGAAGAAGAGAGATAGTGTAGCTTGACTCTTGTGGTACTTCAGGCATAAAACGCCTGGGACTTAAGGGCATTAGACAACCGAGAGATATCAACCAGCTGAAGAAAATCAAAAGCCAAAATTTTTGGTAAAAGTTAAACCATTTAGAGAAAAGTCGTTTTTTTTCTAGTTTCTCCTACTGTTTGCTTAGGTCTTCTCTACCCTTTTTAATCTGGCTATCTTCCATTTGATCCATCTTCTCACCGGGGACCTGGTTGGTCTTCTTCAATTGTATTGTTGATCCATGTCATCAAAGATTCAAGTTTAGGCTGCCAACTACCTAATAAAACCCTCCCCAAATCGGACTATCTTCCATTTGATCCATCTTTCTCACCGGTGCCCTGATTGGTCTTCTTCAATTGTATCGTTGATCCATGTCATCAAAGATTCAAGTTTAGGCTGCCAACTACCTAATAAAACCCTCCCCTTCAAGGACCTGTGAAGTAAAGTTTGACAAAAAAGTATGACATAGGCAGAGTTTCAAGGTACAACTGGAATTAAAAAATGAAGAGGGCCAACTAAGACTAGCATACCATCTTCCCAACACAAGTAACATATTAAGACTGGCTATTTTCCATAAAGACAGCCTACATCAAAATTAGACCATATTGATCCTCGAGTCCTTTGCCTTCTAATGTGTTGAGGATTTCTGAAATTGCGCAGAACATAATTTCCATATTCACTATGAAGAAGTCACTTAGATGTTTTTTTTATTAACCAGGTGCAGGTGGTGGTGGTGGTGGTGGTGGTGGTGGTGGTGGTGGTGGTGGGGGGGGGGGGGGTGTTAATCGAGCTAATCATTCGGTGGGGGATGTAGATTGGAGTGTATTATATCTTCAAAGCAACAAATAACAATCAAAATAAGGGATGAAGATGACTCCTTCCAATTAAGAAAAGAGAATCTAATAAGTTGTGTACAATATATTGGCACCAGAAGTCATTTCAGCCAGGACATAAAAAACTTACATGTTTTTTCAGGACTACAGGTATATACGATTTATCTAGCATCTTTCACTACACTTCCTTGGAACACGCATGGAGTATGGAGATAATATTTTCCCACCCTTTCTTGGGAGTTGCTTGATGATTTTGACATCTTTTGCCAGATAGGAGATAAACCAATCAACATCAAATATCTCTGAGAAGTTACTGCAAAAGGCAAAGTATGACATCAAGGTCCAGCCAAATTACAACAACACAACTGCACACACAGGCCAGATAATGAATGTGTTCCTTCCATAATTGACCTAGAATCTTTCCAGAAAGATTTTTGATCCAATTTCGGAACAACAAGAGTAGCATTCAAGATGCGCGCAGCAACAACAGCATCTGTAATCTGCCAGTCACAAAAATGGAAAAGTTGGCATCGACAGCTGAGTATGTTGATACTTTGCAACCGATAAGCACCCACAACAGTTATGATATATTGCAGTAAATTATTCAGGTTTTCACCACCACTTTCAAACAAAGGCATATGCAGATTTTGTATATTTTGAGTTCATTTCTCTATTTTTCAAACTATTAAGTATATAATCATTTTGAGTATATCAAAAGGTTAGAATTGGAAACATACATTTTGTTGTTATAGAGACAAAAGCTATACATTCGTTCGGCTATAAAAATGACACGAGTCTAGAAAAAGTACCCCAGTTCTTTGCTGATTCAAGCCTCCACTTGTTGCAATCATCAAATATCGATTAGGTCGTGTAATGGCTTGAGCGTCTGCCATAGGAAAAACATAGTTATCACTTATCGATAACAATTATATGCATTTATAGATAGAATGAAATCTAAGTAGCAGTTAAAAGCTCAGAACTCGAAAGATAAATTAAAGCCATATTTTCAAAAACTTGTACATAGCAGCACTTGATTACTGAACTGATGAGTATATAGCAATGAAATACTCACTTGGAAACTTGTTGCTGGCATCGCTGCAGCCATGGAAGTGATCGGAGTTTCTAGAACTCCATACATGGCGATCCAACTTTCCTCCACTGTTCTGGTCATTAAAATCAAAACAAAACAAAAAGCATCATACCTCAGCTATTGAATTGAATTCAAATCAAACCAAAAACACAAGCGAAACGAAAAAGATAAGAACCCTAACCAGAACGCGGAACTCGCGAGTTCCAATTGCATCACCCGTGTCAGCATTAAACTACACACAATTCATTCCAGCGTAAACAAACAGAACAAAACAGGTGAGGAATTTGCATAGTAATAGTATTACTGTTATTATTATTATTAAATTAAATATCAATTTCGATTAATATAGTAATGAGATGGATAGAGAAAGAATAGTAAGTACCGAGGAGTGGGAGTGGAGATAAACGGTGTCGTTTGGAGTAGGAGCTAAAAAAGAAAGGAGAGAGAATAGAACCAGAAGAGCAGCGGTGATGCCGGAAATGACCGGAAGCATAAGGCGGAAGCGTTGGTAGTAATGGTGGCGCCGCCGCTGAAATGCCATCAACCACACCACGCTCTCTGCTCTTTACAATCGCTTTGTAATAGAATTGGAAGAGACCAGAGAAGAAAAGAGAAATTTGGAATATATATACGTATTTATAAATAAATCAATAAATTAAAAATAATTTTGCAATTGTAAGAGCGACACCAAGGAATGTCAATGACTCAAACAAACACAAGCATGCCTATGCCTGAGTTGTGAGTTCCCCCTCAATAATAAAAGCAGAAGCCAACTTCTGCAGTAAAAGGTGAAGGAGTGGTTGCAGTGGTAGAAACGAAATGCGTGTAGATCTGTGTTTGTTGTTTCAGTTTCACTTTCAGGTATAGATTAGAGAGAAAGAGAGATAGTGATGATGATTGCGCACCGCCATAATGGAAATGACTCAAATGAGTGTGCTGGCAGGTTCAGTGGCTCTTTTGTCACTCACTCCCTTGCGGAAACAGTTTTCTTGGATTTCACACAAAATGAAATGTTATGATGATTCTTTTCCCCTTCCCATCACCAAGGTATCTTCAACTTGCACGTGGATTGTCTCACGCTATTATACTTTCTCTAACAAACAGACACACACTATCTGTGCTCTCTCTGTGTTTATAAGCTTCAGCAGCCACGAGGTAATTCAATAATTCTATTAATGCACAACTTTTTTGTAATTCTGCTAACTCAATTGAGGTAAGTGACGTGCACAAGATTTTTTCAGGGTAATTAATGTATGAATCACTTATTAATTGCCTTAATTTGCCTGATATGGTCTCGCTGGGTTATTGCTTATTGGACTGTATGAGAGGGCTTGAAGCATCATCAGCTATGATACAGACAACTTACAACTAGACAATTCTAACACTACACAATTTTTCATCCATCAAACTGTGCATTTATTTTATTGATTGATTTTAGCTTTAGTTTATAAAATTATTGGATTGAGCTTCTCTAAAGTTAGAAAAAGTATACAGTGAAAAAATAAGAATGTACTAATGTTGATTAATTAAAGTTGATCGAAATTTTAATATATTTTAATTAATTGATCAATGGTGAATATATTATTACCTTTTGACTTTATACTTTTTTCACTTTGGAAAAGCTTAATCCTAAATTATTTTGATAAAATAATTTTTATTTGAATTGAGGGTTGCGTAATCAGCCAGACAAGTCTTACACTCCAGATGCTTTGTTTAATGCTGTTGGATAATAGAAAAACTTGCATTGCATTTTTAAACTGAAATTAGTACATTACCTTCTCATAAATATTGGGTTTTGTTTTGTATGGTAGCCATCCAAATATTACTTCATTGACCTTAAATTATACAATAATGAGATCGAGCTGTCATTGAAATAGAAAAATCATAAACAACTTTGATATTGTAAGTTTTCCAACTTGTCAAGACTTATAAAATCCAAAGGTTGATCTAGTGGTTATTAAGGAGATTAACTTAATAATTAAACAGAGGTGCTACTTGCATTCATTATTCAAGTTTAAACCTTATGTTAACATCAAAGAAATTAATTAATTTGTCTCAAATATACTTGACAATATAGAAGGCGTGCCCTTAATATTATTAAGATAAGGAACTTATCAATGGGCGACCAAGTGCATAAAAGCTCAACAATCAACATCACTGCTTTTGTTTTTGTTTTTAAATTTACAAGGCATATATTTTGTTGCCTTTTGGCTAATTCAAAGGTGAAAATGATCAGATTTATACGCTGGAGTTTATAATAGCAAATTTTTTTAATATAAAAATGTTTTTTTTAAACAAGAATTAAATTAGGAGAAGGCATACCCTTATGTAAGGTCAAATAAGACTACCAACCTCAACAGAGATTTAAAGTGAGATTTACAGCAACAGAAAAAACCTGATAATCGAACTCAAGTCATAATGAATATGAGCGAAAGATTCAACCAGATATGTCAACTCCTATCGGTTCTTATTATTAAAGTCTGATACCAATTAATACATGCACAAACTTGAAAATATCAAAACAAAAAAAATGATAATCTATACTTAAAAATATCTAAAGAATATCTGTTTAAAAAAGCCAAGCTAAATTTAATTTAATTACATTTTATAATAACCAGCTACATAAATAATTGTTGCAAAAATAATATATTTTTTTACACATAAAGATTATTTCCTTATGTTAGAGATTATTTTCTTTCGATTTGAACATTTTTTTTATCATAAGCAGTAAAAAAACATTTTTTTTATCATACTGAATTCATTAGAAAAAGTCCATTATCAAATAATAATAATAATAATAATAATAATAATAATAATATATTAAATACAAATACTTACATTAAATGGTTTATTTGCACTGGGAAAATAGGAGAATTATCTCAAATAAAAATTTAAGAGAGAAGAAAAAATTGATAGATAACTATATTTATAAGATTGCGAGAATGAACTTTCTCATGTGATATAAGAGTCCAGTTAACTCTGAGCCATCAATTACAAAGAAGATATAGAAGCTTCAAAATATATATAAAAAAAGGAGAGATGAATGTTTTAAGGGTGAGGATTTCAATATGAGGAATCCAAGTGGAAATCCAACATGAAGAATCCATTCCCTTAATTTGCACGGGAAAACATGAGAAATAAATCAAAAAAAATTAAGAGAGAAGACAAAAATAATGTGATAGATAAATATATTTTTCTAAAAATGGTTAACTTGAACCATGCAATAATAAGAAATAAATCAAATATATTTTCAAGGCAGAAGAAGGAAAATAATATGGTAGATAAATATATTTTTTCCAATATGGTAGATAAATATATTTAAATGATAGATAAGTATATTTCCTATAAAAAAAAAATTAACTTGCACAGGTCAAAGAAAATAAATAAATCAAGTAAGTTAAAAAAGAAGAAAAATAATAATATGATAGATAATATTTTCTAGAAATATGGTTGACTTGCATGAGAAAGATGACAACTAATCAATAGATTTTAGATAGAATAAATATATTCTTTTTTCGGAAAATTCATATATTACGAAGATCATTGGGACATATTTAGTATTAGTATTTAAACAAAATTACATTGAGAAATAATTAATTAGCTTAATGCAGTTGTTGCTTTGAAAATATATATTTAATATTAAATGTTCCAAGAAGTACGATACTAAGATAGTGAGAGAAGAAATGGGTAGTGCTAATTTATAATTTTGTTTTGAAAAAGAAACACAATAAAACTTTAATTTCTATTTTTAAATATTATGCTTCTTTTTATATATTCTTTATACATGTCTTATTTTTTAAATTATATTTTTAATACTAAAATTGTGTAGTACTATTTATACTTAAGAGTCATTATCTGTATTGTAATATCAATAATAAATATTAAGTTAATATTTATTACATTTTGTGATTGACGGTTTAGACAAAATAATTTGTTAACAATATTTGCTATATAATTCCCCGCAAAAAAATTTTAAACCATAAAAACGTGAAATCAACACTTATTTGAAAATGATATTCTATAAAATTAGTATATTTCCTGTGCATGGCACGAGTCAGTTATCTAGTTTGTAACATAGCAAGGTATGGCTCTTGACTGGGGTTAGTTAAATGAAATTAAGGGGGATTATCATTAATGAACACATGCAGTGTTTGCCATTATTCTGGTTGGCTAAGTTATGGGCCGGGTACTTTTACATTTACTGGCATGAAGCATACAAATTAGGGAGCTAATTGTGGAAACTAACTGTAGGTCAGTGATTAAGCATAATTCATGTTGAGAAGCAGCATGGATGCACTCACAACAACGTTCAGAGTGTGCTACAATCTCTATGACAGATAGTGGAGAGGACTTTCCTTTTTATTTTAAACTGGTGCTGCTATAACTTCTTTTGTGGTTCTATTTGCTTGGTGGCTTCTCCTGGACTATGGGGCTATTTCGGCTGTACTGGGCAGTATATGGTGTATTGCTTCATGTTTTATTTATTTGGAACTAAAGAGTGTGAGGCTATTTTTTACTTACACGGGTAGATTGCTAAGGTTACTATTCTTTCTCAATTTCTATTAGGCTACAGGTGTAGATTTTTAGTGGCTCTTTTACTTTTTTCTCTTTTCCTTGGTATTGGGTTTAGGATTCTTGTAATACATATACTGCTTCTATTCTTAGTGTAGTATCGTAGTTACATGCTCTTCCTTGCCCTTGTCCCTCTATGTATATGGGTTTGAATACCCCTTGTACTCTTATCAATATATTTTTGCTTATAAAAAAGAGGGGGGAGGGGGGGGCTCGTCCCCCCTTACATTTGTTGTTGTTGTTTGATTCCTCTTTTGTTTTATCTGATGCCATGCATCTTACATATTTCATTGTATCACTTGGCCTTTATTTAGGTAGCTGAAAATCTTGCACAGCTCATGTACAGTGTCATTATGACTGGATACATGTTCAATAATGCACAATACCGTTTGGAGCTGCAAGAAAGTTTGGAACAGGTTGCCTTCCCGAGGTGCAAGATAAAAAGGTAACATTATTTCTTTCTTTCTTTTTTTCATATTTAGGGATTATGTTCAAAAGCACCACTGGAAAGGTTCTTTTTGTGGTCAGAATTAACTGGAAGGGTTCTTTTCGTAGTTGGAATTACTTAGATACTTATTTGATGGATATATTTTAATTTTAAGATGCCATTCCTTTACTTTCCTCATTAGCTGTCTAGACACCTTTCAAACAAGGGAAAAAATTTCTCATTCTATTCCATCCATTGGAAATTAGAAACTATTTCCATAAAAGTTTCAAACATAGCCTAGTTGTTTGGAATGGTGTGTCTTGAAACAGTAGATGCTAGGATTTTTTTAAAACAAGTATGTTCTGGCAACCATGCTAAAGCTAAATGAAGGTTCAATTTCAACGTTTAGCTTTTAGTTTGTATGTTCTTTAATTATACTCTTGACTGTTGCAGGATATGCCAGACTATGCACCTGGTACACAAAAGAAAGTTTTAGGTGATTTCATTCGGTGGAACAATGTTTCTGGTCCTGGGAAAATAGATGCTAAAAAGTTACATTGAATTACTTGAAGCGGAGATTGAGGAGCTGAATCATCAAGTTGGCAGACAATCTAGCAATGCACAAAATGAACTGTTGGAATATCTAAAGTCTCTCGAGCCTCATAATTTGAAGGCCAATTCTAATTTCCTTTTGTCAATGTATAGTGCTTCTGTTTTGCTTTATTCACTTGATGAGTGATGACTACTTTGCATAGATTTCTACATCTCAATCTGTACTGATGTGTTCGTTGGAATTAATTCTGAACAGTATGAGTTAATGCAATATTTATTATCCAATTGAATATTGATTTCTGCCATTGTTAAATTAGTATTGAGACATTCTGGAATTGCACTTCCGTTCAGAACAAGGTTTTGGTTGAGTGTTAGTGTAGTAGTGTGTACTCACCACTTAGGTAATAGGTATATATCCTTGGTCTCATAGATTAGGTGCTCTGCTCTGTATAATGCAAACGTTGCTTCTATAACCTTGATTTGTCATTCTTTTTCAGACTATTCTACTTAACTACAATTTAAGTTTTCCTCTCAACCTTAGCAGTTAGAATTTAGAAGCATGGTTTATTGAAATATGTCTATAATATGACATAAAAACATGTTTTTAATTGTGTAGGAATTAACTGGTAGTGCTAGCGAGGATGTTGTGCTTGCAATGAGTGCTTTCATAAAGCGCTTGCTGGCTGTTTCGGATCCTAACCAAATGAAGGTTTGCCTCCACAGTAAATTTTATCTCTCTTTTTTTCAGTGATTTCTTCGTCCTATCACTAATTCAACCTAATCCCTTAAGTGAAGCATGTGCCACTCACATGCCTCCCATTCCCATCAAAATTAGGTCCTGTTTGGGTAAACAACGTACTTAAAGCACATATATAAGGTCTTATGTGAAAAGCTTTTATACTATATGCTTATTTAGTGTTTGGATATATATTTGAATAAGCACTTTTTGTTGGAACACAAACACTCACTATCACTCATGGTGCACACACATAGAAAGAATATTGAGAGGAAGAAGAAAGAGATAGAAGAAATACTTCTAAAAGAAAAATTTTATTCACTTCACACGCACTTTTTCTTCTCTACACTTATCTTCACATTTACACTATAGCACTAAGTCTATTTATAGACTCATATAGATCATTACTCTCACATACTAACCCACTCTTAGTTGTTACACTAACTACTCAACTAACAATAACAAACTAACTAATTACCTAATTTGAATTATCTCCAACACACCCCCTTAATTCAAATTAGCTAAAAGCACAAAATACAAAATATAATGACTAATATCTCTCTAAGAAACAATTTTCCAGGATCCCAAACTTTGAAGCACAATGATTTATCCTCCACAGAAATACTCTCATATCCTCCTGGATCCCATGAAAACTTCAACAAGAATTGATCCTTGCCACACAAATTTCCTTTTATTGTTCTGCCTTCCCAGAAATACCAAAACATTAAGTATTTACAGAAACAACAACTTGACACAAATAAATCGCTGGTCTGGTGGTCACTACCTTGGCACTCCAATCTTGCTTCCCAAAAGTCCCTGGTTCGAATCCACGCAATTGACACTTTAGAAGTATAAAAGTGAAAGTGCATGTGAAGTGAATAAAACTTTTTTTTTAGAAGTATTTCTTCTATCTCTTTCTTCTTCCTCTCAATATTCTTTCTATGTGAGTGCACCATGAGTGATAGTGAGTGCTTGTGTTCCAACACTTTTAAATATGCAAAACAGGTTTTGGTCATGCTGGATATGAGCTGGCACACGAGCTTTTCAAAGAAGCTTAAAAAATTGGCTTCATAAAGTAAGCTAAAAAATTTTTGGAGGTTAATAAGTTACTTATTTAAATTTATCCAAACACTAATAAGTTGTAAGTTATATTATCCAAACATGACCTTGATCCCTAACCATCATTGAGCTCCTCTATTCTGGTACCAGTAATGGTGGAGGATAAATCAATTCCCTCGTATCGAGAATCAATTTCAAATGGTGGTCTAGGTAGTAGATTATGATTATTATTATTATAAAGCAAAGATAAAATGAATGTAAATAAAAAAAGGAAGAGGGGAAGGGGACTAGTCTTTGAAGAACATGAGAACAAAACAAGGAGCGACAATGGTTTTAGGGTTGATGGCTAGGTGGTGGCTAGCTAATCCGGTGGGGCTGGGAGATGTGGTGGAGAGTGCTAGTGGTGAGGGGACAAGTCATGGTGGTTTGATCTCAAGAGGCTAAATTGCATTTTTCTTAATAATTTTAAATTTTAATATTGGGTGTTTTACCATTCTTAGAGTCCGGATTTGGATCTCTTCAACCAATTTGACTCCATCTTCTTTTCATCCACAATCAATACCTTACATTATGCATCTAAGGGTCAAATTTTATTTTGGTTTTGAAACATAAAAAGTTAAAACATAAATTGTGACCCTTAGATACATAATGTACGACTGTGATTGTGGATGAAAAGAGGATGGAAACAAATTGGCTAGAGAGGATCCATTTTCTCCGAGTTTAATTGAACTTGTTTTATTCCTGTTTAATTGACTCTGAACTGAATGTTGAAGAAGGCATAAAATATAAGATTTTATGACTGATAATTTTGTTCATGTGGCATCCATGATTTAATTATGAACCGAGGTGACCAGAACTAGATTCCTTTTAAGTGATTTACAGACCCTGTATTTGATTCTCGTGAGGGGGTGAACAACCTTCTTTTTGCTTGCTATTGAGACTTGTGTCACTTGCTTCAATTCTGCCTTTATAGACCAGCGTGACTGAGACTAGTGCACCTGAACTTGCCAAGCTGCTCTATTGGTTGATGGTGGTTGGGTACAGCATTCGCAATATTGAAGTTCGTTATGAAATGGAAAAAGTACTTGCAACTCCTGGAGCAAAATGCCCTTGTTAGATTTTGCACTTTTTTTACTTGGCTGGTTGAAGCCTCTGTTCGTAGCCCTGAACATTTGGTCTGCTAATAATAGTTGATATATTTGAATATTTACAATTATATTAAGTTTGATCCCGAGAAATTCTGCGGAGAATTATTTTTGTTTACAGCAATGAATGCTTGTTCATTGTAGCCTGTATTTAGGTACAACTGCAAATCTAGACTCCTTAACGTGGAAATAGAAATAGAGTCTCGCTCCCAAGTGTCTAACAGGGTTAAAGAATTAACAAATTAACAAATAAATAAAAATTCATCGGAAAATTAGATGCATTATCTCTCAATCTATTAAATCTATTAAATACTCACATTTCTAATAAAATTTTACCATTTTTAATTCCTTAACAAACGTCCTTGAAGCATTTATTAACATCTGCCATAAAATATATTTTCCCAAAGATTTTATTTATTTCGAGGAGCCTAATAGATTTGATCTTAGTACAGAAGAATTGAATTTAACTATTTTTTAATCAATCAGAAACTAAAAACAACCAAAACAACAAAGAAACAAAGGACTTAAGACCTAAGCCTAACTTATTCTCTGGCATCAGCAAGTAAAGTAGCAGTGAGCTGATAAGGGCAGCCATTCCAGATTACAAGATCTTGATCCAAGTATGTCCCATGCTTAACTAATACAAGGTTTTTTAAAAAAAGATTGCTTAGAAAAAAAAGCAATTGAAAAAACAAATGATAAAAACAAAATCTTGTTTTCACCTTTTCATTAATAAAATCTTTAAAATGAGAATGAAAATGAAAATCAGATTTTTATATAAAGACCTAGCATTCTCACATTTACTGCACAACTTTTTTCATAAGACAACCCCTAAACGTTGGTAAATTTAAAACCGTCAAATAGGATATTAGAACTTGGTAAATCTATAATTGTGAAATAGGATGTTAGATATGATAGAATAATCATAAACCCATTCAAGATAATCGTCATAACCATATGTCATCAATGTTATTTGTACATCCGCTCAACGACACTTTGTCATTTAATTTAAGGGGGGTTGGGTAGCTCAAGTGATTTGAGCTAAGGGTATAAGAAGTTGGAGGAGTAGGAGATCCAAGGTTCAAACCCTGGTAAATGAGAAAAAATTAATATAATAACTAATTACTAACATTTCCCTATTAAAAAAAAAATTGTACATCCAGACAATTTAATGAATAAACATATCTTGGTTAATAATGTCCAAGTAAATTATTAGAAAGTTGGTTAATGTTATCTGATTTGTAGTTAATGATGTACAAACTCGTACTTATATTGTCAAAAGAGAAACAATAACATTGTTGTTTTCAAGTTTAGTAGATAAGGTTTAATTTTTAACATATCACCCATATTTGACACCCATGTAAGTAACCAATAACCATTAAATTGAACAACCCATTTAATATTTTCATGGTTTACAAAAACTCAGTAATAAGTTACAAGACAAGCTTTGTACTCAGATATAAAAATGGATTGAATTTACCTTAATCATAGGCTCATAGCTCAGAAAACTTTTGCGTCTCCCAAAATGATTAGAACTTGCCTCCTACATTATCTTTTAAAATTTTACCAACTGCAAAGAGCTTGAGCAATGTCAATGGCTACGTTGACACCAGACATGGTATTGCCTCTGCATGTCTTTCCTCAACCCTTTTTATGGAAGACTACAACAACTATAATCAAAGAATTTGCTCACTGGACAGGATTTATTACATGGATAAAAAAACAATGTGGTCTATCAAAAATCATTGTGGATCAAAGATAATTTATGGAGCCCTCAAAATAAAACTCACCTATACCGGCATAACCTGTTTATCGTATGTATAACACAGCTCAACCCCCAAGGAGATAGTATTCATCAAGGAATTGTATCCAACTGGGTTTCTTGATAAGACTTGGAGATTCACAGTTGCTCTCGTACTAAGGAACCAGACGCCTATTAAGGAATTGTAATCTGAGTCTTTTAGCCCATTGACTTTGATCAGGTGACTCACAGACTGGGAACCCAACTATTGCACACCATCTTAAATTCAACAACCCAACTGCAAGTTCATCTTCAGAATCTTCAAATAATTTAAGTATCTGTGACTCAACAGCCAAATCTTCAGCAAGGATGAATTCATCCACAAAGTTCTCCTTCTGTTTAAGCATGTTGCTATTTTTAGACATCATACGCAAACTTAAAACCTGCAATGCTTCGATTGCTGTATTGTGAAAGCCAGCGTTTACATATGCAGAGAAGGCATAGCCACATGTTGCTGGATTAGGCTGAATTTTCTCTTGGTGCATACACTCCACAATTAATTCAATTACATCAATCCTTCCCTAATTCATGTCAAACAATTAGGCCACATCGTAAATTTTCATTCACCAATGGAAAAAGAGAAAAAGAAAAAAACTAGATAGCCATAATTTTTGCTAGAATAAGTTGCCATTGTTATTGGCTCGTGAATATGAGTGGCTCCTACCACTTTCACTTATCCAACAACTACGCTAAAATCTTGACAAATTTTGAATGATTTCTGTCAAATTTTTCTAGCAGTATAGCATCACTTATTTCTTAATCATAAA
The DNA here is from genome assembly GCA_035048595.1 of Echinosophora koreensis. Lineage (NCBI taxonomy): Eukaryota > Viridiplantae > Streptophyta > Magnoliopsida > Fabales > Fabaceae > Echinosophora > Echinosophora koreensis. Next base: position 62,624 of record JAPCYP010000011.1, read on the forward strand.
TATGAGTTTGAAACAGAATCCTTTTCTTCTACCTTTCATCCTCATATACAGAAATATATTAACATGCAAGATGAAGTACCTTGTAACATGATTGTCGAAGAAATGTGTTAAACAACAGTATATCAGGTTGGATGCCATCCAATCTAACTCGCTCCAAAAGATACAGGGCTTCATTGAAGTTCTCATCTTCCAACAAAATCTGAAGCAAACAAGCTCAGTATCAAGTTGGATACATCAAATTTCCAAAAACAAATTCAACTTATAAATTGTAAAACTGATATCACGAAAACACATGAAGTTATGAACAAAGATGATAGAAACTTGGACTACTTAAGAAAATATGGAGATTAACTCCTTACAGCAGAGGTTTTCTCAAAGACTGGAAAGAAAAAAAAAAAAGGAGAAAGAAGATAGGTCGACACCGAAGAACTTAGAGGACTTGCTTCCTCCTTGCCCAAATGCCCTAATTCTTCACTAAATGACTGGATGCCTTCTCCAATACCTTTTCCCTTCCTTCCCACCCACTTCCCTATTCTGTCTCCCTACTAACTGCCACATTATTGCTGCAGCCCATTAACATACTAAATATCCAGTGACCTCTCTTCTTCAACTAACTGCCACAAATTCCGCAGCTCCTATTCCATTCAGCTGCCAACCCATTAATATTCACGTTCTGGTGGAGATACTGATACCACAATCATTTATTCCTAATTATTTTTTACTGTTAACAATCTTTTCATTTTGTCTTTATTTCTTTTTGTCTCTACTTATTCTCAACTGTCATGGGAGCATGACTACTTGTTACAATTGATAGAGTAGAGAGAGAGCGTATTCTGAATAATGCTTTTCATTTGATTTTATGATATTACAGAGTACAGAGTATTTATACATAGGCTAGAGACTACAGCTCATAGTAACTGATCAACTGAATCAATTACCCCTAAATACTTGGGAAGGGATACAGTGTGTAACACTGTATCATCTCACTGTGTACTCTATCATACCCCTGCAAGCTCAAGGTGGGTGGCCTAGAGAATGAAGGTCAAGCACCTTGAGCTTGTCCCTTGAGTAGAGAAACTGAGTAGGGGACAAGGCCTCAGTCAATAGATCAACACGTTCTTCGGAAGGGATGTGAAGGACCCACAAGAGTTTGCTGAGGACTTTCTCTCTAACAAAAAATAGGTTGAGCCTCCATATGCTTTGTGCAGCATGCAAGATAGGATTATGAGACAGGGCAACAATGCTCATATTATCACAGTAGATGACCGGAGGAGGTAACTTTTTGGAGCCCAAAATACAGCAACGGAGCCGCAAGGGATTGTGGGTCAGGAATTGTCACATGGGCCCAAAGTGTGGAAGGTTTACACTAGGAGAGAGAAGGGGAGGATCAAGGAAAGTAAGAAGCTGGCAGAGAGAGAGAGAGAGAATATGTTAGGGGAGAATACTGTTTTCACCTTTTTGGCAATACGTAACAAATAGGCTAGAGAGTGAGAGGGAGGCATCTTTTGGCAATATGCTCTCTATAGGAGTAGTGCTCTGTGGTCCCTCCTCTGTAAACATCTCTTTTCATCAATAATACTCAAATTCTCCCCTACCTTTCCTGTTCTTTTACTGTTTTATTGCACGGTGAGTTTCTGGATTCTATCAAATTGGTCCGACCTGCCGGATTCGAACGGGGACCAGCACGATAGAGAGACGAAAGAGTGAATGCCAAAGAAACAAGCGAGGAAAGACAAAGTAATGGAGGAGAAGGAGCTAAGGGGGAGAGAAGCGAGTTCGGGACAGTTATAGGCTATGGGGCCCCGGAGAGGGTTCGAGTCAGGAGGCCTATGGCGACCCAGCCCAAACAATTCGGTCGCCATGGTGGGTTAGATTGGGTGATGGTTCGGGGGAATAGAGAAGGAGGCTTTGGGACTGGAGGAGTTGGGCCTCGAGGGGGCAAAATGGGCCTCGAGGGGGCAAAATGGGCCCAAACAAAAATCAGAATTTGTTGAGGAAAGGAGGAAGAGTGATCTACGTGATAGAGGAGTCTCACATCTTTCCAATCAGGAACTTACAGAGAGGAAACAAAAAGGGCTATGCTACAAATGTGGAGACCCTATCATCCTCTTCACCAATGCCCTGATAAACAACTTAAAATTAAGGTGTTAGATGAGATGGAGGAAGGCGAGACTGAGGGGAATATTTTAGCAGCAGAGTTTGAGGAGGAAGAGGTTGAAGGTGAGTGTAGTGTGATGAGCTTGGGTAGGTTGAGCAGTGAGAAGTGGGGGAAACCACAAACTGTGAAGATTAGAGGGGCTATTAAGGGCGTCCCGTACTGATTTTGGTGGATAGTGGAGCCACCCACAACTTTATATCTAAGAAATTGGTGAATAAAATGGGATGGCCAGTAGAAGACACTCGGGCTATGAAGATCAGATTGGGGGATGGAAACCAAGTGTGGGCCCAAGGAAAATGTAATGAAATTGAGTTGGAATTGGGGGACATCAAAATCACAGTGGACACTCTTTTGTTTGACTTGGAAGGAATAGATGTGTTCTTGGGAATTTCGTGGCTAGCAACACTTGGTGAAATGTTAGTAGATTGGGGCAAGCAAACCATGAAGTTTCATATGGAAGGAAGATGGGTTGAGAATGAGATACAGGGAGAAGGAGGACAGCAACTAAGTCAGACTTGCTTACAGAGCATCTTGGGTAATCCGAGGAGTTGGTTCAGCAATTTCTTCCTTGCTGCAAATGTCCATGTCTCCAGCAAAGGCAGTAAGGCAGTAGCAGAGGGAGTGGGTACTGATCAGCAAAAGGAAGTAGAGTAGTTGTTAGTCCAGTATTCAGGAGTGTTCAGAGAGCCTAAGGATTTGCCACCAAGGAGAGAAAAAGAATATGCCATCACTCCACTCGCGGGTCAAGGTCTAGTTAATGTAAGGCCATATCGTAATCCCCACTTTCACAAGAATGAGATTGAGAAGCAAGTACAAGAGAGGCTAAATTCAGGGATTATCAGACACAGCCAAAGTGCTTTTTCCAGCCCCGTGATCTTGGTTAAGAAGAAGGATGGGACATGGAGAATGTGTATGGACTACCAAGCTCTCCAAGGATTTCACAGTTCATGATGTCTCCAGTGCTGATCAGCTTGCAGATTCACTGACCAAACCGCTCTCCTCCTCTCAGTTCACAGCTCTCAGAACCAAACTCAATGTGGTTCCCTCTCAACAACCACCTTGACCTTGAAGAGGGGCTAATAGAGTATAGCATTAGCTAGCTTGTGGAGACTGTATAGGATCATTTGCAACTGTTAGAAAATCAGAGAAATATTTGATAACAGCTTTTCGTATCTTAGAATATTTTAGAATATCCTAGATGATCTCTTAGGATTTATTTCTTATTTATATTTTATGATTTGATTCTCTATTTGATCAACACTAGGATTCTACTTTTTAATATAAATAGGACTATTGGGGTTGTCATTTATAATCAGATTATTACTACATCAAATCAACATCAGTCTTATTATTTGTTAGTTTGTTTCTCTCTTTTTCTCCTTCTCTACCTAAGACCTTCCAATTCAACAGCAGTGACCATAACCGAATATGCTAAGTCAGCCTGATTCTGTTAAACTATAAATAGCTGATTGTAATCAGAGTTCATTAGAATCAAGAATACAAGATTCATTTCTCTCTCTTTCTCTCCTCTCTCTCTGCATCTTCTATTCGTTTAACCCCTCTTATTCTACACGAATCATGTAAATATTTCTACAAATTATGTACCAGTAGAAACATGTAACACCAAATGTGTGAATTTGCAACTTGCAGGTTGACTTCATGACTTGTGGAAGGGGATTACAAAGTTCATAAAGTTAATATAAAATCATAAGTCTGCATATTTTACTCCTGTTAGAATTTCGGCAAAATATCTTTAGAGGGAGAGAACGATGCATAACAGATATGGACAATTTATGTTATTCTAGGGATTTGCTGCCTTATTTTTAGGCATCTAATATTATCTCTGGTGAGTTATTATTTTCCCTTATTTGATAAGGATTAGGAGTTTGGTACTTAACCTAACTCATAGTATATATAGGAGTTAGTGTTTTGTCTTTTTTATCACATGAAATCAATATCAATCTCAAATTATTTGTTAGCTAATTTCTGTCTTTTACTACTTCTCTACCAAAACCCTATAATTTCAACAAGTCCTTTCATAAGATCAAGTACAATTGTAAAAACTTTGATAAAATGATAATAATTTGGACTTGCATTATCAAAAATTAAACAAGAACCTTAATGAGAGCCGTATATGTGACAGTCCCTGGATAAAACCCTTCGCGTATCATCATTGAAAGCAGCATGGAAGCATATTTGTAACTTCTTAGGATGCTACAACAGTCAATCATTATATTGTATGTTTTGCTACCAAGGTGGCAGCCACATAACTTCATTTTCTTGAAAATTTCAAATGCCATATGACTCTGCATATCAAGTGGAAAACATCATATTCCAGCTATACATGCATAATAATACACATACTTCACAAAGTAGGTGTCAAAATGAAGAAGTAATGATGAATCACTCACTTCTTTCGCTTCAACAAGATAATTCAACGCAATGTCATACATATATGTTCCCAAAGAAGGGTTTCTATAAATGAAAAGATTCTCCGCCACATGTAAATATTGGATGAGCTCTCTTATCATCCCTTCTTCTCCAAGGGCTTTCAACTGAAGAAAACGGACAAAGCCAAGTCATAAGTAATTTATACGAAGATTATGGTTGATTATGTAATTAATTAGGAGTTAATGTGAATTATAGCAGATATTCTATTTTAGGAATTATTGTATTTGATATCTTTTAGGATTCCTTTATTTACTAGACTGTTACTCTTTAATAGGCAGATCATATCTTGATCTTTAGGTACAAGATTTAGGTCCTAAAATCATGAGAAAAGATACTATTTTCATGTATATATTTTGTACCATTCTACTGCAATGAAAATCAGAGATTTCAATCATCTGAACCTTGATGGTATCAGAGCACTCTCAAACACAAATAAACCTCTAAAATTCCTGCAATGGCTTTCGTAACCAGCAGCACCACCAACGCCATCTCTCCTATAGAAGACATCTCCCAATCACATATGAACTCTGACGGTTCAGTTATGGCCATCACCAGGCATAAACTCTAGAAAAAATGAACTTCAATGATCCCAATCCGTCCTCATGTTCATCAGTGGTAAAGGAAAAGATGATTACCTTACCAGTATTGATGCAACTCCCTTCAAGTCCAACCCTAAATACAAGCAGTGGAAGTCAAAGAACCACATGGTCATGTCAAGGTTGATCAACACTATGAATCTAGAAATAGGTCAGAACTTTATGTTATCCTCAACTGCAAAGGAAATCTAGGATGGTGTCACGAAGATGAACCCTGACATGGAAAATACTTCTGAACTCTGAGATCAAAGGTATTCTCCACAATCATCAACAAGGTGAAACTTCTGCGACTCAATATTATAATGTCCTTACTCGTTACTGGCACCAACTTGACATATTGAAATCTTTTAGTTGGTACTACCAAGATGATAAAAGACATAATACAATTGTGGAGAATGAAAGAATCTTCAAATTTTTGTAGGTCTCAACAAGTGATAGAGTACACAGTTAGGACTTAGGAGATACAGTGCTGCAAACTGTATCCCTGTCTCAACAAGTGCGCCTTGATCGTTACAAGCAGAATGCCTCACGCAGTGCAGCCACTGTAAATGCGGCAATCGTGGCTGCTCCGGCTTCTGACCCCACGCCGCAAGCCAACTTGGCCCAGCATCAACAATTGTATTTGGCTCATTCTTCTCAGTATTTTCATGGTGGTCGTAACGGACGCGGTAGAGGCTGCAGTGGACGTGGCAGAGGTCGCGGTGGCGAAGTTCCATTTAGTGCCAATTATGTCACAAATATAGCCATGATGCCTCCACGTGCCGGTACCCGTTCGATTGGCAATTCGTCTCTCACCAAGCCAAATCACCCTCCCAACTCCAACAATTATCAACAACCTCTGTGTTCCAATCCTCCACCCTGGTAGAATCATGGTTAATGATGTTCAAAATCGTGGTTAATTACATTCAGTGGATGGTTAATGAGTTGCGACACCTTGTTATATCCATTGAACGTAATTAACCACGTATTTGAACTACGTTAACCATCCAAATTGGTGTCCCATTTTTGTGTTCAAAAATCATTTCTCTTGTTTATGTGGACGATATTATTCTCACAGGAGACAATCATGAAGGAACACAAAAATTAAAAACCATTTTAGCCAATGAGTTTGAAATCAAGGACATTTGAGAGCACTTGAAAATCAAAATTTTACTCATTAATATTAGCTTTGTGGTTGGATCTCTCATTCGTAAGCTTCTCACACAAGTGTGTGCATTGTGTATGGAAGAAACTAGAAGCAATTACTAAAAACAAAAAAATGAGAACAACAAAAGCTTTTTCTCATTAGGTAAGGTCAACTACATGGATGAAACGAAATCATTGCATTCTGTCAAAAAACAAGTTTTCGAGAATACATCTAGGTTTCCTTTTACTGATTTCTCATAGGAGTTTTCCTTGGTCTTCCTCTACTTTTATCAAGCCATCCTTCATTTGATCAACTCTTCTTAATAGGGCCTTTATTGGTCTTCTTCTCACATGGCCAAAATTATATTAAGGCAAGATTCTGTTATTTTTTCCTCAATAAATGCCAATTCAACTCTCTCTCTAATACACTCATTCCTAATCTTATCTTTTCTTGCATGTCCACTCATTCACGACAACATTCTCATTCTCATCTCCATAAATTGTTGGCACTTTATCGCCAAACCAATGTTATCGAATAGCGGTTATGGCAGTGCCGTTGCGGAAAGCAGTGGCGGGTTTCGAAGGAAACACCATACGGAGGCGGTGGCGTCGCGGATTTCACGTGGCGATCTGTGGCAGCCGCATGGCGAGTGGCTGGCATGGCGGAAAAAGTAGGTTTTCTGGGTTTTTTCGAAGGGAAAAAATGAAAAAACCTCGTGGGTCGCCTGGGTTGTGTGACCCGCCCCGAAATATTGGCCCAAATGGGTAAATAAAACCCTAATAAATATGACTGACTCTTGTCTTCCTCTTCTCACTTAAGTCCAAAACCTCTTCTCTTCTCTCACTTCATACTTTAATCTCCGACTACCCACTGTCCAGCGACACCCTCTGTCCGGCGACCACCGTCCGACGACCACCCTTTGCCCGGCGAGCGATCTCTTCTCTTCTGAACCAACGCCGTCAAATTCTTCATGGACCCTCTTCTCTTGTATTGTTGTTTCTATCATTTTGTTATTTGAATTTTGAAGTCTTAAACTTGATGCTAATCAACCTTGTTAGTAGTCTATGATAGGTGAATATGAGACTCATGATATTTTCTATCAATTTAGTTTATGGTTCTTGGCATATGTTGTTAGTGTTTTGTTTATATAGTGTTTTGGACATATGGTTCTTGACATATGCTAATCAATTTTTGTCCACCATGGCATCCGCCAAACGGCCGCATCGCCATATGCTATAATGTATGGCGGATTTTTGGCTTGTGCCAAAATTTCCTTTGATCTCTTGGGAGGTACTTCCAAAAACAAATAATGCCTAAAACAGTTATCCATTTCATCCACCCAGCTGGAACCATATGGTTTATATTTCCCTTAATTACTAAAAAATATAAGCAAAAAAAAAAAAAAAAACATGGTCAGAGTCTAACAAATCTGCACTCTAAGTAAAAATAACTGCAAAGATTAGTGCAGAAAGAAATCCTCATAGAATTGCATCATCCTTAAATTATGTGCAACAAGGAAACATGGATTGAACTCACCAAATTTATCATTGAAATAAGACTGTGCTGAATGCCATTTATGGCCATATCCTTTTCTATAGCATTTATTCTTTTAGCAGCATCCACCTGTGACAGTTCATTCCCGTCTTCATATGGAGCATTTACAATACCAAACAATGAAAACAAAAGCTCGTATGTCCTGACATCAGGTAAAACTTTTTTCTGCTTCATCTTGGCAAACACTTGCACAGCACGTTCAGGTTGATTCTGCAAATTTTCATTGCATAAATAAAGAGTAAGCCATTATAGGTTCCAAATCAAACCTTGACTGGGAAATACAAGAGGAATTTTCCAAAGAAAGATCAGTTATAAACTCAGTTGCTCATCCTTATCGATGCTGTATTATGCAGTTCATTGATGAAATGTGTTACTTTACATGCTGTTGCAACAAATCCAAGGCAAACAAACAATAACCAACCACATAATAGTAATAAAGGGGCATTTGTCAATACGCTCCTATTCGATTAATTGTACTAGAAAAAAATCCAAAGTGGTGAAATATATTGTAGATATGTATATGTATAAAAATGTGTACAGTGGTAGATAGCCTCCTATTGCCAGAGTCCATGCGAGGATAAATAAAGGAAAAGTGATAGGAAGGAACTGAGAAATACAGAACAGTATTGAACTAGAAAATTGTAGCTAGCTCCTTACAACTGAGGAAATTTCTCTGTAAACCAGAAAATAACAAAAAATAGCAACCACCACCTAGAACATGTGCAGAAACCGGTCACAGGAAAACATAAAACCAGAGAAAACGAGAAATAAAAACAGGAATGGCCATTAGAGCTAGTGAACAATCCTCCCCCAGGCCAAGGCCTCCACTCACTTCAATTCCAATTCTTTCAAATACCCCCTACTCTTCCCTGCTCCCTTTCTATATCATTCCCCTCATGACTCCCAAATCCTCTCCCCCCATTCTCCACTTGCCAGCCATCCATTATGTTATTTTCCCTCCTTCCTCCAACGGATTCCTCCACTCACATTCACGAGTCAATGGCATATTAACACCTGTTAGAGGCCCATCTAAAAGACAGTTGGTTAATGACTCAAGTGAGCTAGAGAGGTGAGGTAGAATGGAATATGCATGGGGGATTTTATTGTAACTGTCCGGACATGTGGCAGCAGGGGAGAGGATAAAGCAATAGTGGCATTCTATCAGAGCAGAATGTGGATAAATAGGCAAGGCTCAGGAGAAACAAGCAGAAATTGAGTTAGGATTTTGGGGTGGGAGAGATCGAGCCACTCGAAATATTGGGCTGTTTTTTCTTTTTGTATTTTCCTTCTGTTTCTACTGTTTCTACACATATCAGACCCCACTGATTCTGATATCTCCCTAATATCAGTTCATGAGACGAGGATATACTCTATATTTCTTGTTCTGAGTTGGGTTTCTGATCCAATAGTTCATAGAACAGTTTCCTTATTTCCATTTTATCTGCATTAATGACTGCACTATTTTACTTCACCTTGTGCAATCATATTCTTCAGTACTATGAATACGGTTTCTCTGTGATCCTTCCTCTCTCTCAACACAGAGCATCACAACTAGCTACTTTGACAAGAGGTGTTGCTAAAGAATATAATTGATGATAGGTACCAGAAATTTTAATCAAGAAAAATGGAGTCTAACTCCTTATATAGGAGGCAGTGGAACAAAGTGTGTTTCCATTCATACTCGGAGTCTCTTTTATAGAGAGATTACAATAAAGGCAAAATAAATCAAACCAAATCTCTTCCTATAATTAAGGAAGGAAATAAAACAAAATAAAATCAGAGTAATAAAGAGAAAATCAAAGAGAATAAAAACTGAGATATTTGGACCATTGCTCTAAATTTAGCCTCATCACTACTACTAGGAACCACACCTTGTTTCTTGCTTCTCCAAGTTATCAGATTTCCCCACACATAGGTACAATATCCCGAAGTTGATTTTATGTCGGTAACCGATCCTGCCTCATCTGCATCAGTAAAAATAGCAACATTCCTCTCACTGGTTTTTCTAAAGTACAGTACTTTCCCAGGATTGGTCTTCAAGTACCTCAAAATTCTGTAGATTGCCTCAAGATGTTCTTCGTATGAGGAGTGCATAAAATGGCTTACAACACTCACAGAAAAAGCAATATCAGATCTGGTATAAGACAGGTAGATTAACTTGCCAACTAATCTCTGGTATCTCCCAAGATCAAGAGGCACATCTCCTTTCTCATGAAGTTTCACATTTGGGTCCATGGGGGTATCGGCTGGTCTGTAACCATTCATTCCAGTTTCCCTCAAAAGGTCAAGAATGTACTTTCGTTGGGAAACCACAATTCCCTTCTTTGATCGAGCAACCTCCATGCCAAGAAAGTATTTCAATGCTCCCAAATCTTTGATTTCAAATTCTGTTGCCAATTTTTTCTTCAGCTTTCCCATCTCTATTACATCATTCCCAGTAAGAACAATGTCATTAACATAGATAATTAGTGCAACAATCTTCCCATCAGAGGAAAATTTTGTGAATAGGGTGTAATCAACTTGTCCTTTACAGTATCCCTGTTTTTTCATGGACTGGGTGAACCTTTCGAACCATGCTCTCAAAGACCGTTTGAATCCATAGAGTGACTTCTTCAATTTACACACACTTGACCCAAATTTTTCTTCAAATCCATGAGGGCTATCCATTTATACCTCTTCTTCTAGATCACCATTGAGGAAGGTATTCTTCACACCCAGTTGGTGTAAAGGCCAATCTAAGTTGGCAGTAAGGGATAAGAGAATCATGACAGTGTTCAATTTTGCCACAGGAGCAAAAGTCTCCGAGTAGTCTATGCCATCGGTCTGAGTGAACGCCTTGGCCACCAAGCATGCCTTGTACCTTTCTACGGATCCACTGAATTATACTTCACAGTGAATACCCATTTGCAACCCACTGTGTTTTTCCCACAATGAATTATACTCCAAATATTGTTCTTCTCAAGAGCTCTCATCTCTTCAAGAACAACTTCCTTCCACTTTGAAATTTTTAGAGCTTCCTGTACATTTTTTAGAACTTGTGTACTAGACAACTGTGAGGTAAATGCAGCAAAAGAAGAAAAATTTGAACATGACACAAATTTAGACAAAAGATGTTTAGTACAAGATCTAATAACTTTTCTAAGCGCTATGAGGATGTCTAACTCAACGGATTCATTGTGACTAATAGGTTCAAAAGGGGACTTAACTGTATCAGGTTGACTGATTGGATTTTCCATCAGTTCAGATTCATGACTGTGCTGGAGAGTTGAATCTTCATTCCTTTTCTTACAGTTCTTTGAAACAAAGAACTTCCCCACCTTCGGTCACCATCCTTGAACCTGTTAATTTCTTCTTCTCAAGAATCATCATGTTTTGGCATTTCGATTAGTTCTTCATTATTATCAATTTCCAAAGATTGCTTGTCAGATATTTGATTTAGAGATGTAGACCCAGATTTCGTAGGAACCTTACTCATGATGGGGTAGGTCCAGATAATGAATCTTGGTCATTTGCTATTGGTGCAGTAGTACAAGTCTCAGAATCATGTGAACTTTCAGATAAAATAATGGTTTCAAAAGAATCTTCATATGAATTCCCCCCTGAAGATGAATGTCCTTAAAAAAAAGGTTGTTTTTCAAAGAAAGTGGCATCCATGGCCACAAAAGTTTTTTCGATTTTGGATCAAAACACTTGTACCCCTTATAGGTTGGAGAGTATCCAATAAAAACACATTTTATGGCACGTGGTTCTAGCTTCCCAAGATGCTTATGTTCATGAACAAACACAGTAGAACTAAATATCTTCAAAGGTAAATTAGCTGAAAGACGATAATAAGGAACTATTATGATAAGGCTCACTGCCTTTGTTCTCAATTGTACTCTCTTTTGGATCATCTTTATTTTATCTTCATCCAAGCCCACTTCCTTTCAAAAGTGATTTGGGCTTGGCCCATTAGTGCTGAAAAGGAATCCAACCCCCTCTCTGCACTCCTCCGATTCATGCCAACTGTGAAGTGTCAATCAAGCCACCCTCTTCACATCGCCTGTCAACATCACTGCTCAGGCCACAGCCCCTCTTGCCATCAAGACTTCCACTACTATCCTGCCTAACACATGCAACATACATCCCTACCCTGTCTACTTCCATCTCAACTAAATGCATTTGGTATTGTGCCTCTCTCTGGCATTCCTCTTTCTCCTTCCTATCTTCGATCAATCAAGCTCAGATAGCAAAGGACCACCCACAGCCTTAGGCTTCTTGGGAGCAACCAAATCATCCATTCTCCTTCATTCTAAACGGTACAGCAAGACTTCGCATTGTTGGCTTAACTTTCACTAACCATGCTTTCCAAATTTTTAGACAATTTGCTACATATTGAGCAATACTCAGAAAAAATCTTTGACGCAATCATCACTAACAAGGAGCTCTCCAAGAGCTTCAAAAGCCTTTCTCCTTTGCGTCCAAATCGAAGTCCTCGTCAACAAAGAATTTGATGATATAACCAACAATTAGCTGATCCACATTGACAAGCCTTCGTCACTGTATCTCATGCACCACAGAGCTTGCCGCCTCTGTCATCTTCCACTTTCTCACGCTTGCACCAATTCCCCCTTCGACCCAGAAATTTATGTCACACGTAATGGGTCTAAGGCCATATTCAACCTCAATCGATGATCTACTGTTTGGTTCCTTCATCTAGGACCAAAAGTGACTCTAGGTTCCCAAACTCAGATTCCAATGATTCTCGTTCTACTTCCTCATCCTCATTCGATATCAGCAAAAATCTCTGAATTCCAGCTTCCACCTTAAAATGCCAAAGTAATACAATCAGGAAGATTAGCCAATTCACCTATGGATGGTGCTGATCCCACTAGTGCCACAACTTAAGAGCACGATCGCATCGAAGTGCTTCTTAATGAAAATCGGTCACCATTAGGTGTTTTCTTCTCCGTCAAACATTGGAATCTCCATCTCTGGCATGATGTACCACAGCTCCATGATCGAAGCTTTGATACCAATTTGATAGGAACCAAAAATTTACTCTAGTAAAATGTAGTCTAGCTCCTTAAAATAACCATAAAAATGAAATAGAACCTGCAGACTAAGGGTCTTTGTCCTCCCCAGCCAAATGGCCAATTTGACAGGAGCCAAAAATTTTACTCGAGAAAAGTGGAATCTAGCTCCTTACAGTAGGGAAAGTCTCTCTTAATTGAACTGAAAAACCAGAAAAATGAAATAGAACCTACAAACTAAGATGTTTGCACCCTCCTTAGCCAAATGGCCCCAAACCTTTACTGAATAATTGCCGTCCTTTCTCTCCTTCCTCCTACATATATGTAACCCTTTTCTAATCATATACCCTTGTTCCTCTCCCACCCCTATCTTTGCCACATCAGCATTATGTTTTGATGCAACTCATTAGCATGAGCATTCTCCATATTCCCCAACCTGCTGTTATTGCATGGGGGGAATGAATGATCTCCCTTCCTACACTTCTTCATGTATACCTCGCTACCAGGAGGTCTAACAATTGAGTTTTTATGTAAACTATTAGATTAGATTTTGGGCCTAACTCAATCCCAAAAGTTAGCTCATAGGATGAGGATTGCCCACTACGTATAAGCTCTTATTAGACACTATCTCTAGTCAATGTGGGACTCGGATTTTTCCCAATACACCCCCTCACGCCCAACACTATTGGGCTTGGTGCGTGGATAACATGGTGGGTGTCCCAACAATGGATCTATGATAACTCTGATACCATATTAGATTTTGGGCCTAACTCAATCTAAAAAGCTAGCTCATATGATGAGGATTGCCCACAATTTACAACCTCTTATTATACACTATCTCTAGTCAATGTGGGAGTTGGGTTATTAGATTTTGGGCCTAACTTAATCCCAAAAGCTAGCTCATAGGATGAGGATTGCCCATTACTTATAAGCTCTTATTAGACACTATCTCTAGTCAATGTGGGACTTGAGTTTTTCCCAATATAAACTAATTTTAGTCTTGCAAAGAATAAAACGGTAAAAAGAACATTTGTGTTTTGAAGTTTCGTATTTGAGCTCACCGTTGCATCACATGATGCTAGCAAAGCATTATACGGATATGGATATAGACATTTAGAAATGCGATTCAGTAAAGCCTCGGCTAAATCTAGTTGTAGTGCTTTGCTGCAACTGACTGAAAGTGTTGCTAGAGTTGAATCATATGGCTTCAAGTTCTCCTGATGCATTTTCTCTAACTGCAAATTATAAGAAAATAATATAAGGCCAAAGAAACTCGCAACTATCAAAATAAATATCAGTAGGCACAAGGTCATGGAGCTCTGCGTCACGCAAGATCTCATTCAAACTCCAATTCCAATTTCATTACATCTGGGGTCTATTTGACCTAAAATTAAGCGGTTGGAACTCTCACTGAAAGTAGACCAATCAAAGAATTAAAAAACTAATAGAAGATACCAAAAACACGTGACTCCAAGGATTGTAATAGAACTCACCACTTCCATGCCTTCCCTAAAACTTTGAGAAACAACAGCTCTAACAATGGCATCATATGTGTGGCTGGATGGCTGCAAACCAAGATTTTGCATCTGAACAGAAAAGGGCCCCTCAATATGTTAAAAGAAATTAATCCAAATGAAGTTGGTAAATAATAAATTCCCTTAAATTTCATAAACATAAAAAGGAAGAATCTAAAATGACATAGTAACACCAATATTCATATGTGTTACAAAGAACATATACGTGCTTAGTTGAATGTCTACCTGTAATAAAAGCTTCCTTGCAAGGTAATATTTTTTATGTTTTGCACACCCATGTAGTACATCATTAAAGGACCACCTCAAAACCTTCATAGGCAGCGAGTGTTTTTGCCCATTCAACGTATCTATTTTGGCACTCTTGGCTTTTTTATTTCCCATACTTGAAGGAATACCATCTGGGATACTCACAAATGGACAGCATCTACCGGAGTCCTGTTGTTTGTTCTCCTTCAAGTCCAATATGGTTGATCCTAGCTCTCTATTTGAAGGTACGGGGATGTCCAATCTAGTAGAATACAGCTTACCATGAACTGTTGTAGCGATAGAAATGTTTTCCCTGATGGCTAGTGACACCATTTGTTGTAGCGTTTTATATGCAGATTTTAAATCTCCCAACCTTGTAAATGACCAAATGAATCTACGCAGAGGAATGATACTCATACTGTAGTGTTTAATATACTCATCCCAAATTAGATGCGCCGTAGGCAAGTTTTCCTGTAAAACTGCAAGCTGAGGAACAGGGTAAGACAAATGATAATGATAATTCTCATAAAAATTAACCCAAAATAAAAAAAGCTTCAAACAAACCAAAACATGTTTACATAAAATAGCCAAAGAAATAAAATAGTCACATCGTGTTGTTACTTGATTCCACTCCTAGACCACTTACAATGCCATTACAGTTGGTAATACATGATGCTTTCCTATGAATATATAACCTCTTCTGATAAATTTCATGGTAATGAAATTTGGCTTTGGAGCCAAAGAAGTGAACATCTCCTTTGATAGGTTCAATGCTGTGTGATTACTAGTAACAGCATTCTTGTTTGTTTTAGATGCAAGACATTTTAAGATGCATCATTTGAAGAGATAATTAGAACCAGAAGATAAGAAATTAAGAATTAGAAAAGATGTAATAAATTTTGAAAATTATGAGAAACTGTCACGATATCTGTATATCCCAAACGGCAATGGAAGACAAAAAATATATGACCTCTTCCACCCCATGACAAAGGCCTTCAAAAGGCGATGTATACGGAGTAGGGGGAAAAGCAAGAAATAGCGATCACCTCATTGTCAAGGGATTATAGATGTCAATGGCAAGAAAGAAAAGCCTTGTCACGCATCATTCATAATCATCACTACTCTTAGATTTGAGGAGAGTACAAGTTTTCTTTTGGCAAGCAGAAAGGTTAATATGCACAATCATGCCAAGGTTGGGAAGGGATTATACTGATCACAAAGCCTTAGGGTATATGCTTGTTCCATATACAACAACGAAGCCCAAAATAGAGTGTTCCAAACCGAAATTTCATCTAATGAAACAACATCTAGCTATAATATGGAATACAAACCAGCCAAGAACTGGTCCTGATGCAAACTAGCATTAGCATATATTGTAACCAGTACTCCTAAGATGCATCTTATTCCAAATCAAGTGATTCTCAACTTCACAATGAATTGCTTGAGTGAATAACACTCGGCAGGCTAAATATTTTTACATACTTGAAATTAATTGCAACTTATATTTACAAGACAATAAATAAGAATACTACTTAGTACTTCCTAAGTACATGCATGATACTATGAAATAATTACATCTTACGATTACGCAGAAAAATTAATAAGAGTGCTACCTCCGAAGTTCATGATGCTACTTTCTATGTACATGAACCAACATATACATGAATCTGAATTTAATTTCCACTTCTATTTCCAACAGATAAAGCCACACTAAACATTTATTTGCGGATTTCAACATATTAAAACTACAACATGTAAACACAATAATGCTTTTCTCAAAAATAAATAAATTTTTCCTCTTCAAAAACAATAATAGAATGATGCTGCCACTTTCTATACGCACACCTTGAGAAGCTCTGTATATGTAATTTCATTCTTTCCTACTATCTGCTTGTCCATCAAGTCCAAACATTTGCTTGCATGAATTATACTCCGCATTTTCGTGCAGGAATTTAAGAAACTATTGTACAAAGGGAGACCTGGATAGAGGCGTTGACTTTCTCCAAGAAAATCCATCATATTAAAGGCCTGAACAATGTACAACAGGAAGACAGGAAAAAAATAAATTCTGGTAGCTAAGATTAAGGTGCTTCAATAATCACTGCATCATATAACACTTGGCATGCAATTTAATGCTAGCACAAAAACAGCAATATATGCTGTTGTAGTTTCAGGAAAAAAAACTATTAATTTTTAAAAAAAATTGAAAATGTAATGGATATATTCAATACCAACATCCCCTTAACCCTTCCCCTCTCCCCATTGAGAAACCCAAGAAGGAAAAGGAAATACATTCTCAATTGACAATTATACTATATATGAAACTAATATTTTACCTCTTCCAAGTAACCCCCTTTACAAAGGGCCTGTGTCATAAGAGAGAAGCATAAATTATTCAGGCTAACGTCTTTTGCCTCCATTAACCTCCAAATCTCCATAACAAACTGCAACAAATGAAAAAAGGAAGAAATAAATTTCACAACCTTGGGATTCCACCATAACTTGTGGTAAGAATTTCAGGGATACTGTGTATACTCGTGCTAAAAGAAAACTTGAGATAATCTCTTCTACTTTTTATGCATAAGAGAACATACAGTTGTTATTTGCTAATCATAACAAAAAGTGTAAATATGATTTGTTGTTATCTAGATCAGTTCAGATTAGTTGTAAACTATAATTTATAGTAACAGTGAAGTCAGTAGTAGTTAATACATTGATGAGAATAACTCATCCAAGTTGTACAAACATTGCATTAAAGATATCATTGTTGTACCCGTGTGTCGCACCGATAACATGCTAGTACTTTTATGAATCCAGGCTTTAAACAAGTTTTAACATATTAAAATATTTATTTGGCAAACCTAGAAATAAGGGGGTTAAAAATTGAACTTGCCCACAGCAGTTGACGACACAACTGGTAAGGGCAGATCATGTTAACTAACTTGGCCAAGGGTACATTATCTGTAAGTAACCTCGAGCTCGGGACTACCCTGACCCTCAATTTCTTTACTCATAAAAAAACAAATAAAGATATTAGGAAGCCACAAAAACCCATTGGGTTACCATGTTATTTAGCATACCAATGGATCAGGAGACTTTGAACAGTACTTAAAAATATCAACAAAATCATTAGCTCTTAATGAGTGGCTTCTGTGACCGAAATCCGAAAGCAAGTCGGAAGCCTTTTTTCTCTCTCCCAATCGGAGTGCCTCAACAATTTGCATTTGCATAGACCCTGAAGATGATCCTGCAAAAGGTTTCATATAATCAGAACCTGCATTTCAATACATACAATACAATCATTCTGTGCGTGTGTGTAAGTAATTGATTGACCAATTAATAAAAATAATATGTGTATACTAATTCATACACTCACAAATGCACATAATATAATCAAAATTTATCAAAAGTAAATAAAGAAATAAATAAAATTATCGATAGTGAAGAAGTGAGTGATTAATTACCCATAGTTGTCGTGGTGGTGAGACTTCGAGAGAATTCGAATTCGCCAGTAACGTTTTTACCTCCCTGCAACAATAACAGATAAACATTAGGAAAAGAGAGGAGACTAAAATTAAGAACAAAGAAAATAGGGATTAATAGGAATAGGAATAAGTTACATACATGGTGATGGTGCCACTTGGATTTACAAATTGAACGCAGATAAATCCTTGCTCTAGCCATGCATTTCAATGCTTAACCTCACCCTGCTCTCTACTTCACTTGTTACTTTTTTTTTTTTTACGGGTACTTCACTTGTTACCTATAAAGCTCAGATATGTGAAAATTCATAAAGTACCGTATCTGATGTAACGCCTAGTTTTAATTAACACTAATGCTAATGATTAAAATAGGGATTTTCACAAATCATTTTCGAAATGTCTCCTTTGAAAAACGAAGATTTGTTTGAAATCAAAAAACCTGATAAACAGTTTATAACGTCAATTAAAAATCTGAAATCAAAACCTAGCTTTAGGGTTTCAAAACCAATTTGGGACTTTTGAAATATAAACACAATAGGTGAGATTTCACTCACCTAAATGAAGAAGGGGAAGGACATGGTGGCTGTTGGAGGTCCGGTGCGGCGGCTGGCGGCGATGAAGCGGCGGCAATGGTGGTTTTCCTGTCATAACCATGACCAAAGTGAGAGAAAAAGAGAGTAGGACCAAAGGAGAAGGAGAAGAAAGAAACTAAGGAACAAATGGTGGAAACCACCATGAAGAGGCGGCGGCGCGCGGTGCTTACTGCTGTGGAGCCCGTTTTTCGCGCGGCGGAGCTCGAACCAGGCACAGCGGCGATGCGGGTCGGCGCTGGGCAGGGGCTGGGTCGCACGGTTGTCCTCTCCTCACGCAGCACGATCGAACAGCGCCGGACGGTGCACGGCGGGACGATGACGCAGTGGCGGCTGAACAGACGCGCTCGTCTTCTCCAGTCAGGCGGCAGCGGTGGTGCTCCTAGGGGCGGCCGGACGTGGGTAAGGGCAAGAGGAAAGGAGGAGAGTGAAGTGGGAGAGAGATGAGGAAGAAGAAGAACTTGGAAGTTTAGAGGAAGAGATTACTGATATTCTGAAGAAGAAGAAGAGAATACGGGTAAGAGGAGAAAAATGAAGAGAGAGGAGAAAAATGAAGAGAGAGGCGGAGGAGATGGGAACGTGTACAAGGCATAACCAAGGAAAGAAAAGCCTTAAAAATGGATCTCTTTCATTTTTCTGATGCTAGAAATTTCTTTTAGGGACTATAAAAATAATTTTTTTTTAACCAAAATAATTTTAGATTGTATTTTTTTTAAAAAAGAATAATAGCTTAATGCTACTATTTAGTAAGAGTACACACCCAGTAACAACACAGTGTTAACACACTCAGTAAAATCTTTTAAATGAGTAAATAAAATTACTCAAACTAAACCATATAAAATAAACAAAATAATTATCTAGATAATTAACCACTCAAATAAATAATTAAACATATAAGCAAAAATTAGGATGTTACATCTGACACGTATCCGGGTAAGATACGCTCGGATACGTATGCTGCAAGTATCCGATATTTTTTATTTTTTATTTTTTAAACTTTATCACGGATACGGTATGAGTAAGGCTTGGATACGGCTTGCCATGACTCGGATAAGGCTATGAATGTTGCGATACGGACAAGAAACAGAGTTGAAGAGGTACCGAAGAAGATGATCGGAGGGTGGGTGCCTGGGCTTGGCGTCGGTTACGGCATCGTCGTCGGAGCTCGGAGATGAAAAGGGCAAGCGTGGTAGGGCTGGACTGGGCGACTGAGGATCGCCGGAGCTCGAAGGGCGTCAGAGCAGAACAAGCGATGGCATGGCACTGTAGGAGGGCGACGGCGGCGTGTGGGAACGGGAATAGAGAAAGAAAGGAGAAAGGTTTCTAATATGAAAGAATATCACGGATACGGTATGGGTAAGGTACATTAATCAAAAAGATCAATCTGTTATTGACACAATATTGATAGGTGTTAGAAATAAAACCATTAATGTACATTCACCTAACAGCTTAAGCTTTGGGAGAGTTAGTTCATGACAATAGGAAACTTCGTCCTTTTATATGCTTTCTGAAAGAGTTAAACACTATAAACAAAGCATGAGTACCAAACCAAATAAAGTGGATATACAAAGTCAATTTGCTAAGGTCTTCATGGCACTGGCTGGTCATTTTTAAGACTTATATACAATTAGCAAAAATCAAGCATTTTGGATTTCCATAACCATCACACTAGCCAAGAACAATAATCACCTTAATGTAATGCATTTAGCACTTTTTAAAATAGGAATTTGGAAGAGGCAAACTTGCAACAAGGGAAGAGTATAAGATATCCTCCTCCTAAACAGAGAAAATAAAAGAAAACAACAATTCTCAAAAGAATGTAAAGCTGTTGAATCTCTCTCCATATCAAACTGGGAATGCCCCTTAATAAAACCATGCACGGAAACTAAAGACTAGCCATAAAAACAACCTTATCCCACAACACATGTATTCACAAATAAATAACCCTAAAAATATGTCCATTCTTCCCCAACCAGATATGCCAGAGAACATCAAGAACTGCTCAGTTTTAGCCTCGCTATTTCCAAAACATTTGAAAAATACCATTGGAAGCTGCTCAAACCTCAAAGGTGAAATAATACACCCAAAATACAACAACTACAAACAAACTACTGACCTTACAGATAACACAAATTAGGGAAATAGCAATGTGAAGTCGGCAAATCAGTAACAACTACTAGCATTAATCCTATTAAGCATCAATACAGTAGACTTAACAAGGGGTTTTAGATTTCCAAATGGGTTTGTCAAGGAAGAACCTCCACCAATCAGGAGAATGAGAATATAAACAGGACTTGGCAAAACAAAGCCGCAAGTACAAACCCAAGTAGAGTATAGGGTCCAAATTATCCTGTCTAGACGGGAGGAAAGATGAGTATGATAAGTTGATAAAAAATAAAAATAGATTGTGCTAACAAAATATAGAGTGTCACTAATCCAGTTTTGGTCTATTTAATAAACTATCAGCAGCCAAACACTTAATGACAGAGTAAGTCTAAAAACAAAAAGCATTTCAAATTCAGTAATGTTATTGGACAACAAAATTTGACAAACTTTCAAGGTCTGGTTAATGGCGTATTGAACTTAGTTAATGGGTATACCAAGATGGTTAACCCATTAACCATTCCCTGAGCCTCATTAACCAAGATTTTGTATATCATTAACCAAGATGTCTGTTAATGAGTTACTCATCTACTATAAGTGTACCCATTAACCAAACACGCCATTAACCAAGTGTCGCAATATTGTCAAATTTTATTGTCCAAATAACATCTCTGTTTCAAATTGCTCATAACAAAGTCAAGTCCACACAGACAGATTTCTAAACAGAAATCACTTTTCCCTAGGCCAACTACATAGAACCTGAAAAAACCAAAGGAGTATTAAAAAAACTCAAACTTAGCCTAGCAAAACTTCATGAGCAGCAAAACTCTGAACTTTGTATAGGCCAAGCTACACAAAACTTTACAAAAATCAGAAGGCGTATTAAAAAAAGAAATCCAAAACTACCCAAACTAAACATCATCAAAACAAAAGAAAACCCAGATTAGAAAACACACAGGGATCACACCCAAAACAACATATTAAGATCAAGATCGAAAATAACCCAACTAAGTAAAATAAAACAAATAATGATACCCTGAAGAAGGAGCTTCTGTGCAGTCTCGTTGGGATCCATGGAACACTCCTTAAGCATTGCATAAATATCATCCTCACTGTGATTACCCGTGATCTCCTTGATGTTCTGGATCATCTTCCTCACACCGCTTGGATCATCTTCCTCACATTAATGGTTTTATTTCTAACACCTACCGAAGAAGATGATCGGAGCGTGGGTGCCTGGGCATGGCGTCGGTTACGGCATCGTCGTCGGAGCTCGGAGATGAAAAGGGCAAGCGTGGTAGGGCTGGACTGGGCGGCTGAGGATCGCCGGAGCTTGAAGGGCGTCAGAGCAGAACAAGCGATGGCATGGCACTGTAGGAGGGCGACGGCGGCGTGTGGGAACGGGAATAGAGAAAGAAAGGAGAAAGGTTCCTAATATGAAAGAATAGGAATAGGAATGGGAAAGAGGGGTGCGGCGCAGAATATGAAAGAAAAGGTGGTTGCTTATTCACTAGGGTTTCTAAGTTATTTATTTATTATTATTATTACTAGTGGCAACGTGTTTGTCTGACCGTATTTCTAATGCTTTTATTCGAAGTTATTTATGTTATTTTTTGATATATAATATTTTTTCACTTGTGTAAACATGATATTTTTAATAGGTAATTTCTGAAAGTTTATACGGCGATTGATTAAAATAAAACACGCGTGTGCTAGAACCCCTCCCCCCCCCCCCCCCCCCCAAAAAAAAAATTGATTAAAATAAAACATGCGTGCGCTAGAACCCCCTCACACACACATATGTCATTACGTTAATAATATTATGTTATGAATAAATGTAAAGATAAATAAAATGCATATTACAATTAAAAATAAATCCAAGAAATATATTATTATTAAGGTACAACTGTTATTTGGACTTGACATTTTCAAATTTGGCTTAATTGGGATGTAATGTAGGAATTGAATTTCAAGAGATTTATGCATTTTCCTGCATTACAATCAAAGTAATGATATACTGTTAATTGATTTGGATAAAAAACAATAAAGCAAACTAAATAAATAAAATATAGATATCTAACTATAAAATTTTTACTTGTATTGTGCATAGATTGATATATAAGAAAATGTTTTAAAAAAATTGGTACCTTAAAACTTACTTGTTTGTAATAGCACATGCCCAAATGATGTGTCCTTATCTCTTGAAATAATTGGAAGTTTTATTTGAATATTAGTCAACCTGATCAACAAAAATAATAAGATTATTTTTTTATTGTTGTATAATTTAATTAGTGTAACGTGGTAAATATATCAAAATAAAATATATAATAAATGTATCAGGACATTACCCGAGTTTGAGATAACAAAATATCCTTGAAGACGACATTTTTGGTGAAGTTCCCATTTTCACCTTCAATTTTTGCTTCTTTTATCAGGATTTTTGTGACAGATTGAGATATGCCTCTCGATAATGCCACATACAACTGACCATGGCTGAACACATGTCGCGGAAGATAAACCCCAACATTGGGAATAGTCTGTCCCTGTGACTTATTTATAGTAATTGCAAAACTCACTTTCACAGGAAATTGCTTCCTAATAAGCACAAATGGAAGTCCCGCACTCTCAGTTGTCTTTTGTTTAATTCTGGGCAAGAAAGCTCTCTTTCCAAAATGTGGTCCTTTTATGATCTCCACATCCAACATATTCATAAATACACCCCGACACAGTAATCGTGTCCCATTACAGAGGCTAGATTTAGGGTCAATGTTTTGCAATAACATAAATGGTGCTCCCTTTTTAACCTTCAGAATGTGTGGTGGCAAACCACCAGGAGCAACGGAATTCAAGTATTCTTGTTGATATAAGTTTCGTGTGTCCCCTTCGACCTCATCAAATGATAACAAACTTTTCTCTTCACCTGGGAAATGTTCGATAATCATGTCATTTAGTTTCTAAACATCCTCATTTTTTGGTGTAAGTATTGCTCTTTCTACCATATAAGATGCATCCCATTCATGATCTTCTATATGGGGGAATGTTTGTTGTATAAGGGTACGTATCGAACTTTCTCCTTCCCATGGAATTGCAATCTGGCAAGGTACTCTCACCATATCATCATGTTTGGTAGGTTCGACACCATCTCCAATCCACATAAGAAATTCTGCAAAATCCCGATCTTGTAATGCACACATGTTTTGACGTAAATGCAATACCTTTGTGCTAGCCCATAAATGAGATTTAACAATACATGCAGATATTGTTTGTGCCTTGGTCCCTTTTGGAACAACAGGAAGCACTTGGCGAAATTCCTCTCCCATGATCATCACTTTTTCCCCAAATGGAGCATCACAATCTAGAATATCTTTCAATAAGCGCTTGCTGGCTGTTTTGGATCCTAACCAAATGAAGGTTTGCCTCCACAATAAATTTTATCTCTCCTTTTTTTTTCCCAGTGATTTCTTCGTCCTATCACTAATTCAACCTAATCCCTTAATTTGAAGCATGTGCCACTCACATGCCTCCCATTCCCATCAAAATTAGGTCTTGTTTGGGTAAACAACGTACTTAAAGCACATATATAAGGTCTTATGTGAAAAGCTTTTATACCATATGCTTATTTAATGTTTGGATATATATTTGAATAAGCACTTTTAAATATGCAAAACAGCTTTTGGTCATGCTGAATATGAGCTTTCACACGAGCTTTTCAAAGAAGCTTAAAAAATTGGCTTCATAAAGTAAGCTAAAAAAATTTTGGAGGTTAATAAGTTACTTATTTAAATTTATCCAAACACTAATAAGTTGTAAGTTACATTATCCAAACATGACCTTGATCCCTAACCATCATGATTGGCCCATATTGAGCTCCTCAATTCTGGTACCAGTAATGGTGGAGGATAAATCAATTCCCTCGTATCGAGAATCAATTTCAAATGGTGGTCTAGGTAGTAGATGATTATTATTATTATAAAGCAAAGATAAAATGAATGTAAATAAAAAAAAGAAGAGGAGAAGGGGACTAGTCTTTGAAGAACACGAGAACAAAACAAGGAGCGACAATGGTTTTAGGGTTGATGGCCAGGTGGTGGCTAGCTAACCGGTGGGGCTGGGAGATGGCAGCAATTCATGACGGTTTCATGGGGTTTGGCAACTCGGTCACATGGTTTGTTTCAAAGGTGGTGACTTGTGTGGTGGAGAGTGCTAGTGGTGAGGGGACAAGTCATGGTGGTTTGATGTCAAGAGGCTAAATTGCATTTTTCTTATTAATTTTAAATTTTAATATTGGGTGTTTTACCATTCTTAAGAGTTCGGATTTGGATCCTCTCCAGCCAATTTGACTCCATCTTCTTTTCATCCACAATCAATACCTTACATTATGCATCCAAGGTCAAAATTTATTTTGGTTTTGAAACATAAAAAAGTTAAAACATAAATTGTGACCCTTAGATGCATAATGTACGACTGTGATTGTGGATGGAGAGAGGATGGAAACAAATTGGATAGAAAGGATCCATTTTCTCCGAGCTTAATTGAACTTGTTTTATTCCTGTTTAATTGACTCTGAACTGAATGTTAAAGAAGGCATAAAATATATGATTTTATGACTGATAATTTTGTTCATGTGGCATCCATGATTTAATTATGAACCGAGGTGACCAGAACTAGATTCCTTTTAAGTGATTTACAGACCCTGTATTTGATTCTCGTGAGGGGGTGAACAACCTTCTCTTTGCTTGCTACTGGGACTTGTATAACTTGCTTCAATTCTGCCTTTATAGACCAGCGTGACTGAGACTAGTGCACCTGAACTTGCCAAGCTGCTCTATTGGTTGATGGTGGTTGGGTACAGCATTCGCAATATTGAAGTTCGTTATGAAATGGAAAAAGTACTTGCAACTCCTCCAAAGCTGGCAGAATTGCCACCTGGTGAAATTGTTTAAGCAGTCTCGATAAAGTCAGTCATCAAAATACTGTTGTCTCCAAGTTGGAGCAAAATGCCCTTGTTAGATTTTGCACTTTTTTTACTTGGCTGGTTGAAGCCTCTGTTCGTAGCCCTGAACATTTGGTCTGCTAATAATAGTTGATATATTTGAATATTTACAATTGTATTAAGCTTGATCCCGAGAGATTTACTGTCCTTTTTTTTTTCTTCATATAAGTATTTTAAGATGCTTGTTTGCTGAGAATTATTTTTGTTATGCTTGTTCATTGTAGCCTGTAGATAGGTACTGCTGCAAATCTAGACTCCTTAACGTGGGAATAGAAATAGAGTCTCACTCCCAAGTGTGAAGAATTAATAAATAAATAAAAATTCATCGGAGAATTAGATGCATTCTCTCTCAATCTATTAAATCTATTAAATACTCACATTTCTAATAAAATTTTACCATTTTTTAATTCCTTAACAAACGTTCTTGAAGCATTTATTAACATCTGCCATAAAATATATTTTTCCGAAGATTTTATTTATTTCGGGGAACCTAATAGATTTGATCATAGTACAGAAGAATTGAATTTAACTTTTTTTTAATCAATCAGAAATTAAAAACAACCAAACCAACAAAGAAACAAAGGACTTAAGGCCTAACCCTAACTTATTCTCTAGCATCAGCAAGTAAAGTAGCAGTGAGCTGATAAGGGCAGGCATTCCAGATTACAAGATCTTGATCCAAGTATGTCCCATGCTTAACTAATACAAGGTTTTTGAAAAAAAGATTGCTTAGAAAAAAAATCAATTTAAAAAACAAATGATAAAAACA
Organism: Echinosophora koreensis; assembly: GCA_035048595.1. NCBI lineage: Eukaryota > Viridiplantae > Streptophyta > Magnoliopsida > Fabales > Fabaceae > Echinosophora > Echinosophora koreensis. The sequence continues at coordinate 89,239 of JAPCYP010000011.1, forward strand.
AAATCTTGTTTTCACCTTTTCATTAATAAAATCTTTAAAATGAGAATTAAAATGAAAATCAGATTTTTATAAAAAAAGACCTAGCATTTTCACATATACTGCACAACTTTTTTCATAAGACAACCCCTAAACGTTGGTAAATTTAAAACCGTCAAATAGGATATTAGAACTTTGGTAAATCTATAATTGTCAAATAGGATGTTAGAGTTGATAGAATAATCATAAACCATTCAAGATAACCATCATAACCATATGTCATTAATGTTATTTGTACATCCAGACATCTGACAACTTATTGAATAAACAAATCTTAGTTAATAATGTCCAAGTAAATGATTAGTAAGTTGGTTAATGTTATCTGATTTGTAGTTAATGATGTACAAACTTGTACTAATATTGTCAAAAGATGAACAATAATATTGTTGTTTTCAAGTTTTGTAGATAAGGTTTAATTTTTAACATATCACCCATATTTGACACCCATGTAAGTAACCAATAACCATTAAATTGAACAACCCATTTAATATTTTCATGGTTTACAAAAACTCTAATAAGTTACAAGACAAGCTTTGTACTCAGATATAAAAATGGATTGAATTTACCTTAATCATAGGCTCAGCCCAGAAAACTTCTACGTCTCCCAAAATGATTAGAACTTGCCTCCTACATTATCTTTTAAAATTTTACCAACTGCAAAGAGCTTGAGCAATGTCAATGGCTACGTTGACACCAGACATGGTATTGCCTCTGCATGTCTTTCCTCAACCCTTTTTATGGAAGACTACAACAACTATAATCAAAGAATTTGCTCACTGGACAGGATTTATTACATGGATAAAAAAACAATGTGGTCTATCAAAATCATTGTGGATTAAACTTAATTTATGGAGCCCTCAAAACAAAACTCACCTATACCGGCATAACCTGTTTATCGTATGTATAACACAGCTCAACCCCCAAGGAGATAGTATTCATCAAGGAATTGTATCCAACTGGGTTTCTTGATAAGACTTGGAGATTCACAGTTGCTCTCGTACTAAGGAACCAGACGCCTATTAAGGAATTGTAATCTGAGTCTTTTAGCCCATTGACTTTGATCAGGTGACTCACAGACTGGGAACCCAACTATTGCACACCATCTTAAATTCAACAACCCAACTGCAAGTTCATCTTCAGAATCTTCAAATAATTTAAGTATCTGTGACTCAACAGCCAAATCTTCAGCAAGGATGAATTCATCCACAAAGTTCTCCTTCTGTTTAAGCATGTTGCTATTTTTAGACATCATACGCAAACTTAAAACATGCAATGCTTCGATTGCTGTATTGTGAAAACCAGCGTTTACATATGCAGAGAAGACATAGCCGCATGTTGCTGGATTAGGCTGAATTTTCTCTTGGTGCATACACTCCACAATTCAATTACATCAATCCTTCCCTGATTCATGTCAAACAATTAGGCCACATCGTAAATTTTTTCATTCACCAATGGAGGAAAATATGCATGATATAAGACCCCCCCCCCCCCCCCCCAAAAAAAAAAAATAGGAAAGGAAAAAAAAGTTGCAATTTCTTAAGAAAAATACTAGATAGCCGTAATTTTTGCCAGAATAAGTTGCCACTGTTATTGGCTCGTGAATATGAGTGGCTCCTACCACTTTCACTTATCCAACAACTACGCTAAAATCTTGACAAATTTTGAATGATTTCTGTCATTTTTCTAGCACTGTAGCATCACTTATTTCTTAATCATATATATATGAGTTTGAAACAGATTCCTTTTCTTCTACCTTTCATCCTCATATACAGAAATATATTAACATGAAAGATGAAGTACCTTGTAACATGATTGTCGAAGAAATGTGTTGAACAACAGTACATCAGGTTGGATGCCATCCAATCTGACTCGCTCCAAAAGATACAGGGCTTCATTGAAGTTCTCATCTTCCAACAAAATCTGATGCAAACAAGCTCAGTATCAAGTTGGATACATCAAATTTCCAAAAACAAATTAAACTTATAAATTGTAAGACTGATATCACGAAAACACATGAAGTTATGAACAAAGATGATAGAAACTTGGACTACTTAAGAAAATATGGAGATTAACTCCTTACAGCAGAGGTTTTCTCAAAGACTTGAAGAAAAAAAAAAGAGAGAGAAAGAAGATAGGTAGACACCGAAGAACTTAGAGGATCTGCTTCCTCTTCTTCACTAAATGACTGGATGCCTTCTCCAATACCTTTTCCCTTCCTTCCCACCCACTTCCCTATTCTGTCTCCCTACTAATTGCCACATTATTGCTGCAGCCCATTAACATACTAAATATCCGGTGACCTCTCTTCTTCAACTAACTTCCACAAATTCCGCAGCTCCTCTTCCATTCAGCTGCCAACCCATTAATATTCACCTTATGGTGGAGATACTAATATCACAATCTTTTATTCCTAATTATTTTTTAGAGTAGAGAGAGAGCGCATTCTGAATAATGCTTTTCATTTGATTTTATGATATTACAGAGTACAGAGTATTTATACATAGGCTAGAGACTACAGCTCATAGTAACTAATCAACTGAATCAATTACTCCTAAATACTTGGGAAGGGATACAGTGTGTAACACTATCACCTCACTGTGTACTCTATCATACCCCTGCAAGCTCAAGGTGGGTGGCCTAGAGAATGAAGGTCAAGCACCTTGAGCTTGTCCCTTAAGTAGAGAAACTGAGTAGGGGACAAGGCCTCAGTCAATAGATCAGCACATTATTCTTCGAAAGGGATGTGAAGGACCCACAAGAGTTTGCTGAGGACTTTCTCTCTAACAAAAAATAGGTTGAGCGTCCATATGCTTTGTGCAGCATGCAAGATAGGATTATGAGACAGGGCAACAATGCTCATATTATCACAGTAGATGACTGGAGGAGGTAACTTTATAAGCCCAAAATGCAGCAACAGAGCCGCAAGGGATTGTGGGTCAGGAATTGTCACATGGGCCCAAAGTGTGGAAGGTTTACACTAGGAGAGAGAAGGGGAGGATAAAGGAAAAGTAAGGAGATGGTAGAGAGAGAGAGAGAGAGAGTATGTTAGGGGAGAATACTGTTTTCACCTTTTTGGCAATACGTAACAAATAGGCTAGAGAGTGAGAGGGAGGCGGAGCTGGCAGAGAGAGAGAGAGAATATGTTAGGGGAGAATACTGTTTTCACCTTTTTGGCAATACATAAAGTGAGAGGGAGGCATCTTTTGGCAATATATGCTCTCTATAGGAGTAGTGCTCTGTGGTCCCTCCTCTGTAAACATCTCTTTTAATCAATAATACTCAAATTCTCCCCTACCTTTCCTATTCTTTTACTGTTTTATTGCACGGTGAGTTTCTTGATTCTATCAAATTGGTCCGACCTGCCAGATTCGAACGAGCGACCAGCGTGATAAAGAGACGAAAGAGTGAATGTCAAAGAAACAAGCGAGGAAAGACAAAGTAATGGAGGGTAGGATGGCTGCTATCCAGAGCTTTGAAAGTCTCACTGCTCAGGTGAAGAGGTTGTCGGACGAATAGTACCTGGGATATTTCCTCCACGGCTTGAAGGACGATATCCGCAGGCATGTGCATAGTCTCATCGCCCTGGGTCGTGCGGTGGAGAAGGAGCTAAGGGGTAGAGAAGCGAGTTCGGGACAGTTACAGGCTATGGGGACCCGGAGCGGGTTCGAGTCAGGAAGCCCATGGCGACCCAACCCAAACAATTCGGTCGCCATGGTGGGTTAGATTGCATGATGGTTCGGGGGAATAGAGAAGTAAGCTTTGGGACTGGAGGAGTTAGGCCTCGAGGGGGGTAAAATGGGCCCAAACAGAAACCAGAATTTGTGGAGGAACGGAGGAAGAGTGATCTACGTGATAGAGGAGTCTCACATCTTTCCTATCAGGAACTTACAGAGAGGAAACAGAAAGGGCTATGCTACAAATGTGGAGACCCTATCATCCTCTTCATCAATGCCCTGATAAACAACTTAAAATTAAGGTGTTAGATGAGATGGAGGAAGGTGAGACTGAGGGGAATATTTTAGCAGCAAAGTTTGAGGAGGAAGAGGTTGAAGGTGAGTGTAGTGTGATGAGCTTGGGTAGTTTGAGCAGTGAGAAGTGGGGGAAACCACAAACTGTGAAGATTAGAGGGGCTGTTAAGGGCGTCCCGTACTGATTTTGGTGGATAGTGGAACCGCCCACAACTTTATATCTAAGAAATTGGTGAATAAAATGGGATGGCCAGTAGAAGACACTCGGGCTATGAAGATCAGATTGGGGGATGGAAACCAAGTGTGGGCCCAAGGAAAATGTAATGAAATTGAGTTGGAATTGGGGGACATCAAAATCACAATGGACACTCTTTTGTTTGACTTGGAAGGAATAGATGTGGTCTTGGGAATTTCGTGGCTAGCAACACTTGGTGAAATGTTAGTAGATGGGGGCAAGCAAACCATGAAGTTTCATATGGAAGGAAAATGGGTTGAGAATGAGATTGAGAAGCAAGTACAAGAGAGGCTGAATTCAGGGATTATCAGACACAGCCAAAGTGCTTTTTCCAGCCCCGTGATCTTGGTTAAGACGACGGATGGGACATGGAGAATGTGTATGGACTACCAAGCTCTCAATAAGGTAATCATACCTGACAAATTTCCAATTTCAGTTATTGATGAATTGTTGGATGAGTTACATGCGGCTCATTTCTTCTCTAAACTGGATCTAAAATCTAGGTATCATCAAGTGTGGGTTAAGGTAGAGGATGTGCATAAAACTGCTTTTAGAACCCATGAAGGACACTATGAATACCTAGGGATGCCTTTTGGGGTTGATGAATGCACCTTCTACTTTTCAATCTCTTATGAAAGAGATCTTTAGACCCATGTTGCGAAGGTTTGTGCTTGTTTTCACTACCAGCCACTGCGATCCTTCTCTATTTGTTTACCCCAAGGATAACATATCCATTTTTGTATTAGTCTACGTGGATGATATCATTCTCATAGGTTCCTCTGCAACCTTTATCAATAATCTCATTCAAAAGCTGAAGGCCCAGTTCCCTCTTCAGGAGCTTGGATCACTTGATTACTTTCTTGGAGTTGAGGTCAAATATCTGCCATCAGGTGCCTTATTGTTGACCCAAACTAAATACATCAGGGACCTCCTAGAAAAGGCTCACATGTCTGAGGCAAAGGGAATTTCTGTTCCAATGGTGAGTAATTGTAAACTCAACAAGTTTGGGACCGACTCTCTATCTGATCCACACTTATATAGGTCAATGGTAGGTGCCTTGCAATATGCTGCCTTAACCAGACTTGATGTTGCTTTTAGTGTGAATAAAGTATGTCAGTTTATGTCTAATCCGCTTGAGACTCATTGGCAAGTGGTTAAACGAATCCTACGATATCTGAAAGGATCTATCTCTCATGGCTTACTGCTGCGCCCAGCCGCAACCTCCTCACCTTTCACGCTGCACGCTTACTGTGATGCTGATTAGGCTAGCGATCCAGATGACCACAGGTCTACATCGGACTCTTGCATCTTCTTTGGCCCCAACCTTGTTTCATGGTGCTCCAAGAAGCAGCCCCTCGTTGCTCGCTCTAGCACGGAAGTAGAATATCGCAGTATGGCAAACATTGTTGCTTAAGTTTCCTGGATCAAGTCACTGCTCGCTAAATTGGGGATCCGATTTGTTGTTCCTCAGCTCTTCTCTAACAACCTTAGTGCAATATCCTTGGCTCATAACCCTATCCTACATGCCCTCTCCAAGGATTTCACAGTTCATCATGTCTCCAATGCTGATCAGCTTGCAGATTCACTGACCAAACCGCTCTCCTCCTCTCAGTTCACAGCTCTCAGACCCAAACTCAATGTGGTTCCCTCTCAGCAACCACCTTGACCTTGAAGAGGGGCTAATAGAGTATAGCATTAGCTAGCTTGTTTAGACTGTATAGGATCATTTCTAACTGTTAGAAAAACAGAGAAATATCTGATAATAGCTTTTCATATCTTAGAATATTTTAGAATATCCTAGATGATCTCTTAGGATTTATTTCTTATTTATATTTTATTATTTGATTCTCTATTTGATCAAGACTAGGATTCTACTTTTAGTATAAATAAGACTATTGGGGTTGTCTTTTATAATCAGATTATTACCACATCAAATCAATATCAGTCATATTATTTGTTAGTTTATTTCTCTCTTTTCCTCCTCCTCTACTCAAGACCTTCCAATTCAACATGGTATTAGAGCGGTATCATCCTCTGTGACCTGTCCCGTCATATTCCGCTTTTTGAGTTTCAAAAAGTTTCCAAACTCCATTTAGTCACCTCCATCGCCGTGACCACCAGCCATCACACTTTCTGGATCTGGCCTCACCTCCCTCAACGGGCCACTTTTCAACAAACACCTCAGTGTGGCTGTTTGGCTTTCTTGAGTTAGGATGTGCTGTGTTCGAAAGCTCAAATCTTTTTCTCCGTTCAACTGTCTGCTTCTTCAGTGTTTGTCATGCAAGTCTTATCCACTGATGAATCATACTAGTGGCTTCTCTTCCCACCGACTATCATTTCGATGGTGATTCCTTTCCCATGGATGAATCATATTAGCGGTGACTTCTAATTCTGTCGGCTGTTGACTTGTGTTGGTTATAACTCATACCAAGCCAACTTTTTATCCCAGATGCTCTGGCCTCGGCTCTTTGTCCTATATGCCCTACCATCGTGTGTCCCAGATGCACTAGCCATGGCCTTTTGTCCTAGATGCACTGGCCTCGTCTCAGTCACGAAAGTAGTTGTTTACCTTAATTTCAATTTTAAATAATTTGGGCATCTGATACTGTGGTTGAAGCTTCCAAATCCGGTTTTTGAGGAGTTCAGACCTTGCTTTGTTAGATTGCTTGCCAAGAAATTTCTGTCAGGCTGATGATCATTCCAGCCAATGCTGTTAAACCCGGACCAGACCAGCCGGTTGGACCGATCGAATTGGGAACCGAACACATGGACCGGTATGCGGCACGAACCGGCTTGGTTGAATTGCGCACCACTACTTCATGTGCAAGCCAGCTGGACGCAACTCCTCACGTGCATGTGGTGAGTCCAAAATTGCATGTTGTGAGTCTCGAACTCGCAGCATGAAGCCAAACGCAAGCATGCTCTACCACTATGCTGAAGTGCTTCTTTAGTAAGTTACCGAAAAATATTATATATATAGATGTCTGTTCTATAAAATAATCATTAATATTTTATTATTATTAAATATATTATATAAAATTAAAAATATATATTTAATTACAACCGGTTCAACCATGGTTAGACCACGGTTGAACCAATGAACCGATGCCTCCTCCGGTTCAATGACCGGTCCGGTTTTTAAAACATTGATTCCAGCTATCTTGCTAAGTTATCTTTCCAGCAACTCTCTCCGGCCTCTCCAACATCCTTGAGTTGCCTTCCAACCATTATTTTCAAGGAGCTCAGTTTTTGTTTTCATTTTAAATTTTAATTTGAGGGAAAATGCATTGTTTTCATGTAACAAGCTTAAAGCTTAGTAAGCTTTAGCTTGAGAGGAAGTGTTAGAAAATCAGAGAAATATCTGGTAATAACTTTTCATATCATAGAATATTTTAGAATATCCTAGATGATCTCTTCGGATTTATTTCTTATTAATATTAATATTTTATGATTTGATTCTCTATTTAATCAAGACTAGGATTCTACTTTTAATATAAATATGACCATTGAGGTTGTCTTTTGTAATCAGATTATTACCATATCAAATCAATATCAGTCTTATTATTTGTTAGTTTGTTTCTCTCTTTTCCTCCTTCTCTACCTAAGACCTTCTAATTCAACAGCAGTAACCATAACCGAATATGTTAAGTCAGCATGATTCGGTTATAACTGTTGCTTAACAGTTACTAGATCTAAAAACTATAAATAGCTGATTGTAATCAGAGATCAATAGAATCAAGAATACAAGATTCATTTCTCTCTTTTTCTCTCCTCTCTCTACATCTTCTATTCGTTTAACCCCTCTTATTCTACACGAATCATGTAAATATTTCTACAAATTATGTACCAGTAGAAACATGTAACACCAAATGTGTGAATTTGCAACTTGCAGGTTGACTTCATTATTTGTGGAAGGGGATTACAAAGTTCATAAAGTTAATATAAAATCATAAGTCTGCATATTTTACCCCCGTTAGAATTTCAGCAAAATATCTTAGAGGGAGAGAACGATGCATAACAGATATGGCCAATTTATGTTTTTCTAGGGATTTGCTGCCTTATTTTTAGGCATCTAATATTATCTCTGGTGAGTTATTATTTTCCCTTATTTGATAAGGATTAGGAGTTTGGTACTTAACCTAACTCATAGTATATATAGGAGTTAGTGTTTTGTCTTTTTTATCACATCAAATCAATATCAATCTCAAATTATTTGTTAGCTAATTTTTGTCTTTTACTACTTCTCTACCAAAACCCTATAATTTCAGCAAGTCCTTTCATAAGAACAAGTACCATTGCAAAAACTTTGATAAAATGATAATAATTTGGATTGCATTATCAAAAATTAAACAAGAACCTTAATGAGACTAATATGTGACAGTCCCTGGATAAAACCCTTCACGTATCATCATTGAAAGCAGCATGGAAGCATATTTGTAACTTCTTAGGATGCTACAACAGTCAATCATTATATTGTATGTTTTGCTACCAAGGTGGCAGCCACATAACTTCATTTTCTTGAAAATTTCAAATGCCATGTGACTCTGCATATCAAGTGGAAAACATCATATTCCAGCTATACATGCATAATAATACACATACTTCACAAAGTAGGCATCAAAATGAAGAAGTAATGATGAGTTACTCACTTCTTTCGCTTCAACAAGATAATTCAACGCAATGTCATACATATCTGTTCCCAAAGAAGGGTTACTATAAATGAAAATATTCTCTGCCACATGTAAATACTGGATGAGCTCTCCTATCATCCCTTCTTCTCCAAGGGCTTTCAACTGAAAAAAAGGGACAAAGCCAAGTCATAAGTAATTTATACGAAGATTATGGTTGATTCTGTAATTAATTAGGAGTTAATGTGAATTATAGCAGATATTCTATTTTAGGAATTATTGTATTTGATATCTTTTAGGATTCCTTTATTTACTAGACTGTTACTCTTTAATAGGCAGATCATATCTTGATCTTTAGGTACAAGATTTGGGTCCTAAAATCATTAAAAAAAAAAAAAAACTATTTTCATGTATATATTTTGTACCATTCTACTGCAATGAAAATCAGAGATTTCAATCATCTGAACCTTTAAGGTATCAGAGCACTCTCAAACACAAATAAACCTCTAAAATCCCTGCAATGGCTTTCGTAACCAGCAGCACCACCAACATCATCTCTCCTATAGAAGACGTCTCCCAATCACATATGAACTCTGACGGTTCAGTTATGGCCATCACCAGGCATAAACTCTAGCAAAAATGAACTTCAATGACCCCAATCCGTCCTCATGTTCATCAGTGGTAAAGGAAAAGATGATTACCTTACCAGTATTGATGCAACTCCCTTCAAGTCCAACCCTAAATACAAGCAGTGGAAGTCAAAGAACCACATGGTCATGTCAAGGTTGATCAACACTATGAACCTAGAAATAGGTCAGAACTTTATGTTATCCTCAACTGCAAAGGAAATCTACGATGGTGTCTAGAAGACGAACCCTGACATGGAAAATACTTCTGAACTCTTTGAGATCAAAGGTATTCTCCACAATCGTCAACAAGGTGAAACTTCTGCGACTCAATATTATAATGTCCTTACTCGTTACTGGCACCAACTTGACATAATGAAATCTTTCAGTTGGTACTACCAAGATGATAAAAGACATAATACAATTGTGGAGAATGAAAGAATCTTCAAATTTTTGGTAGGTCTCAACAAGTGATAGAGTACACGGTTAGGAGATATAGTGTTGCATACTGTATCCCTGTCTCAACAAGTGCGCCTCGATCGTTACAAGCAGAATGCCTCACGCAGTGCAGCCACTGTAAATGTTGCAATCGTGGCTGCTCCTGCCTCTGACCCCACGTCGCAAGCCAACTTGGCTCAGCATCAACAATTGTATTCGGCTCATTCTTCTTAGTCTTTTCGTGGTGGTCGTAACGGACGCGGTAGAGGCTGCAGTGGACGTGGCAGAGGTCGCGATGGCGAAGTTCCATTTAGTGCCAATGATGTCGCAAATATAGCCATGATGCCTCCACGTGCTGGTACCCGTTCGATCGGCAATTCGTCTCTCACCATCCAAATCACCCTCTCAACTCCAACAATTATCAACAACCTCCATGTTCCAATCCTCCACCCTGGTAGAATCGTGGTTAATGATGTTCAAAATCATGGTTAATTACATTCAGTGGATGGTTAATGAGTTGCGACACCTTCTTATATCCATTGAACGTAATTAACCACGTATTTGAACTACGTTAACCATCCAAATTGTGTCCCATTTTTGTGTTCAAAAATCATTTCTCTTGTTTATGTGGACGATATTATTCTCACAGGAGACAATCATGAAGGAACACAAAAATTTAAAACCATTTTAGCCAATGAGTTTGAAATCAAGGACATTGGAGAGCACTTGAACATCAAAGTTTTACTCATTAATATTAGCTTTGTAGTTGGATCTCTCATTCGAAAGCTTCTCACACAAGTGTGTGCATTGTGTGTATGGAAGAAACTAGAAGCAATTACTAAAACCAAAAAAATGAGAACAACAAAAGCTTTTTCTCATTACGTAAGGTCAACTACATGGATGAAACAACATCATTGCATTCTGTCAAAAAGTAAGTTTTCGAGAATACATCTAGGTTTCCTTTTACCGATTTCTCATAGGAGTTTTCCTTGGTCTTCCTCTACTTTTATCAAGCCATCCTTCATTTGATCAACTCTTCTTAATAGGGCCTTTATTGGTCTTCTTCTCACATGGCCAAATTATATTAAGGCAAGATTCTGTTATTTTTTCCTCAATAAATGCCAATTCAACTTTCTCTCTAATACACCCATTCCTAATCTTATCTTTCCTTGCATGTCCACTCATTCTCACCACAACATTCTCATCTCCATAAAACTTAGCTCATGCTCTTGTTGGCACTTTATCGCCAAACCAATGTTATCAAAAGCAGTGGCGGGTTTCGAAGGAAACACCATACGGAGGCGGTGGCGTGGCGGATTTCACGTGGCGGTCTGTGGCGATCGCATGGCGAGTGGCGAGCATGGTGGAAAAAGTAGGTTTTCTGGGTTTTTTTGAAGGAAAAAACGAAAACAACCTCTTGGGCCACCTGGGTTGTGTGACCCTGCCACGAAATATTGGCCCAAATGGGTAAATAAAACCCTAATAAAAATGACTGACTCTCTTCTTCCTCTTCTCACTTTCATCCAGAACCTCTTCTCTTCTCTCATTTCATACTTTAATGTCCGACTACCCACTATCTAGCGGCACCCTCTGTCCAACGACCACCCTTTGCCCGGCGTGCGGTCTCTTCTCTTCTGAACCAACATCGTCAGATGCTTCACAGACCCTCTTCTCTTGTATTGTTGTTTTTATCATTTTGTTATTTGAATTTTGAAGTCTTAAACTTGTTGCTAATCAACCTTGTTAGTAGTCTATGATATGTGAATATGAGACTCATGATATTTTCAATCAATTTAGTTTATGGTTCTTGACATATGTTGTTAGTGTTTTGTTTATATAGTGTTTTGGACATATGGTTCCTGACATATGCTAATCAATTTTTGTCCGCCATGGCATCCGCCAAACGGCCGCATCACCATCCGCTATAATGTATGGCGGATTTTTGGCCGACCGCCATAGGCTACCATCTTCCATCGATAACACTGTGCCAAACACTCCATACTCTAAAGTAGTGCTGATCTTGTGCCAAATTTTCCTTTGATCTTGGGAGGTACTTCCGATAACAAATAATGCCTAAAATAGTTATCCATTTCATCCACCCAGCTTGAACCATATGGTTTATATTTCCCTTAATTACTAAACAAAATAAACAAAACAAAACAAAAATGGTCAGAGTCTTTATATACATTAATTGCATCACCAGACACATCAATAGCTACTTGGTTGAAAGATAACCCCCCCTATCACATATTTCAATTCTGCATAGATTAGTGCAGAAAGAAATCCTCATAGAATTGCATCATCCTTGAATTATGTGCAAAAAGGAAACATGGATTGAACTCACCAAATTTATCATTGAAAGATGACTGTGCTGAATGCCATTTATGGCCATATCCTTTTCTATAGCATTTATTCTTTTAGCAGCATCCACCTGTGACAGTTCATTCCCGTCTTCATATGGAGCATTTACAATACCAAACAATGAAAACAAAAGCTCGTATGTCCTGACATCAGGTAAAACTTTTTTCTACTTCATCTTGGCAAACACTTGCACAGCACAGTTCAGGTTGATTCTGCAAATTTTCATTGGATAAATAAAGAGTAAGCCATTATAGGTTCCAAATCAAACCTTGACTGGGAAATACACGAGGAATTTTCCAAAGAAAGATCAGTTATAAACTCAGTTGCTCATCCTTATCGATGCTGTATTATGCAGTTCATTGATGAAATGTGTTACTTTACATGCTGTTGTAACAAATCCAAGGCAAACAAACAATAACCAACCACATAATAGTAATAAAGGGGCATTTGCCAGTACGCTCCTATTCGATTAACTGTACTAGAAAAAAATCCAAAGTGGTGAAATATATTGTAGATATGTATAGAAATGTGTAAAGTGGTAGATAGCCTCCTATTGCCAGAGTCTATGCGAGGATAAATAAAGGAAACGTGATAGGAAGGAACTGAAAAATACAGAACAGTATTGAACTAGAAAATTGTAGCTAGCTCCTTACAACTGAGGAAATTCCTCTGCTAAACCAGAAAATAACAAAAAATAGCAACCACCACCTAGAACATGTGCAGAAACCAGTCACAGGAAAACATAAAACCAGGAGAAAACGAGAAATAAAAACAGGAATGGCCATCAGAGCTAGTGAACAATCCTCCCCCAGGCCAAGGCCTCCACTCACTTCAATTCCAATTCTTTCAGATACCCCCTACTCTTCCCTGCTCCCTTTCTATATCATTCCCCTCATGACTCCCAAATCCTCTCCCTACATTCCCCACTTGCCAGCCATCCATTATGTTATTTTCCCTCCTTCCTCCAACAGATTCCTCCACTCGTATTCACGAGTCAATGGCATAGACAGTTGGTTAATGACTCAAGTGAGTAAGAGAGGTGAGGTAGAATGGAATATGCATGGAGGATTTTATTATAACTGTCCGGACAAGTGGCAGCAGGGGAGAGGATAAAGGCAATAGTGGCATTCTGTCAGAGCAGAATGCGGATAAATAGGCAAGGCTCGGGAGAAACAAGCAGAAATTGAGTTAGGATTTTGGGGTGGGAGAGATCGAGCCACTCAAAATATTGGGCTGTTTTTTCTTTTTTTATTTCCCTTCTGTTTCTACTGTTTCTACACATATCAGACCCCACTGATTCTGATATCTCCCCGATATCAGTTCATGAGACGAGGATATACTCTATATTTCTTGTTCTGCGTTGGGTTTCTGATCCAATAGTTAATAGAACATTTTTCTTATTTCCATTTTATCTGCATTAATGACTGCACTATTTTACTTCACCTTGTGCAATCATATTCTTCAGTACTATGAATATGGTTTCTCTGCGATCCTTCCTCTCTCTCAACACAAAGCATCACAACTAGCTACTTTGACGACGGTGTTGCTAAAGAATATAATTGATGATAGGTACCAGAAATTTTAATCAAGAAAAATGGAGTCTAACTCCTTATATAGGAGGCAGTAGAACAAAGTGTGTTTCCATTCATACTCGGAATCTCTTTCATAGAGAGATTACAATAAAGACAAAATAAATCAAATCAAATCTCTTCCTATAATTAAGGAAGGAAATAAAACAAAATAAAATCAGAGTAATAAAGAGAAAATCAAAGATATCTATCATGGCCAACTTGCTTATCAAATGCTCAAAAGTGGGTCCTGCTAGCCTCTTGGTCAAAATATCACCTGTGTGTTGGTTGGAAGTCACAAAAGGAAAGCAGATAATGCCAGCATCTAATTTTTCTTTTATGAAGTGGGCGACCAATCTTTGTGTGTTTGGTTCTGTCATGCTGGACATGACTGTGAGCTATGCTTATTGCTGCTTTGTTGTCACAGTATAGCTTCAATGGAAGATCAACCTTAATCTTGAGTTCCTCCAAGACTCTGTAGATCCACAACCCTTCATAAATTCCTTGGACCATTGCTCTAAATTCAGCCTCATCACTACTTCTAGCAGTCACGCCTTGTTTCTTGCTTCTCCAAGTTACCAGATTTCCCCACACATAGGTACAATATCCGAAGTTGACTTTCTATCGGTGACCGATCCTGCCTAGTCTGCATTAGTAAAAATAGCAACATTCCTCTCACTGGTTTTTCTAAAGTATAGTACTTTCCCAGGATTAGTCTTCAAGTCCCTCAAAATTCAGTAGATTGCCTCAAGATGTTCTTCGTATGAGGAGTGCATAAACTGGCTTACACCACTCACAGAAAAAGCAATATCAGGTCTAGTATGAGACAGGTAGATTAACTTGCCAACTAATCTTTGGTATCTCCCAATATCAAGAGGCACATCTCCTTTCTCATGAAGTTTCATATTTGGGTCCATAGGGGTATCGGCTGGTCTGCAACCACTCATTCCAGTTTCCCTAAAAAAGTCTAGAATGTACTTTCGTTGGGCAACCACAATTCCCTTCTTTGATCGAGCAACCTCCATGCCAAGAAAGTATTTCAATGCTCCCAAATCTTTGATTTCAAATTCTGTTGCCAAATTTTTCTTCAACCTTCCTATCTCTATTACATCATTCCCAGTAAGAATAATGCCATTAACATAGATAATTAGTGCAACAATCTTCCTATCAGAGGAAAATTTTGTGTATAGGGTGTAATCAGCTTGTCCTTGACTGTATCCCTGTTTCTTCATGGACTGGGTGAACCTTTCGAACCATGCTCTCAGAGATTGTTTGAATCCATAGAGCGACTTCTTCAATTTACACACATTTGACCCAAATTTTTATTCAAATCCAGGAGGGCTATCCATTATACCTCTTCTTCTAGGTCACCATTGAGGAAGGCATTCTTCACATCCAGTTGGTGTAAAGGCCAATCTAAGTTGGCAACAAGGGATAACAGAATCATGACAGTGTTCAATTTTTCCACAGGAGCAAAAGTCTCCGAGTAGTCTATGCCATAAGTCTGAGTGAACCCCTTGGCCACCAAGCATGCCTACTACCTTTCTACAAATCCACTGAATTATACTTCACAGTGAATACCCATTTGCAACCCACTATGTTTTTCCCACAATGAATTATACTCCAAGTGTTGTTCTTCTCAAGAAGTCTCATCTCTTCAAGAACAACTTCCTTCCACTTTGAAATTTTTAGAGCTTCCTGTACATTTTTTGGGAACTTCTGTTCTAGACAACTGTGAGCTAAATGCAGCAAAAGAGGAAGAAAAACTTGAACATAACACAAATAGGTTCAAAAGGTTGATTGATTGGGGATGTCTAACTCGACGGATTCATTGTGACTAATAGGTTCAAAAGGTTGACTGATTGGATTTTCAATCAGTTCGGATTCATGACTGTGTTGGAGAGTTGATTCTTCATTCCTTTTCTTACAATTCTTTGAAACAAAGAACTTTGCCCACCTTCGGTCACCATCCTTGAACCTGTTAATTTCTTCTTCACAAGAATCATCATGTTTTGGCATTTCGATTAGTTCTTTATTATTATCAATTTCCAAAGATCGTTTGTCAGAGTTTTGATTTAGAGATGTAGACCCAGATTTCGTAGGAGCCTTACTTGTGGTTTCAAAAGAATCTTCATGTGAATTCCCCCTTGAAGATGAATGTCCTTAAAAAAAGGTTGTTTTTCAAAGAAAGTGGCATCCATGGCCACAAGTTTTTTTCGATTTTGGATCAAAACACTTGTACCCCTTCTAGGTTGGAGAGTATCCAATAAAAACGCATTTTATGACATGTGGTTCTAGCTTCCCAAGATGCTTATGTTTATGAACAAACACAGTAGAACCAAATATCTTCAAAGGTAAATTAGCTGAAAGACGATAATAAGGATACTATTATGATGAGGCTCATTGCCTTTGTTCTCAATTGTACTCTCTTTTGGATCATCTTTATTCTTCTCTTCCTCCAAGCCCACTTCCTTTCAAAAGTGATTTGGGCTTGGCCCATTAGTACTGAAAAGGAATCCAACCCCCTCTCTGCACTCCTCCGATTCATGCCAACTGTGAAGTGTCAATCAAGCCACCCTCTTCACACCGCCTGTCAACATTACTTCTCAAGCCACCGCCCCTCTTGCCGTCAAGACTTCCACTACTATCCTGCCTAACACATGCAACATGCATCCCTACCCTGTCTACTTCCATCTCCACTAAATGCATTTGGAATTGTGCCTATCTCTGGCATTCCTCTTTCTCCTTCCTATCTTCGATCAATCAGGCTCATATAGCAAAGGACCACCCACAGCCTTAGGCTTCTTCTTGGGAGCTACCAAATCATCCATTCTCCTCCATTCTAAACGGTACAGCAAGACTTCGCATTGTTGGCTTAACTTTCACTAACCATGCTTTCCAAATTTTTAGACAATTTGCTACATATTGAGCAATACTCAGAAAAAATCTTTGCTGCAATCATCACTGACAAGGAGCTCTCCAAGAGCTTCAAAAGCCTTTCTCCTTTGCGTCCAAATTGAAGTCCTCGTTAATAATGATTTTGATGATATAACCAACAATTAGCTGATCCACATTGACAAGCCTTCATCATTGTATCTCATGCACCACAGAGCTTGCCACCTCTGTCATCTTCCACTTTCTCACGCTTGCACCAATTCCCCCTTCGACCCAGACATTGATGTCACACGTAATGGGTCAGAGGCCATATTCAACCTCAACCGATGATCTACTGTTTGGTTCCTTCATCTAGGACCAAAAGTGACTCTAGGTTCCCAAACTCAGATTCCAATGATTCTCGTTCTACTTCCTCATCCTCATTCGATATCAGTAAAAATCTCTGAATTCCAGCTTCCACCATAAAATGCAAAGTAATGCAATCAGGAACATTGGCCAATTCACCTATGGATGGTGTTGATCCCACTAGTGCCACCATTTAAGAGCACGATCGCATCGAAGTGCTTCTTAATGAAAATCGGCCACCAATAAAAACACAGCTCCTTGATCGAAGCTTTGATACCAATTTGATAGGAACCAAAAATTTACTCCGGTAAAATGTAGTCTGGCTCCTTAAGATAACCATAAAAATGAACTAGAACCTACAGACTAAGAGGGTCTTTGTCCTCCCCAGCCAAATGGCCAATTTGATAGGAACCAAAAATTTTACTCAAGAAAAGTGGAATCTAGCTCCTTACAGTAGGGAAAGTCTCTCTTAATTGAACTGAAAAACCAGAAAAGAACCTACAGACTAGGATGTTTGCACCCTCCCTTGCCAAATGGCCCCAAACCTTTACTGAATAATTGCCTCCCTTTCTCTCCTTCCTCCTACGTATATGTAACCCTTTTCTAATCATATACCCTTGTTCCTCTCCCACCCCTATCTTTGCCACATCCGCATTCTGTTTTGATGCAACTCATTAGCATGAGCATTCTCCATATTCCCCAACCTGCTGTTATTGCATGGGGGGAATGAATGATCTCCCTTCCTACACTTCTTCATGTATGAGAACTCGCTACCAGGAGGTCTAACAATTGAGTTTTTATGTAAACTAATAGATTTTGGGCCTAAATCAATCCCAAAAGTTAGCTCATAGGAAGAGGGTTGCCCAATACTTATAAGCTCTTATTAGACACCATCTCTAGGCAATGTGGGACTTGGATTTTTCCCAATACACCCCCTCACGCCCAGAACTATCGGGCTTGGTGCGTGGATAACATGGTTGGTGGCCCAACAATGGATCTAGGATAGCTCTGATACCATATTAGATTTTGGGCCTAACTCAATCCCAAAAGCTAGCTCATATGATGAGGATTGCCCACAATTTACAACCTCTTATTATACACTATCTCTAGTCAATGTGGGAGTTGGGTTATTAGATTTTGGGCCTAACTTAATCCCAAAAGCTAGCTCATAGGATGAGGATTGCCCATTACTTATAAGCTCTTATTAGACACTATCTCTAGTCAATGTGGGACTTGAGTTTTTCCTAATATATACTAATTTTAGTCTTGCAAAGAATAAGACGGTAAAAAGAACATTTGTGTTTTGAAGTTTCGTATTTAAGCTCACCGTTGCATCACATGATGCTAGCAAAGCATTATACGGATGTGGATATAGACATTTACAAATGCGATTCAGCAAAGCCTCGGCTAAATCTAGTTGTAGTGCTTTGCTGCAACTGACTGAAAGTGTTGCTAGAGTTGAATCATATGGCTTCAAGTTCTTCTGATGCATCTTCTCTAACTGCAAATTGTAAGAAAATAACATAAGGCCAAAGAAACTCGCAACTATCAAAATAAATATCAGTAGGCACAAGGTCATGGAGCTCTATGTCACGCAAGATCTCATTCAAACTCCAATTCCAATTTCATTACATTTGGGTCTATTTGACCTAAAATTATGCGGTTGGAACTCTCACCGAAAGCAGACCAGTGAAAGAATAAAAAAGCTAATAGAAGATACCAAAAACACGTGACTCCAAGGATTGTAATAGAACTCACCACTCCCATGCCTTTCCTAAAACTTTGAGAAACAACAGCTCTAACAATGGCATCATATGTGTGGCTGGATGGCTGCAAACCAAGATTTTGCATCTGAACAGAAAAGGACCCCTCAATATGTTAAAAGAAATTAATCCAAATGAAGTTGGTAAATAATAAAATTTCATAAACATAAAAATATAAAAATATATTTATATATTTATGCTAAAAAAATTAAAAAAAGGAAGAATCTGAAATGACACGGTAACACCAATATTCATATGTGCTTACGAATAAACTAATAGAAGCTTTCAATAATTGAAATCTAAGAGGTCTGAACTCTGAAAAAATGGAGTTTGACATAATCTGACTGTGTAGAGAACCTTTTGAGATTACAAAGTTTTCGGGGGGGGGGGGGGGATAATTAAATCTATAGATCCTGTACTACATGGCCCATTACAAAGAACATATACATGCTTAGGTGAATGTCTACCTGTAATAAAAGCTTGCTTGCAAGGTAATATTTTTTATGTTTTGCACACCCATGTAGTACATCATTAAAGGACCACCTCAAAACCTTCATAGGCAGCGAGTGTTTTTGCCCATTCAATGCATCTATTCTGGCACCCTTGGCTTTTTTATTTCCCATATTTGAAGGAATAGCATCTGGGATACTCACAAAAGGACGGCGTCTACCAGAGTCATGTTGTTTGTTCTCCTTCAAGTCCAATATGGTTGTTCCTAGCTCTCTATTTGAAGGTACGGGGATGTCCAATCTAGTAGAATACAGCTTACCATGAACTGTTGTAGTGATAAAAATGTTTTCCCTGATGGCTAGTGACACCATTTGTTGTAGCGTTTTATATGCAGATTTTAAATCTCCCAACCTTGTAAAAGACCAAATGAATCTACGCAGAGGAATGATACTCATACTGTAGTGTTTAATATACTCATCCCAAATTAGATGCACCGCAGGCAAGTTTTCCTGCAAAACTGCAAGCTGAGGAACAGGGTAAGACAAATGATAATTCTCATAAAAAATTAACCCAAAAAAAAAAAAAACATTCGAACAAACCAAAACATGTTTCCATAAAATAGCTAAAGAAATAAATTAGTCACATTGTGTTGTTACTTGATTCCACTCCTAGACCACTTACCATGCCATTACAGTTGGTAATACATGATGCTTTCCTATGAATATATAACCTCCTCTTCCGATAAATTTCATGGTAATGAAAATTGGCTTTGGAGCCAAAGGAGTGAACATCTCCTTTGATAGGTTCAATGCTGTGTGATTACTAGTAACAACATTCTTGTCTGTTTCAGATGCAAGAAATTTTAAGATGCATCATTTGAAGAGATAATTAGAACCAAAAGATAAGAAATTAAGAATTAGAAAAGATGTAATAAATTTTGAAAACTATGAGAAACTGTCAGGATATCTGTATATCCCAAACGACAATGGAAGACAAAAAATATATGACCTCTTACACCCCATGACAAAGGCCTTCAAAAGGCGATGTATACGCAGTAGGGGGGAAAGCAAGAAATAGCGATCACCTCATTGTCAAGGGATTATAGATGTCAATGGCAAGAAAGAAAAGCCTTGTCACGCATCATTCATAATCATCACTACTCTTAGATTTGAGGAGAGTAAAAGTTTTCTTTTGGTAAGCAGAAAGGTTAATATGAAAAATCATGCCAAGGTTGGGAAAAGGATTATACTGATCACAAAGCCTTGGGGTATATGTTGTTCCATATACAACAACGAAGTCAAAAATATAGTGCTCCAACCCAAAATTTCATCTAATGAAACAATATCTAGCTATAATATGGAATACAAACCAGCCAAGAACTGGTCCTGATGCAAACTAACATTAACATATATTGTAACCAGCACTCCTAAGATGCATCTTATTCCAAATCAAGTGATTCTCAACTTCACAATGAATTATCTATGCGCATGAAAGTGCTTTCAGACTTAATAATCTGATAAATATTAACTTGACGGATTTGATGAATTGCTTGAGTGAATAACACTCGGCAGGCTAAATATTTTTACATACTTGAAATTAATTACAACTTATATTTACAAGACAATAAATAAGAGTACTACTTAGTACTTCCTAAGTACATGCATGATACTATGAAATAATTACATCTTACGATTACGCAGAAAAATAGAGTGCTACCTCCTAAGTTCATGATGCTACTTTCTATGTGCAAGAACCAACATATACATGAATTTGAATTTAATTTCCACTTCTATTTCCAACAGATAAAGCCACACTAACCATTTATTTGCGAATTTCAACATATTACAAGTACAACATGTAAACACAACAGTGCTTTTCTCAAAAATAAAGAAATTTTTCCTCTTCAAAAACAATAATAGAATGATGCTGTCACTTTCTATACGCACACCTTGAGAAGCTCTGTATATGTAACTTCATTCTTTCCTACTATCCGCTTGTCCATCAAGTCCAAACATTTGCTTGCATGAATTATACTCTGCATTTTCGTGCAGGAATTTAAGAAACTATTGTACAAAGGTAGACCTGGATAGAGGCGTTGACTTTCTCCAAGAAAATCCATCATATTAAAGGCCTGAACAATGTACAACAGGAAGATCGAAGAAAAAATAAATTCTGGTAGCTAAGATAAAAGTGCTTCAATAATCACTGCATCATATACCACTTGGCATGCAATTTAATGCTAGCACAAAAATAGCAATAAATGCAGTTGTAGTTTCAGGTAAAAAACCTATTAATTTTTTATAAAAATATTGAAAATGTAATGGATATATTCAATACCAACATCCCCTTATCCCTTCCCCTCTACCCATTGAGAAACCCAAGAAAGAAAAGGAAATAAATTCTCAATTGACAATTATACTATATATGAAACTAATGTTTTACCTCTTCCAAGTAACCCCCTTTACAAAGGGCGTGTGTCATAAGAGAGAAGCATATATTATTCAGGCTAACGTCTTTTGTCTCCATTAACCTCCAAATCTCCATAACAAACTGCAACAAATGAAAAAGGGAAGAAATAAATTTCACAACCTCGAGATTCCACCATAACTTGTGGTAAGAATTTCAGGGATAGTGTGTACACTAGTGCTAAAAGAAAACTTGAGTAATCTCTTCTACTTTCTACTCATGCATAGGAGAACATACAGTTGTATTTGCTAATCATAACAAAAAGTGTAAATATGATTTGTTGTTATCTAGATCAGTTCAGATTAGTTGTAACTATAATTTATAGTAAAGTAATAGTGGAAGTCAGTAGTAGTTAATACACTGATGAGAATAACTCATCCAATATTGCATTAAAGATATCATTGTTGTACGCGTGTGTCACACGGATAACATGCTAGTACTTTTATGAATCAAGGCTTTAAACAAGTTTTAACATATTAAAATATTTATTTGGCAAACCTAGAAATAAGGGGGTTAAAAATTGAACTTGCCCACAGCAGTTGACGACACAACTGGAAAGGGCAGATCATGTTAACTAACTTGGCCAAGGGTACATTATCTACAAGTAACCTCGAGCTGGGGACTACCCTGACCCTAAATTTCTTTACTCATAAAAAAACAAATAAAGATAATAGGAATCCACAGAAACCCATTGGGTTACCGTGTTATTTAGCATACCAATGGATCGGGGGACTTTGAACAGTACTTAAAAATATCAACAAAATCATTAGCTCTTAATGAGTGGCTTCTGTGACCGAAATCCGAAAGCAAGTCGGAAGCCTTTTTTCTCTCTCCCAATCGGAGTGCCTCAACAATTTGCATTTGCATAGACCCTGAAGATGATCCTGCAAAAGGTTTCATATAATCAGAACCTGCATTTCAATACATACAATACAATCATTCTGTGCGTGTGTGTAAGTAATTGATTGACCAATTAATAAAAATAATGTGTATACTAATTCATACACTCACAAATGCACATAATATAATCAAAATTTATCAAAAGTAAATGAATAAATAAAATTATCGATAGTGAAGAAGTGAGTGATTAATTACCCGTAGTTGTCGTGGTGGTGAGACTTCGAGAGAATTCGAATTCACCAGTAACGTTTTTACCTCCCTGCAACAATAACAGATAAACATTAGGAACAGAGAGGAGACTAAAATTAAGAACAAAGAAAATATGGATTAATAGGAATAGGAATAAGTTACATACATGGTGATGGTGCCACTTGGATTTACAAATTGAACGCAGATAAATCCTTGCTCTGACCATGCATTTCAATGCTTAACCTCACTCTGCTCTCTACTTCACTTGTTACTTTTTTTTTTTTTTTTTACGGGTACTTCACTTGTTACCTATAAAGCTTAGATACGTGAAAATTCATAAAGTACCGTATCTGACACGTATCCGGGTAAGATACGCTCGGATACGTATGCTGCAAGTATCCGATATTTTTTATTTTTTATTTTTTAAATTTTATCACGGATACGGTATGAGTAAGGCTTGGATACGGCTTGCCATGACTCGGATAAGGCTATGAATGTTGCGATACGGACAAGAAACAGAGTTGAAGAGGTACCGAAGAAGATGATCGGAGCGTGGGTGCCTGGGCTTGGCGTCGGTTATGGCATCGTCGTCGGAGCTCGGAGATGAAAAGGGCAAGCGTGGTAGGGCTGGACTGGGCGACTGAGGATCGCCGGAGCTCGAAGGGCGTCAGAGCAGAACAAGCGATGCATGGCACTGTAGGAGGGTGACGGCGGCGTGTGGGAACGGGAATAGAGAAAGAAAGGAGAAAGGTCAAGGATCCCATGGCTAACCCATGACCCACTTGCAAGGATCACATGGTTAACCAATGACCCACTTGCAAGGATCCCCCTAGAAAGGATCCCAGGGTTAATCTAGGACCCACTTGCAAGGATCCCAAAGTTAACCCATGACCCACTTGCAAGGATCCCCCAAGAAAGGATCCCATGGTTAATCTAGGACCCCCTTGCAAGGATCCCAAGTTTAACCCATGACCCACTTGCAAAGATGCCATGGTTAACCCATGACCCACTTGCAAGGATCCCCCTAGAAAGGATCCCATGGTTAATCTAGGACCCCCTTGCAAGGATCCCATGGTTAGCCCTTGACCCACTTGCAAGGATGCATAGTTAACCAATGACCCACTTGCAAGGATCTCAAAGTTAACCCATGACCCACTTGCAAGGATCCCCCTAGAAAGGATCCCATGGTTAATCTAGGACCCCCTTGCAAGGATCCCAAGTTTAACCCATGACCCACTTGCAAGGATCCCATGGTTAACCCATGACCCCCTTGCAAGGATCCCTTGGTTAACAATGACCCACTTGCAAGGATCCCAAGGTTAACCCATGACCCACTTGCAAGGATCCTCCTAGGACGGATCCCATGGTAAATCTAGGACCCCCTTGCAAGGATCCCATGGTTAACCCATAACCCGCTTGCAAGGATCCCCCTGGAAAGGATCCCATGGTTAATGTAGGACCCCCTTGCAAGGATCCCATGATTAACCCATGACCCACTTGCATAGATCCCAAGGTTAACCCACGACACACTTGCAAGGATCCCCCTAGAAAGGATCCCATGGTTAATCTGGGACCCCCTAGCTAGGATCCCAGGGTTAACCCTTCACCTCCTTGCAAGGATACCATGGTTAACCAATGACCTACCTGCAAGGATCCCAAGTTTAACCCATGACCCACTTGCAAGGATGCCATGGTTAACCCGTGACCCACTTGCAAGGATCCCAAAGTAAACCCATGACCCACTTGCAAGGTTCCCCCGAGAAAGGATCCCATGGTTAACCTAGGACCCCTACAAGGATCCCATGGTTAACCCATGACCCACTTGCAAGGATCATATGGTCAACCAATGACCCACTTGCAAGGATCCCAAGGTTAACC
This sequence comes from Echinosophora koreensis, assembly GCA_035048595.1. Classification (NCBI taxonomy): domain Eukaryota; kingdom Viridiplantae; phylum Streptophyta; class Magnoliopsida; order Fabales; family Fabaceae; genus Echinosophora; species Echinosophora koreensis. Next base: position 113,985 of record JAPCYP010000011.1, read on the forward strand.
CAGGACCCACTTTCAAGGATCTCCCTCGAAAGGATCCCATGATTAATCTAGCACCCCCTTGCAAGGATCCCATGGTTAACCCATGACCTCCTTGTAAGGATCCCATGGGTAACCCATGACCCACTTGCAAGGATCCCAAGGTTAACCCATGACCCACTTGAAAGGATACCCCTAGAAAGGATCCCATGGTTAACCTAGGACCCCCTTGCAAGGATCCCATAGTTAACCCATGATCCCCTTGCAAGGATCCCATGGTTAACCCATGACCCACTTGCAAGGATCCCCCTAGAAAGGATCCCATGGTTAATGTAGGACCCCCTTGCAAGGATCCCTTGGTTTACCAACGACCCACTTGCAAGGATCACATGGTTAACCCATGACCCACTTGCAAGGATCCCAAGGTTAACCCATGACCCACTTGCAAGGATCCCCAAGAAAGGATCCCATGGTTAACCCATGACCCACTTGCAAGGATCCCATGGTTAACCCATGACCCACTTTCAAGGATCCCATGGTTAACCCATGACCCCCTTACAAGGATCCCATGGTTAACCCATGACCCACTTGCAAGGATCCCTCTAGAAAGGATCCCATGGTTAACCTAGGACCCCCTTGCAAGGATCCCATGGTTAACCCATGACCCACTTGCAAGGATCACATGGTTAACCCATGACCCACTTGCAAGGATCCCAAGGTTAACCCATGACCCACTTGCAAGGATCCCCCTAGAAAGGATCCCATGGTTAACCTAGGACCCCCTTGCAAGGATCCCATAGTTAACCCATGACCCCCTTGCAAGGATCCCATGGTTAACCCATGACCCACTTGCAAGGATCCCCCTAGAAAGGATCCCATGGTTAATGTAGGACGCCCTTGCAAGGATCCCTTGGTTTACCAACGACCCACTTGCAAGGATCACATGGTTAACCCATGACCCACTTGCAAGGATCCCAAAGTTAACCCATGACCAACTTGCAAGGATCCCCAAGAAAGGATCCCATGGTTAACCCATGACCCACTTGCAAGGATCCCATGGTTAACCCATGACCCGCTTGCAAGGATCCCAAGGTTAACCCTTGACCCACTTGCAAGGATCCCCTTAGAAAGGATCCCATGGTTAATCTAGGACCCCCTTGAAGGATCCCTTGGTTAACCAACGACCCACTTGCAAGGATCACATGGTTAACCCATAACCCACTTGCAAGGATCCCAAAGTTAACCCATGACCCACTTGCAAGGTTCCCCCTAGAAAGGATCCTATGGTTAATCTTGGACCCCTTGCAAGGATCCCATGGTTAACCCAAGACCCACTTGCAAGGATCCCATGGTTAACCAATGACCCACTTGCAAGGATCCCAAGGTTAACCCATGACCCACTTTCAAGGATCCCATGGTTAACCCATGACCCCCTTACAAGGATCCCATGGTTAACCCATGACCCACTTGCAAGGATCCCTCTAGAAAGGATCCCATGGTTAATCTAGGACCTCCTTGCAAGCATCCCATTGTTAACCCATGACCCACTTGCAAGGATCACATGGTTAACCCATGACCCACTTGCAAGGATCCCAAGGTTAACCCATGACCCACTTGCAAGGATCCCCCTAGAAAGGATCCCATGGTTAACCTCGGACCCCCTTGCAAGGATCCCATAGTTAACCCATGATCCCCTTGCAAGGATCCCATGGTTAACCCATGACCCACTTGCAAGGATCCCCCTAGAAAGGATCCCATGGTTAATGTAGGACGCCCTTGCAAGGATCCCTTGGTTTACCAACGACCCACTTGCAAGGATCACATGGTTAACCCATGACCCACTTGCAAGGATCCCAAAGTTAACCCATGACCAACTTGCAAGGATCCCCAAGAAAGGATCCCATGGTTAACCCATGACCCACTTGCAAGGATCCCATGGTTAACCCATGACCCGCTTGCAAGGATCCCAAAGTTAACCCTTGACCCACTTGCAAGGATCCCCTTAGAAAGGATCCCATGGTTAATCTAGGACCCCCTTGAAGGATCCCTTGGTTAACCAACGACCCACTTGCAAGGATCACATGGTTAACCCATGACCCACTTGCAAGGATCCCAAAGTTAACCCATGACCCACTTGCAAGGTTCCCCCTAGAAAGGATCCTATGGTTAATCTTGGACCCCTTGCAAGGATCCCATGGTTAACCCAAGACCCACTTGCAAGGATCACATGGTTAACCAATGACCCACTTGCAAGGATCCCAAGGTTAACCCATGACCCACTTTCAAGGATCCCATGGTTAACCCATGACCCCCTTACAAGGATCCCATGGTTAACCCATGACCCACTTGCAAGGATCCCTCTAGAAAGGATCCCATGGTTAACCTAGGACCCCCTTGCAAGGATCCCATTGTTAACCCATGACCCACTTGCAAGGATCACATGGTTAACCCATGACCCACTTGCAAGGATCCCAAGGTTAACCCATGACCCACTTGCAAGGATCCCCCTAGAAAGGATCCCATGGTTAACCTAGGACCCCCTTGCAAGGATCCCATGGTTAACCCTTGACCCACTTGCAAGGATGCCATAGTTAACCAATGACCCACTTGCATGGATTCCAAAGTTAACCCATGACCCACTTGCAAGGATCCCCCTAGAAAGGATCCCATGGTTAATCTAGGACCCCCTTGCAAGGATCCCAAGTTTAACCCGTGACCCACTTGCAAGGATCCCATGGTTAACCCATGACCCCCTTGCAAGGATCCCTTGGTTAACAATGACCCACTTGCAAGGATCCCAAGGTTAACCCATGACCTACTTGCAAGGATCCCCTTAGGACGGATCCCATGGTTAATCTAGGTCCCCCTTGCAAGGATCCCATGGTTATCCCATGACCCACTTGCAAGGATCCCTCTAGAAAGGATCCCATGGTTAATCTAGGACCCCCTTGCAAGGATCCCATGGTTAACCCTTGACCCACTTGCAAGGATGCCATAGTTAACCAATGACCCACTTGCAAGGATCCCAAAGTTAACCCATGACCTACTTGCAAGGATCCCCCTAGAAAGGATCCCATGGTTAACCTAGGACCCCCTTGCAAGGATCCCAAGATTAACCCATGACCGACTTGCAAGGATCCCATGGTTAACCCATGACCCCCTTGCAAGGATCCCTTGGTTAACAATGACCCACTTGCAAGGATCCCAAGGTTAACCCCTGACCCACTTGCAAGGATCCCCCTAGGATGGATCCCATGGTTAATCTAGGACCCCCTTGCAAGGATCCCATAGTTAACCCATGACCCGCTTGCAAGGATCACATGGTTAACCCATGACCCACTTGTAAGGATCCCCCTGGAAAGGATCCCATGGTTAATGTAGGAGCCCCTTGCAAGGATCCCATGGTTAACCCATGACCCACTTGCAAAGATCCCAAGGTTAACCCACGACCCAATTACAAGGATCCCCCTAGAAAGGATCCCATGGTTAATCTGGGACCCCCTAGCTAGGATCCCATGGTTAACCCTTGACCTCCTTGCAAGGATGCAATGGTTAACCTTTAGTTGATACTTTATAATGTGTCTGATGGACATATCCATTACCTTCTTTGTTAAGGGAGTGCCTCAGATTATCTCTACCATTAACAAATTTGGCAAGATCTGAAGTGAGCTCTTCCACTTTCTGTTGAAGTTTTTCAACTTCTTCAGACTGTGATGTATCACTAGATATCTTAGCTTCATTAGACTTTTCAGTCTTCAGCTCACTGTTTTCTTTGGAAAATTTCTCACACTCTAGAGATTTCTGTGTATGCTCACTGAGGAGCTTAACATGATCTCTCTTGAGGGATTTGAAAGCCTTAGATAAGCAGTTGGATTCCTCCGGCAATTCCTCATAGGCAATGAAATTTGGGGGACTAACTAAAGATTTTTTATTTTTCAGGGACTAAAATGGGATCCGCCAAAATTTTTAGGGACCAAAAAGGATGTTCACTCTTTTTTTTTTAATCAAAGACAGTTTGTAATTGATTAACAATGTAAATTTTTTTTTTTACTAAAACATTGCATATCAACTAAATCCTATTCAAATTACAAACAGGGTGTAGGGAGAATTGGTAACATAGCTCTCCGCCAGGAAAAGAACCCGGGTTCGATTTCTTGAGTCTCCTATTTGAGAGACAGCCCAACCCCGTGTGTATAAAATTGGACGTCTTGTTGTCGACTCGGGATTAATCTCATAACGGGTCCAAAGGACCTAAACTTGTTAAGATACCCTGGGGAGTAGGAGTCAAAGTCCCTAATTATGGTGAGTTAACAAAAAAAAAAAGGTTTAAATAAGCTTTTAGTCCCTGGAAAGTTCACCAATTTTGGTTTTAGTCCTTGTAAAAAAAATCTTAGGATTTTATCCCTGTGTTTTCAAAATTTTTGTAAATAGTCCCTATTGTTACCCCTGAGTACTAGAAATCATATTAGATGAACAATTTTGTCAATTTTAACCCTATGGCCCTAATGTATGATTTTATTTCTACTTTCTAGCCAAATTTTGAAGCAAGTCGGACAAGAACGAGAAAATACCTCGGTACCCCTGAGTACTAGATATCATACAAAATGAAGGAATTTAGCAATTTTGACCTTATGTCCCTAATATACGATTTTGTTTCTATTTTATGGCCAAATTTTACAGCAAGTCGGACAATAAAATAAAATTATCTCGATACCAATGAGTACTAGATAACGGAAAAAGATGACGGTAGGGACTATTTGCAAAATTTGTGAGATTACAGGGACGAAAACTTAAGAAAAAATTTCACAGGGACCAAAACCAAATTTGATAAACTTTATAGGGACCAAAAACTTATTTAAACAAAAAAAAATCCTATTAAAATTATATGATTTTTATAATAATGTATGATTGATTGCAACTTGCTAGTATCAAAATTAGACGTTATTTCATTTATCCTCCTTAACAGTTAACTTTATTTCATAATTTGGGTACTTTACACAGATTTTCCATGGGACCATAATGATTCCTAAAGAGAAATGTTATTTGAACATAAAATTGGGACAACAAAATTCAACCACAATTTTCATGATTAATGCAGTTCAAAGACGTGGTTAATAAAGTTTTAAGTTTGGTTAATGGATAATGATGTTCAGTTCATAGTTAATAAGTTGCGACACATTGATATATCTATTAACCAAACTTAACACTTCATTAATCACGTTTTTTAATTGCATTAATCATTAAAATTATTGTCAACTTTTGTTTTGGTAACCATGACATAGGTACGAAGTTTCCATCACTGTTAGATGGTGGCTAATCTCTGTCGGGGAACCTGTTAGGAACACAAGATTGGTGTTCCCATCCCAACCAGATTTTCTCCATACACAATCTTCAGAATTCAAATCCTGACCACTTGCTTAAGATGCTAAAGTCACTTATCACTTGGACCAACCACATATTGATAATTATTGTCAATTTTTATTGTCGCATTTTCATGTTGAAATAAGTGAATAACACAATTGATTCCTAAAATGTCAATCATCGGTTTCACCAACAATAATATAAAGAAAAAAAACTAAATCCCTAATTTGGTACCTGAGAAAAACACTCGGGTCTGAAATAGTCCCTATCTAAAATAAATTATTTATTTCATCCTTAAGAATGCAATTACCGGGACATTTTAGTCCATATGTCAGTTGACCACCGGTTTCCAGCTGACGTGTTCACCATTTTTGCTGAGTTGTCAGTCAGCATGTCTAATAGGATAGCCAGCTTGGAATTTTTTTCTCACTCCTATTCCCTACCAAAACGACGTCGTTTCTCCTCCCAGCCCTATTAACCTTCCTCTTCCCCCACCTTCGATGATTCATTGATAGAAACCCTAGAAACTCTTCTCCCTCTCCATTATCAACCATCTTCTTCTCCCTCCCTTTGGTTGCTACCCTATTCCCATCTTTCTCTTTTCCCTAATATGTATTTCGCCCACTTTCCATTATCAATTCGAACAGAAACCCTAATCTGTATTTCGCCCCCTTTCCATTTTTGGAGTTGCATCGAAATGAGCTAGGCTTCTAAGGACGTGTCTAGCCATGACCATAGTGAAAGGAGGTGGAGTGAAAGGAGGTCTAACTTGAGCACGAGGCCTGATAGGTGGTGGCCTTACAGCTGGTGGCAGTGGTGGTGTACTCTGATCACCCATTTCTTGCAAATCAGACAGATCAACCTAGTGAGCAAAGGGACCAAACAATTAATATTGTGGGCCAAATTAGTCCCTATCTAATTGTTTAGTAACCCAAATTAGTCCCTTACAAAATTCAAAGAAGTCAGATTAGACTCCTGTAGCATTGAAGAGTCTGTATTAGAGTCTCCTTGAGTCAGTACATGTAAATTACCTATGTTGCATTTTCTTCTTGAGGTTGTGATTGTGTCAATGATACCCCTTCAGAAATCGGATTGAGCTGCTTTGATTCACGCGATTCTTCTCCTTTTAGCTAGTTGATTCACGCGAACCCCTTCACTTCTTCTCCTTCGTCTCGAATTTCTTCTTTCTTTGCAGAGGTTTGGTGACTTAACGAAATTGTGAGAGGGAGCTTAAGGGTTTGGCAGAGACGAACCTACACATTCAGCCCCCCACTAAAAATGGCGTCGTTTTGTTGCAGACTCCTCCCCTCAAACGCATGCGTTTTGGGCCTGACGAATTCTGGCTTTTATTTTGAATTTTTGTTCCTGTTAATTTCCATGCTGGAATACAAGTAAGAGGTGCTACCTGACAACTCAGCAAAAACCTGGGACATGTAAGCTGGAAACCGGTGGTCAAAGGTCGTCAACCATAGGAAGGACTAAAGTGTCCCAATAATTACATTCTTAAGGATGAAATTGATAGTTATTTTGGATAGAGACTATTTCAGACCGAGTGTTTTTCTCAAGAATTAAATTGGGGGGCAAGAAAAAACGAAAAAGAAAAAAACAAAGTCGATAAAAGCATCCACGATAATCCACCATATCCATGGCGACCTTCTTCCTCGTCTCCAATCCACCATCTCACCCATTCACATTCGTTCCACCACATCCTCGCTTAAGGCCCCCACCTTTTCCCATCTTTCCGGCTCTCCGCTTTGCCGCCGGCAACGACTCCCGCCGCCGGAGACCGAGGAGTACGACGGTGATCACTCGTGCGGGCCCCAGCGCAAGCAGCTACGTCTTTGCCATCGCTCTCCCGCTCTCTCTCCTCGCCGTCACCGTATTCACCTCCATTCGAATCGCCGATAAGCTCGACCAAGATTTTCTCGAGGAGGTAAGGGCGAAAAAATAAATAAATATCTTTCTCTAAAACGTTTGTTTTGGGCTTCTTTGTTAATTGTTTCTTTTGAGTAACGTGGGTTTTGGAGTTGGTTATAGAAATTGGGAAACTTTGTGGTATGTCTTCCGTTCGTTTGTGGAAAGTCCTCATCTGGGTTTTACACAACTCCTTACATGGTACTAACATAAAACTAGTAGCATCCAGTTGAATAAGCATCGACTTGGTACTGGTTTTGCTTAAAATTATGTTATTTGTAGGACAAAAATGAGACATCAATTCGACAACATTAATGACATTTAAAATTGTGGTTGCTGATGTGTTGAATTTGTTAATGGGTATAGCTTAGTTGATGCTTAATGAGTTACTCATCTCAATATATTCATTAGTCAATTTTCAACACACCATTAACTAAAATTTTGAACGTCGTCAACCATTATCGAATTGTTATCCCATTTTTATTGTATAACTGTTTCGCTTATTTGAAAAAAATGGGTAGTAACCAAATTAGGAAAAATATCTTGCTTGAATTATTATTATTATGAGGGGCAGAGTGAGATCATTTTTATTGAGGAAGCAAAAAAGAATATTTTATTTAAGGGGATCAACTTAAAAAAATTATATATAAAAAATTTGAGTTCATGAGGTTTTTCTGTATCTGGCAAATAACTATTTTTGCTGCACTATTTCTTGTGCTGAGATTTTGAATGGGATCTACAGTTTGCTCTAAATGCAAAGTACTGATCTTAATTTCCATGAGTTCATTGAAGTTATTGTTGCATTTCGTGAGAAAGTAATTGTTGATATGAAAAGTTTATTATTGTTGTTGCCAAAGTCAGTTAAGTCTTTTGAGTTGGTTGGCTTCCCCTTTACATGTTGTTAAACTGAACTAGAAGTGTCTAAAGTTCTGAGGCATGAATCACACCTTTGATAAGTCAGTATTCAGTTGCTATCCAAAGCGACTCCAAGACTTGCTTTAGTTTGATTGTTTAATCATTCCATTTTCAATTTTTATGGCCTCTTTCTTCGCATGAGAAATATATAATCTATCTAAATTTCCACCCATCTGAACCACTTGAGTTAAGTATTACTTGTAGGATAAGGCACCTTCAAAGCGAGATTGTCTCTAAAGTGACTAAGTGATAGTATGTCCATCATTAAATTTTAGCATATTAAGATCATGATTCACTTTATAGTAAATCAAGGATGAATATACTCTTACTTATTTTGGAGACTTATTTTATTAAAGTTTTTTTCCTTGTTTGTAATATGCACAAAGGATATGTCATTCTATTTTCCTTGTTTGCTGCATTGGAGATATTTTTTGTTGTGAGGAAATTGGTTTTCGGATAGAAAGGTGTTCCCCCCTGATTTGTGACATATTTTACAAATACCAGATGGCAATTAATGAAGCTTTCAATGAAGTTGATGAAGATGATGAAGACGATGATGAAGACGTGGAAACTTATTTGCAAGAAGAACCTGCACTTCCCCGTGCTCGCAACAGACCAAAAAGGGAAGCTTAAAATGTCGTCCTGTGACTAAATCTAATTATTTTTTCCCGGGTGATCTTGCCGCAGCAGAGTTAAGAATCTGGAAGGAGGAAGGGAGGGATGGAGAAGGGAGGTGCCCTTCAATGTTCAAGTTTCCCTTGTTTTGTGTTGCACTGGTTATCTTGCAATCATTTTTCCTACTTGAAAAGAAGCAGTAATCATGTGTGATGAATCTAATATGTAACCATATATAAAGTAGTTATAACTCAAGAAAGCATCTGATTTCTCCAAATGTAGGCAAAAATACTATCTACCCAGAAAAATACCAATAATAAAAAGGTAATTGCATTATATTTTTATAGTTTTAACACTACAACATGATAAACGGACAAAAATCCTCTGTTCTGATTCTCTATCGTGCATCCTGTATCTCTACTCAATTATGTCACGTATATTAACTTGGCATGTTACTCTTAATGCATATTTAGTTAAAAGTAATAAAAAAAGGTATTCAACCCTATTCGCATGCATTTTATTCACCAATTTATGCCTCACACCATCTCTACATTGAGTCCTTTTTACCCAATATTTCTTAGTTTTGCGCTCACGGTCAAAAGGTAATATTGGGGATCGTCTTGTACCCGTCATCGCAGGCTCAAGATTGTTGTACCATCTCTTCATTGAATCCTTTTTACACCCAAAGTAGCTCAAAAGGTCATATTTGTTCACTTAGCCAACTTTTTATTCATTGAATTTTTTTGTATGCTGTGTTTTATAAGAATAAGATATATAGTTGCAATTATATATCTTATTCATGCTTATTATAGCATAACTAGTTGTCAGACATACTATTAATTTTTTGTTTAATGAACATTTTTTGATTTTGACCCCTATAATTTTCTTCATTGGTTTCGATCTTTGTAAGTTCTAGAATTTTGGTATTAGTCATTGACGTTAGTGTTTATTTATTATGTGCTGACATGTGTGTCACGTCCCACTGTCACATAGGCTTATTTAATAATGAAGTTTTTAGTCCTTACAAAATGAGTGAGTTTTGATTTTGGTCCTTACTATTTTCATTTGTTTTGGTCCTCGCAAGTTGCATAACTTTGGTTTTAATCCCTATTGTTAGTGGTCATCTTTTAAGTGCTGACATGACTAATGGCATGCCACGTAAACACTACCACGTTTGGGGATGAATTTAGGAAAAACATTTTCACTTAACTTCCAATTAGGATAATTCCAAAATTTGTCTGCTCGAGTTCTTCTTGCTCCTGGATGTCATCAACTTCAACCTATCTCAACAACCATAAACCCTATTATGGGTATTGGAGATTGAAACAAATGACTAGTTCTTCTTATCATCAACATTGAGTTTCTGTTTATTTGTTTATAAACAAAAAGAAAATAAAAATTAGATTAAAATAAAAATAAAAATAAAAATAAAATATTTTAATTATTTTATTAAATAATAATAATAATAATAATAATTATAAATTATAAAAATAAAAAATAAATGATTTATCCATGACATCCTACATGACATTAAAATATAAAAAATTTACTCACATGACAATGCTAAATAGTGAGCCACGTCAAGATCTAACTAATGAGCACTAATGATAGCGACTAAACCCAAAGTTCTGGAACTTTTAGGGGCCAAAACCAATTTAAAAAATGTAGGACAAAAACCAAAACTCGTCATTTTGTAGGGACTAAAAACTTTATGAAACTTAATCCTACGTGGCATTAAAAATTATTAAATTAGCATACATGACAGTGATGATGTGGCACACTATTAGTCATGTCAGCACTTAACATATGAGCACTAACGATAGTGACTAAAAACCAAAATTCTAGGACTTATAGGGACCAAAACCAATGGAAAAAAAATTGTAGAGACCAAAATCAAATCTCGTCACTTTGCAAGGATTAAAAAGTTTATTAAATCGTCTCTTTATTTTCAAATCAAATCCCACCAAATTTGAAGGAACTTCTAACTCAAGAAATAAAATAAATGAAACCATTTCCGTTCTATTACATTCCAAACACACTCTTTCAGTTGCAGCCGTGGCACTTTCATTTGTTAAAGCAGCTATCATTCCTGTGAAAGTGAAATCCATTAATACAAATAACAAGATTTGAGAATATTAGGAGAGCACTTTCAAGGATTTTGGTGAAGTAAAGAAAACAAAAAGGGTAAGAAGTTAAGCTTCTTAGTCGGAAAATGTATCATATGTAACTTCTGCATCAAAAAATGCATCAAAAAGCTACAGGAAAGATACACAGAGAAAGACAGGAAACAATAGAGCGGGGCACTCAATCAACATATACCACCACATAAAGCAGTTACCGAGTAAAAGTATATATCTCATGCACAATTACTTGCAGAGTTAGAACCCTGCCTTCGATCTGGTGATCTTAGTGAATATGAATCTCTTCCTACTCTTATTCTGAACGGTAATTGCTCCATATACGCTGTAGGTGGAAGCCTAGGGCCAATAGAATACATTTTATGTGCTTTCTAACCCAAAGTAATGTGTACACTGGGCAGGGAATCGAATGGTGCAGGTGGAAGTACTTAGTACTAACTAAAGACTTTCTTTCGTCCTTTGATATCAGCTGGTAAGTAGAGGTGATTATCGTTTCTGACCATTCAAAATATTCTCGGAAAGCAATACATGACCTGTTCCAACTCTGCACTCATGTCCTCATCTTTGTGATGTTCACATTCTTTTAATATGTAGCTCTGCTCCTTGATGGATCAACATCAGTGGTGAATTGAGCTTCTAAAACTTCATTAGTACTATTAACTAATGCAGGTTAAGCTTTCCTAAACACCGCTTCGGCCTTTACAAACTCAACACAAACATGGCATTAATTTGCATAGACTAAAAGGTAAAGTTCAATTGAGGTAAAAGTAAAACTAGGATGTGCTGATTTTTTAAGGTTGACAATGAAATCCAACAATAAACACTGCATGATCCTCCTTAAAAGTGAGAACAACATGATTATACTCTAAACCATCACTGCACCTAAAAAATGATATTAAAAAGTAGCAAAAAGACCTTTCTATTTGGTTGCAACAGAATTCCTAAGACCTAGTGAGGGGACAGGGAAAGGAGGATTGAGTGTGAAAAAGGAGATTTTGGTTTAAATGCTTGTATCACAGTGATACTCTTGATTCTATAATTTTAATAAAATATCTATATTCTATTTTTCATTTTACAATAAATTTAAGTAAATAAAACTAAAAATGATAATCAAAATTCCAAGTCACCCCATGAAGCTATTATGAGCTTATGCTATGGTTTGATGTCAGGTGACCTTTCCTGAGTGACTTTGTTTTGTTAAACGATGGAAATGAATGCGACCAGAACTGGTGATCTCCATACTGCTACAGTCCAATGGCGTGGGATATACAACAATGTTTGGCAACATGTGTTTGATCCTTTGCAAGAAAATTAGTGCTTACAGCTCCAGATTGAATATATCAGATACCAGAAATATGATACTCGAGAAGCAACTAAAACGCAATGGTTGATCTCTCTCAAATGCTTTTCTGCATCATTATACAAGTTCAACATGTTGAACAAAAAAAAAAAGATCGATCAGTCCTCGCAACTGTTTTCAACTCGGAAAAAGCTTACAACCCTTTGCTTTTAGTTTGGATTCTAGACCAAAGAACTTCAATCCTGCTAGCACCAAGTCTGCTGTCTTTTTCTTCATGTGATCAATTAGCAATTCATCATACACAATAGTGTCGGCTTCTGTCAATAATTTGCGCTCCCTCATGTTTGCAAATACCTTCCTGGCCTCTTCAATTGTTCCATGTTTACACATGCCAGAGATGACTGCAGAATATATGACATTGCCTGGAGGGCATCCCTGTTGCATCATCTCATTTAACACATCAATCACCTTCTCAGCATCATTTGATTTACATGCATGAATAATGGTAAGACTATACTTAAATTCCATAGGTCCACTAGTAACATTGCCTAGGCAGTCGCGAACAAGCATCATGGCTGCATCAATCTCTCCAATTTTGCAAAGCCCTTTAGCAAGGCAACTATAAGCGGCAACAGAAGGAACACAAGACATCTCGATGATCTTATTGTGACATACACATGCCTCCTGAATTTCACCAAGATCAACAAGGCATAGAATTGCTATGCTATATGTAAATGAGTCAGGTTTCAAGTTTGAGCCATTCATTTCATCTAAGAGTAATAATGCCTTCTTCATCTCACCAATCTTGTGAAGAGAATCCATAAGAATATTGTATATTTCAACACTAAAGTAACCTTTTTCTTTCAAGTGTGTATATACCTCTAATGCCAATATTGGTCCCTTCTTCTCTACCAAAAGGGAGAATAATTTGGAGAGATCATCAATAACTGGAAAACCCAATTTCTTCATCTGCTTGAGCAACTTGCAAAATTCTTCCATTTGTTTTGCTTCAGCATAAGAGACCAATAACGGTTTCACGGATAAGAAGTCTGGCTCAAGACCCTCCCGAATACTGACTTGGAAAAGCTTATAAGCCTTCTCAACCTTATTCACATTGCACAAACCTTCAATAAGGGAATTATAAATCCCAATATCAGCCCTATATCCTGAGTTTACCAAATCCTTCAACAAATCAAAAGCTGAGCCAATCTTCTTCGCTGCCACAAAAGACTCTACTAGTGATCCATATATTGCTCTATCTATCAAATGACCCTTATTCTTCATCTCCTTGAATAACTCATAACCCTCTTCAACCCTCCCCACTCTAGACAGACCTGTAATAATAGTAGCATAAGCCATGACATCAGGCTCGACCCTATCTCTCTTCATTTCCTCCCAAACCCTCAAACAACCATCCAAATTCCCCTCCGGAACCAGCATCTTAACCAAAGCAGTATATGCAAACACATCCGGCTTGCATAAATTCGTCCGCATTCGGCCTAAAGTCTCCAACATTTCATCGATTCGCCCTGCCTTACACAGTCCCTTAATCAAAATCATAAAAGTAACACTCTCTTCAACCAATATATCCTCTCTAAAATCATCGTAAACCGACAATGCCAAATCCAAATGACCTGTTTTAACTAAAGCATCCATGATCCTATTATACAAAAATACCCTAGGTTTAACACCGAATTTCTTCATCTTCTCATAAACATGATAAACCCTAAGACCCCTATTGGCATCTGAATGCATTCTAATCAATATCTCAAACTGCTTCTCACTCGGTGGCTTTCCTTGTGAATCCATCAGTTCAGGTAACTGATCCGCCGCCCGGAACCGATTGTTCCGGTTCAGGCAGTAGGCGAAAGCATTGTAGGAAGCGAAATTATGCTTGTAACCCTTTTGCTTCCCTGCCCAGTGGAAGAACTTGGAAGCAAGAGTAGGGTTAGTTTCGACTTTAAGCACCTCGGCAACAAGGCTTGGCGGCACTCTGCGAAGCTTGTTGAGCTCTGATACCACAGGTGGGCCCCACTTGTTGTGGTTGCGGCGGAAGGCGTCGGCGATGAATCGGGCGATCGGAGAAAGGCGGCAGGAGGCGGAGAACAAGGCCTCCGGGGATGGTTGTTGTGGTGGTGATGATGATGAAGAAGGGGGGTTGTGGAGGAAGTGTGGGTCCCACTTGTGGATTTCAAAGGGGTGGGGTTCGGTGTTTTTGTGTTTTGGAGGGTTGAGGGTTTGGCGATTGGAGAAGAGGCCGCCACGGACGGTTGAGCGGTTTTGGGAGGGCTTGCGGTGACCATAGAAGAAATAAAATTTGTTGGCTTTGGTTGGTAGGGGTGGTTGAGGAGGAGGCGGCATTTTCAGGTTCTCGACTCTATAGTGAGAGCTTTTGTATCAAATGGTGTTGTGTTGGTGGTGTAACAAATGACGGTGTTAATTTTCTGGGCTACCTACAGTAACAGATACAGAGCAGGAGCACTTCCTACTCAATTTACTCACAAAATAAAACAAAACCAGCCCTTCTCCGTCCACGGAATGCTTCAATTTCTGCAAAAGGAATAACAAGGAAAAAAAAAATTTAACCCAAAGAAATTACCCAGTGACCGGTTTAGAAGAGTAATTATTGCACAGGTCCAATAGTTGTTGAACTAATATTAAATATTAATTATATAATATGTTTTACATTTTTAATATAATAGACATACCGATATTAATAAAAAATAATAAAATATTCAAAACTCCAACACGTTTAAAGCTAAACCTCATTTTTTATATAAAAAAAGTTAAATTTTACTTAAAAATGTCATTACTCATAACGTAAAACATGTAAAATTACACATGAAACCAAATCAAATATTACATTTAGAATTATTCTCTAAAAATAAAAAAATCTAGAATTATTAAGCCCAAATTTTTTATTTCAAATTATTAAGCCCAAATAAATGTAAAAACACTTGAAATCCAAAATTGAAGAGAATTTTTTGTGGGTCCGTAACTCTGTGAAATTTTTGCGGGTCCGTAACTTTCATAGCTATCAAACTACGCCATTCTTTAAAAAAAAAAAAACACAAAACAAAACAAATGAAGATATATTAAAAGTTAAAATCAGATATGCGTTCACACTTTAAGAGCCTCGAGATGTACAAATAAAAGCATTGCCTTGAGATTTTACAAATTGATAGCCTTTTACAGTTTACACTGTACAATACTCAATTACCCTATTCAACCATTTTTATATTTTATATCTCATTGAATAGCATAGAAAACCCTGGCCGTAGAGAAACGTGTCGCTTCGGTTCCAGCAATCCATGTTCTAGTCTTCCTCTTCATCTCCCCCTCTTACACACCACAATAGCTGCTCCGCCGCGTGTCACTCCCAACTCCGGTCATCTTATCTATGTACATCCATCTCTCTCAGCTTCAGATCTCCTCTCGCGGTTCTTTTTGACCCTCCAGTTGTCTAATTTCTCCTCCATCTTTCTCACCGAAAAAGGGAATTATGCAATCCGGGCAAACAGGGTGACCCCGGTTTTCATTGGTTTTACCAGTTCCCATCTGGTTCGAGCTCTGAACGATTTTGTATGTATCCTGGACCAGACACTAGACTGGTTCCCAGTCCAACCAATCCAACTGGTTGGTCCGATTTTGATAACCTTGATTTAGGCAGAACCACTTATAATGTGACAACACAGTAAAATTGGACCCACCAAAATAAATTGAGAAAAAATTTAGGTTAAAAAAAATACTTGCAAGGAGACAACACATTCACCGTCGTTTGGATGTTGCTCTTGCTCGTCCCTCCAACTCCCTCACCATCATCATCCTCCATAGATGCTAAACTCAACCTTCACCACCTCGCTTTTGCTTTGCACCAGCTACATGACACCACTGTTGGAACCAAAGTGGTTATGGTTAATAATCTCTGGAAGTTTTGATGTTAACAAAAAGATTAAATTTGTATGGCAAAGTTAAAGTTATGGACTAACTCGTCTATTCTAGTGTGCAGTACTGTTTTAATATCGCTAGACGAGGGTACTAGTCTAGAGCTCTGTAAGAAAGTCCAAAGCATCGCTGGTCCTAGCTATGTTCGCGAGACAAGCCACTAGTCTAAACCTGGTAAATAACAAGTCCAATATAAGATCGCTAAACGAGCCGCTAATCCATCATGTTGAAATAACTAGTCCAATACATAGCAAGTCCAAAGACTTGTAGTCCACCCGATAAAAGGTAGACGACCCGTTAAGTAGACTATTCGGTAAAAGCTAATTAAGTTAACACTAGCCTACCCGGTAGAACAACTAGACGATCTATTAGTAGACTACCTAGTTGCTCTAGTTCAAGGTTAAACATGCACATCCAAAAATGTACTGATTCTGAACCCGTCTAGTCAGTGCTTTTATTTCAAATGATTGTTTATTTAATTCGATTGCTTCTATGTCTTTACCTTGGTTGTTTCAAATGTTTACACTTTGTTTCTTGGTAAGAGAAACATAGTACCATCGATTACACAAATGCTTTGTACTATGACACAAGCTGCTGCAAAAACAAGACTCAGTACAAAGAAGGAAAGAGAAAATGCAACTTTTGGGTACAACAGAGAAGTGACAGTACCACTTTGAGCATTTCTGATAACCAAGAGTCCTTTTCTGAAGATCACATATCAAGTTATCAGACCAACAAATCTCGGCATTAAATGCTATCTGGATACATCTTGAAGACCAATGAAGAAACAAGAGCTGAGACTTCCCTTCATCTATAAATACTGGACGACCCTAGTAAAGAAGATAACGAAGCTCTGATATTTCAAAGTGCTGAAACTCTGTCAAAATCTCTCTTGAGCATACTGATTGTAATTTCATCTGATCTTAAACTTTCATACTCTCACACATAGTGAGTTCTTAGATCAAAATATTTTTATCTCTTAAGTTAGAGAGAGCCTGAAAAGGCTTGACTGTAAAAGAATACTTGAGTGCCTGGAGAGGTGTTGAATACTTGAGTGTTTGTAAGCCTAAAGAGGCAAGTGAAAGAATACTTGTAAGCTATTGGATTATAGTGGAGAAAATCTTCAAGTAAAAGGGACTGGACGTAGCTCTTGGTTGGAAGAGAGTGAAACAGGATAAAATCGCTTGTTGTGAATCTTCTATCCCTATCTCTTTAAAGTTCTATTTTATACTAACTGTGGGAATTTGATATTGAGTTTGTAAACTCTTTTGAAAAAGGTTTTTATCGTGTGATTTTATTTCATTGCTTGCTTGCAAAAGTGTTTTCAAAAGAATTTTGAAAAATCTGTTAACAAACACAATTCAACCCCCCTTCTTGTGTTTCCCTGTATCAACTTCAGTTGGTATCAGAGCTCAGCCTCGAAAGGGTTGAGCATCTAACAAGTGCTGAGGGAGTATGATCGAACAAGCATGGATACAGAAGGACAAGCAATTAATAGACCTCCACTCTTTGATTGTTATGATTATGAATATTGGAAAAAGAGAATGATGACTTTTCTTGATGCACAAAATGTGGACATATGGGAGATGATTGAAACTGGTTACACTGAACCCAGAGGTGAAAATGGAGCTGCCCCTTGCTAGAGAAGAATGGACTGTTGATCAAAAGACCAGGCATCAACTCAATCTTAAAGCTAAGCACTACTTGATGTGTGCTATCACCAGATCTGAGCATGACAAAGTTGACAACTACAACACAGCTAAGGAAATATGGGATACTTAAGCCTTAGCTCATGAAGGATCATCCCAAGTGAAGGAGCCAAAGATTAGCATTCTGGTTCACCAGTATGAACTGTTCAAAATGAATGAACATGAAACTATAGATCAAATGTTTGGAAGGTTTCAAACTACCACCAATGGTTTACGATCTCTTGGAAAAACTTATGAGAATAAAGAGCATGTAAGGAAGATTCTGAGAAGCCTTCCCAAGCAATGGAGATCTAAGGTCACTGCTATTCAAGAAGCAAAGAATCTCAAAAATCTCACTCTAGAAGAGCTACTAGGATCTCTCATGGTTCATGAGCTTGAGCTTAATGAAGAAGAGAGTACCAGAAAAGGGAAGTCTATTGCCCTAAAAGCTAAAAAGGCCAGCTCGTCCAAGGTCTTGAAAGCTGAGGAATCTTCTGATGAAGCAAGCCTTTTTGACAGTGATGAAGGATCTGATAAAGATGAATTTTCTTTCATCTCCAAAAAGATTCAAAAAATGTGGAAAAAGAAGGGAGGAGCTAGAAGAAAGCAGTTCAACAAAAGATTCTAAAAGGACAAATCTGAATCAAAAGACAAAGGTTTACCTTTATGTTTCGAGTGCAAAAAGCCAGGTCATTTCAAAGCGACTGTCCAGAACTAAAGGACAAAAAGAAATTCTTCAAGAAGAAGAAAGGACTGATGCCAACATGGGAGGACCTGAGTTTATCATCTTCTGATGAGGAAGAAGAAGCTGAGGAAGAGGCAATCATCTATCTCATGTCCAGCACTTCTTCAGATAGTGACTATGCAGATGTTGAGGTAACCGAATCTGACTAGTCTACTTTACAAGAAGCATTTGATGAGTTGCTAAGTAACTCGTCCATTCTATCTCATGAATATAAGAATCTTAGAAAAAGGTTTTCTAAGTTAACAAAAGAATATGATAGAGTCTGCATTGAAAAGCAAGCTCTTGTTGATGAAAACAAGAAGCTAAAGTTTGAGAATGTTAGTCTAACTGTCAAACTCAAGGTTGAGCCCATTGTCCCTTGTGAAGTTGCAAAACTAAAACAAGATGTGACGTATCTGACAGAAAGTCTGTCTAAGTTTGTTGGGGGCTCAGTAAAGTTAAATTTGATACTGAGGTACTCAAGGTCACCTCATGATAAGTCTGACTTAGGTTATGACAAGGAGGAGCAAGACGCATCTCACAAAGTATCAAAGTCACGTGCATATCACAAAGTTTCAAAAACTCATGCACAACACAACACAACAAAATCAATCTCGTCCAATGCATATTGTAAAGTGTATGGTAAAAGTGGTCATGGTACATCTAAGTGCTTACATTATAAACATGTTAAGCATACTCGTCCAGTGACTACTAACAAGAAAGGACCCAAGTCAACCTGGGTACCTAAGAACATGATCATACCTGTTGCAGATTTGCTTAACAACTGGAAAGAAACACTTATCTTGGTACTTGGATAGCGGGTGCACACGCCACATGACGGGAGTAAAGTTTACATTCCAAGACCTCAAACATAAAGATGGTGGCTAGGTTACCTTTGGAGATAATAATCAGAAAGGAAAGATCATAGGGATTGGTAAGATTGGTAAACATCCTTTTCCCTCTATTGATAATGTTTTGTTGGTTGAAGGATTAAAATACAACTTGCTAAGCATAAGTTAATTGTGCGATAGTAGGTATGCTGTTTCCTTTGACAAAGATATGTGTAGTGTCAAGAAAACTGATGGATCTATCTTGTTCACTGCAAAGAGGTAAAACAATCTGTATAAGATTGACTTGGAGGACCTCACAAATCAAAGTATATCATGTCTAGTGTCCATTGAAGATGAGCGATGGATTTGGCATAAAAGGCTAGGTCATGCAAGCTTGAGGGTAATCTAAAAGCTGAATAAGCATAACCTCATGAGGGGATTACTAAACCTTAAGTACAAATCTGATACTCTCTGTGATACATGTCAAAAGGGAAAACAAGTTAAAAGTTCTTTTGAATCTAAGAACATTGTTAGTACCATAAGACCATTAGAGCTGCTACACCTTGATCTCTTTGGTCCAACAAGGACTGCTTCAGTCAGTGGAAAGAAATATGGTCTAGTCATAGTGGATGACTACACTAGATGGACATGGGTTATGTTCTTAGCCCACAAGGATGAGTCATTCAAGGTCTTTTCTATATTCTGCAAACGTGTACAAAATGAAAAAGGCATGTGTATCACTTCAATCAGAAGTAACCATGGGGGAGAGTTTGAAAATGAGCTATTTGAAAGGTTCTGCGAAGAAAGTGGTATTCTTCATAACTTCTCAATACTTAGAACACCGCAACAAAATGGTGTGGTAGAGAGAAAGAACAAATATCTTCAAGAGATGCCTAGAAAAATGCTCAATGACAACTTTGTCCTTACACACTTCTGAGCTGAAGCTGTTAACACTGCCTGCTAAATTTAGAACAGAATATACATTAGACCACTTTTGAATAAGACTCCTTATGAATTGTGGAAAGGACGAAAACCCAACATATCTTACTTTCATCCTTTTGGCTATAAATGTTTTATATTAAATTAAATACTAAAGATCAACTAGGTAAGTTTGATGCAAAAATAGATAATGGAATCCTGTTAGGATATTCTGAGTTGTCTAAAGGATTCAGAGTCTATAACTCTAGAACTCTAATTGTTGAAGAAAGTATACATGTTAGATTTGATGGAGAACAGCCTGATAAGAAATTATCAGAACTTGATGAAGCCTTTGAAAATTTGAATCTAAAGGATTTAGGTGGTTCAGTAAATGTCAAAGATGATGAACCAATGGACAACCAACAAAATAAGTCAGGAGCTTCAACTTCTCAACAAGCCAATGCTCAAAGGTCATGACATTTCAAAAATTACCATCCTTAAGAGAAAATCATTGGAAGTGTGACACTCTTCTACCTCGCATGTTATAAGGCATTTATTGTAAAAGAAATTAAAATAAAAACATACAATTATTGAATAAAATAAACAATTGTCCATGGGTAAAAAAGTCCCACATGAACCAGTTACAACGCAGAAAAAATAAACCAATTTTAAAATCAATAAAACATGATAAAATAACTACCCAACCCCGATGCCACAACTCAGAGCTAGTATAACCGTTCCGGAGAATAACATCCTTAGAATACAACTGAAAAACAAACTAAACATAAAACAAGCCCTAACTATAAGTGGCGGCTCCTCAGAGTCACTCCTCCCCGGGCTGCTCGTCATCCTCTGCAAAATGCCGATCAGGCCAAACAAAAACAAAAACAGGGAGTAAGATTCATGTAAACATATACAACATGGGAATAGGAAGCAAGGTAAACCTACAACATACGCATACATCAACATCCAACAATATCATATCAACCAAGTATGCTATGCTGTGCAATGCAACAACTACTCCACTACTCCAGCTATGCATGTGGATCCAAACTAACTCAGGATTAACGACTTTGGAGTTACATATCCGTATTGGCCATAGAAGCACCAACATCGGCAGTTCGCCAAACCTTGGGTGAACCCTATGGATAGCCAACACATCAAACCGTGGATGCCTCATCACAGGGGGCCTCAGTCACCAAACCATCGGGTGACCTACCGTGATGGCCAGATCACCGTACTCTCAGGCGATCTCTCCTATGTCGAACCTCCCCCATCAACAAACTCCAATGCTATATGCAAATGGCACAACAACAAACAATCTCAACCACCTCCTTGCTTGGGCCATGAAGCTCCCAAGACTTCAACGTCAACCTCAATGTAACCTTAGACCCAAACCGTGGGGTCAAGGCTCCCTTGGCCAATAATCACCAAGGTTAAACTCAACATGCTTGAGTCAAATAAGCATCCAAGACTTCAACTTATCAACGTACGGTAACCCAACGGATACCGACTTAACATCTTATTATCTTAATCATCTTAGATAATTATTAACCAGGTTGTCTAATCTTCATCTTTGATTAGCTATCTCAACTTATCATCATTGGGGAAATGGGGTTTGAAACCCCTTAAGTCCTTTAATTTTGTTTCTGTCCAGGAGGGGTGAGCATGGTCGTGCTTAAACCCCAGCACGGTCTTGCTTGGACACGTGAGGGCGTGCTACCCTTTTAATTGAAGCACGGTCATGCTCCATGCTAAGCACGGTCGTGCTCAGCAGCATGGTCGTGCTTTTTGACCTGCACGACCATGCTAAACAGCGCGACCATTTTCCATAATTCAACTAGGGGCACGGTCATGCTCCCTGTTCAGTACGGTCATGCTCATCGCGTGCCAGTGCCGTTCTGGGCAGGATTTAAATCAGATTCTTGGCCAAATTTATAGGGTTCATTAACCCATTTATCTTAACACGATTTTATGCCTATTTTACCAATTAAAACATTAGCCTCAAGGGTTCCAAGACAGCAATCATAACAGCAACAATATCAACCATTTACCAAAACACATCGTCATGCTCATATACTAACAACTAACATGTCGATAACATATTCAACAAAATCAACCATGGAGAGCATGTTATTGACAGAACAATATTTAACATCTAAATCAGACAACATAAAATAACACCGGGTCATGAGAAACCCCTTCACCTTACGCTACCCCCATTACTTATGGTTACACTACCCTTCTCCCCATACCTAGATTGAAGGTAGCTCCAACAACATCCTAAACAGCGAACTGATCCCGAATCCTCAAGCGGCTTAATCCGGTACTAAGCCTCTACACCAACACAGACACACTAAGCTTCCCAAGCAGCTTCCAAAACTCCACTATTGCAATGGAAAAAGAAGAAACTAGGGAAAGAGACAGCCTTGGCCGAAACTGGTGACGGCTGCCAACACAAAATAGGGTTTTCACGTCACCCTCGGTTTCTATGCCAACTATATAAAGGCTGCACCTGAGCACGGTCGTGCTCACCATTGAGCACGTTCGTGCTCAACTTAGCGTCACCGAGATGCGGTTAGAGCATTGAGCACGGGCGTGCTCACTATGAGCACGGGCGTGCTCAACTTAAAATCAGAAACACGCTTCTGACTTTAAGTACGGGCGTGCTCCTGTACCAGAAAGGGACTTTTAAGCCAAAATTCCACTTAGCCTTTAACCAACTCTTTTAACTTAAAAAAACCAGCTTTATAAAAACACTTACGAAAAACGGGGTGTTACAATTCGACCCCCCTTATAAAAATTTCGTCCTCGAAATTTCTACGTACCTCAAACGAAAAAATGCGGGTACGCCTCCATCATCTTGCTCTCGAGCTCTCAGGAAGCGCTTTCCTTAGTTGCCCCGCTCCAAACTACGTTGACCAAGGGAATCTCTTTACCTCTTAGCTGCTTCACCCTCCTATCCTCGACTCGAATGGGTAACACCTCAAATGTCAAGTTCTCTTTTAACTGTATAGCGTTGGGAACTATCACGTGACTAGGGTTATGGATGTACTTTCTGAGTTGAGACACATGGAAAACATTGTGGAGGTTTGACAAAAACGGTGGTAAAGCTATTTGGTAGGCGACTTCGCCGACTCTTTTGAGGATTTGGTAAGGACCAATGAACCTCGGAGTATGTTTCCTCGCCTACATCACTCTACCAACCCCAGTCATCGGGGTAACTCTCAAGAATACATGATCGCCTTCCTGGAATTCGAGCGCCTTCCTCCTTTTATCATGGTAGCTCTTTTGTCTACTCTGTGCAACTCTCATCTTTTCCTGAACCAACTTAATCTTTTCTGTTGTTTCCTGGACTATGTCTGGCCCTAGCTCCACACTATCACTAGGTTCACTCCAACACAAGGGTGTCCTACATCTCCTCCCATAAAGAGCCTCATACGGTGCCATCCCAATGCTGGAATGGAAACTGTTGTTGTAGGTGAACTCTATCAGTGGCAAAAACTTGTCCCAACTTCCTGATTGTTCTAACACACAAGCCCTCAACAAGTCCTCTAAGGACTGGATGGTCCGCTTAGACTGCCCATCAGTCTGTGGGTGGTAAGCTGAACTAAGCCTAAGCTTTGTCCCTAAAGCCTCTTGCCAACTATTCCAAAACCTAGAAGTAAACCTTGAGTCTCTATATGAAACTATGCTCGAGGGTACACCATGAAGCCTAACTATCTTTTTGATGTACAGCTTAGCTAACTTCTCTAAAGGATACTCCATATTCATCGGAATGAAATGGGCAGGCTTAGTCAGTCTATCCAGAACAACCCATATAGCCTCAAAACCAGCTGGAGTCCTAGGGAGTCCAGACACAAAATCCATGGAGATGCTATCCCATTTTCATTCTGGGATACACAAAGGTTGCAACTTACCCGAAGGCCTTTGATGCTCTATCTTAGCCTTCTGACAAACTAGGCACGCATACACAAACTCAGGTACATCCTTTTTCATCCTAGGCCACCAAAACATCCTCTTAAGGTCCTGGTACATCTTAGTGGCACCTGGGTGCACACTCAGTCCACTCCTATGTCCTTCTTCAAGGATCAGCTTTCTAAGCTCAGGAACATCAGGCACACAAACTCTATCCTTGAACCTCAAGATACCATCACTGCCATCCTTAAAACTAAGGTCTCTACCTTAGCTGGGTCCACTGCTATGCCACCCTTAGAGATGACATGTCCTAAGAAGCTCACTTCCTCTAACCAGAACTCACACTTAGACAACTTAGCGTATAACTTGCTTTTCCTTAAGGGTCTGCAAGACAACCCTCAGGTGTTCCTCATGTTCCTCCTTACTCTTGGAGTACACTAAGATGTCATCTATAAACACCGCCACAAACTTATCCAAGTAATGGTGAAAGGTCTTGTTCATGTAGTTAATGAAGACCATAGGAGCATTGGTCACACCGAAGGGCATAACCAAGTACTCAAAGTGACCATATCGCGTCCTGAATGCTATCTTCGGGATGTCCTCAGACTTAACCCGAATCTGATGGTACCCTGACCTTAAATCTATCTTTGAAAAGATGCAAGCGCCCATCAACTGGTCCATAAGATCATCAATCCTAAGGAGGGGATACCGATTCTTTATGGTCACTTTGTTGAGCTACCGATAGTCGACACACAACCTCATACTACCATCCTTCTTCTTTACCAACAACATAGGTACTCCTCATGGAGACACACTCGGTCTAATGAACTACTACTTCATCAGGTCCTCCAACTGTTCCTTCAACTTAGCTAGCTCCAGAGGAGACATTCTATAGGGTGCTATGGAGATTGGCCCGGTGCCAAGCACTAAGTCTATGGTGAACTCAACATCTCTCTCTGGGGGTAAGTTATAAACATCCCCCTGAAATACTTCAAGAAATTCCCGCACAACAGACATGCTGGCGGCATCAGGAGGGCTGCTCTCTACTTCTAGGGAAGCTAACATCATGTATGCTTGGGCTTCGTCTCTCATAGAAGCTTGAACTTGGCTGGCAGAGAGAAGGTCCGGATTCTTAGACTCCTTTGGAGTTCCAAAAATCAGGGTCTTATCAAAACAATTCAAGAGGACATGGTTGGAAGATAACCAGTCCATGCCTAGAATAATATCCAAGTCTTTCAAAGGCAAGCATACAAGATCAGCAATGAAAGTTTTATCGTTTATAACTATATGACAGTTCTTGCATGCATAAGAAGTAGAAACAGGTTTATTTATAGGTGTAGAAACCAGCAAATCATACTCAAGGAAAGTAATAGGCAATTTAAGACTCATGACCCTATCATGCGAGATAAACGAGTGAGTAGTACCCGAATCATACAATACAGTCAATTGAGTTCCATCAATAAAACATGTACCTTAGATGAAGTCATCAGACTCGGAGGCTTCAGCTCCACTAAGAGTAAAGACTCTTCCAGTGGTTTTCAATCGGTTGGCCTGGGACCTATGATTCTTGCCAGCGCTGGGAGGCTCGGCCTTGGCTCCTTCACACTCTCGACTGATGTGTCCTGGCTTGCCACATCTGAAGCAGATAACCTGCATCTCCTTGCACTGAGACGAGTAGTGATCCGTAGCACCACACCTTCCGCACCTCATGGGTCTAGAGGCAGTAGAGAACCCGCCCCTAAACCCATCCTGCTGAAACTGTGGCTTCTTGCCACTCTGCTTGAAGTCCTTGCCGGTCGGAGCATACTGCTGCTTGCCCTTGTCTCTCTGATCAGTCCTCTTGCCACTCTGACTATCCGATCCCCTGGAACTGGCAACTCTGAACTGACTGGCATCTTCATAAATCCTACACTTGTTGACCAGAATAAGGAAAACTTTGATCTCCTGGTAGCTGATGGCTTGCTTGATCTCAGGTCGGAGTCCAGCCTCAAACTTCACACACTTGGAACGATCATCTGTCTCATGCTGATAAGGAGTGCAGTACCTCGCCATCTCCTCAAACTTGGCCGCATAATCACCGACTGACAGCGACCCTTGCCTCAAAGACAAGAACTCCATCTCTTTCTTGTCCCTGATATCTGCCGAAAAGTACTTCTCTAGAAACCTCTGCCTGAACACAGCCCAGGTTACCGCTGTGCTCTCAGCCTGCATCCTCTGCCTGCAGTTATCCCACCAATGCTCTGCCTCCTCGGTCAGCATGAAGGTAGCAAAGATGAGCTTCTGCTGGTCGTTGCAATCCATGGCTCGGAAGTTCTTCTCAGTCTCCCTCAACCACAGCAAAGCTCCTTCCGGATCATAAGCACCCTTGAACGACGGAGGGTTGTTCCTCTGGAACTTATCCAGTCCCTGGAACTCAGCTGGCCCACCATTGTTGTTAGGGTTGACCTGACCAATAGCATTGGCTAGGAGTGCCAATGCGTCAGCGATCGCCTGATCGTTACGTCCTCTACCGGCCATTAGTTCCTATACATGCCCAAAAACAACTTTTAGTACAGAACTTAAGCGGGTAAAAGCGATAGGCAACTAACTTAAACATCATTATCTATAACAAATATAGATAATCCAAACAAGAGTCACACAACAGACTCACAAGTCACAACAGACTCATACCACGTCCGAACAGGGCCGAACTGCTCTGATACCACTAAATGTGACACTGTTCTACCCCGCATGTTATAATGCATTTATTGTAAAAGATGGGTAGAAAAAATAAACCAAGTTTAAAATCAATAAAACATGATAAAATAACTACCCAACCCCGATGTCACAACTCAGAGCTGGTATAACCGTTCCGGAGAATAACATCCTCGGAATACAGCTGAAAAACAAACTAAACATAAAACAAGCCCCAACTATGAGTGGCTTCTCCTCAGAGTCATTCCTCTCCGGGCTGCTCGTCATCCTCTGCAAAATGCCAATCAGGCCAAACACAAACAAAAACAGGGAGTAAGATTCATGTAAACATATACAGCATGGGAATAGGAAGCAAGGTAAACCTACAACATACGCATACATCAACATCCAACAATATCATATCAACCAAGTATGCTATGCTGTGCAATGCAACAACTACTCCACTACTCCAGCTATGCATGTGGATTCAAACTAACTCAGGATGAATGATATTGGCCATATAAGCACCGACACCGGCAGTTCACCAAACCTTGAGTGAACCCCATGGATAGCCAACGCATCAAACCGTGGATGCCCCATCACGGGGGACCTCGGTCACCAAACCATCGGGTGACCTACCGTAGATGGCCAGATCACCGTACTCTCGGGCGATCTCCTCTATGTCGAACCTCCTCCATCAACAAACTCCAATACTATATGCAAATGGCACAACAACAAACAATCTCAACCACCTCCTTGCTTGGGCCATGAAGCTCCCGAGACTTCAACGTCAACCTCAACGTAACCTTAGACCCAAACCGTGGGGTCAAGGTTCCCTTAGCCAATAATCACCAAGGTTCAACTCAACATGCTTAGGTCAAATAAGCACCCAAGACTTCAACTTATCAACGTACGGTAACCCAACGGATACCGACTTAACATCTTATTATCTTAATCATCTTAGATAATTATTAACCAGGTTGTCTAATCTTCATCTTTGATTAGCTATCTCAACTTATCATCATTGGGGAAATGGGGTTTGAAACCCCTGAAGTCCTTTAATTATGTTTCTGTCCAGGAGGGGTGAGCACGGTCGTGCTTAAACCGCAGCACGGTCGTGCTTGGACACGTGAGGGCGTGCTGCCCCTTTAAGTGAAGCACGGTCGTGCTCCATGCTCAGACGGTCGTGCTCAGCAGCACGGTCGTGCTTTTTAACCTGCACGGCCGTGCTAAATAGCGCGACCATTTTCCAGAATTCAATTAGAGGCACGGTCGTGCTCCCTGTTCAGCACGGTCGTGCTCATCGCGTGCCAGTGCCGTTTTGGGCAGGATTTAAATCAGATTCTTGGCCAAATTTATAGGGTTCATTAACCCATTTATCTTAACACGATTTTATGCCTATTTTACCAATTAAAACATTAGCCTCAAGGGTTCCAACACAACAATCATAACAGCAACAATATCAACCATTTGGCAAAACACATCATCATGCTCATATACTAACAACTAACATGTCGATAACATACATATTCAACAAAATCAACCATGGAGAGCATGTTACTGACAGAACAACATTTAACATCTAAATTAGACAACATAAAATAACACCGGGGTCATGAGAAGCCCCTTCACCTTGCGCTACCCCCATTACTTATGGTTACACTACCCTTCTCCCTATACCTGGATTGAAGGTAGCTCCAACAACGTCCTAAACAGCGAACTGATCCCGAATCCTCAAGCGGCTTACTCCGGTACTAAGCCTCTACACCAACACAGATGCACTAAGCTTCCCAAACAGCTTCCAAAACTCCACTATTGCAATGGAAAAAGAGGAAAATAGGGAAGGAGACAGCCCTGGCCGAAACTGGTGACGACTGCCAACACAAAATAGGGTTTTCACGTCACCCTCGGTTTCTGTGCCAACTATATAAAGGCTGCACCTGAGCACGGTCGTGCTCACCATTGAGCACGGTCATGCTCAACTTAGCGTCACCGAGACGCGGTCAGCGCATTGAGCATGGGCGTGCTCACTATTGAGCACGGTCGTGCTCAACTTAAAATCAGAAACATGCTTCTGACTTTAAGTACGGGCGTGCTCCTGTACCAGAAAAGGACTTTTAAGCCAAAATCCCATTTAGCCCTTAACCAACTCTTTTAACTTAAAAAACCCAGCTTTATAAAAACATTACGAAAAGCGGGGTGTTACAGGAAGTCCCAGTGACAAGATGAGGACAAGGTCAACCTTCAGAGAGCAAGTTGATTCTGCCTTTGTCTCTGAGTTGGAACCAAAGTTAGTAGACGGGGCTCTACTAGACGAGGGTTGGATTCTAGCTATGCAAGAAGATCTGAATCAATTTGAAAGAAGTGAAGTCTGGACTCTTGTACCTCTACCCAAGGACAAATGAGTCATAGGAACCAAATGGGTCTGCAGAAACAAACTAGATGAAAATGGTAAGGTGGTAAGAAACAAAGTGAGATTAGTTGCTTAAGGCTATTCTCAAGAAGAAGGTATTTACTACACTGAAACCTTTGCTCCAGTTGCTAGACTAGAAGCTATACACATCTTATTATCATTTGCTGCACATCATAACATCATGCTTTATCAAATGGATGTAAAGAGTGCATTCTTAAATGGCTTCATAAATGAAGAAGTGTATGTCATGCAACCCCCGGGTTTTGAAAGTGAAACCCATCTTGAACATGTATACAAGCTAAAGAAAACTTTATACGGTCTTAAACAAGCTCCTAGAGCTTGGTATGAAAGACTAAGTTCATTTCTAATGGACAATGGATTTAGTAGAGGAAAGATTGATACAACCTTGTTTAGAGAATCCAGCAAATCCAGTTTTATAATTGTTCAAATTTATGTTGATGACATAAACTTTGGTGCTACTAATGAATCTCTATGCAAAGAATTTTCAAAGCTTATGCAAAAGGAATTTGAAATGAGCATCATGGGAGAACTCAAGTTCTTCCTTGGACTTCAAGTGGAACAAACAGTGGACGACGTGTACATTCATCAAACCAAGTACACAAAGGAACTTTTGAAGAAGTTCAAGATGGATGATTGCAAACCAGTGAATACACCTATACATCCAACATCCATACTGAACAAAGATGAGAATGATAAATACGTAGACCAAAAGGTATATAGAGGTATGATTGGATCTCTTCGATATCTTACTGCGTCCAGGCCTGATATTATGTTCAGTGATTGTTTATGTGCTCGTTTTTATCCATCCTCCTTATTTCCTCAAGAAAGGTATATCAATTTGGGTAGTATAAAAGGTTACGTTTTTTTCCCTTCGCCCTTCTTTCCTTAATTTTTCGTTGTCCTTATTTATAATTTTGCTTACTGTGGTAGCATTAAACAACCAGTTTCCAATAGGAGTTGAATGTAGACCCATTTCAAATGCAAACCCTAATGAGTTGAATGAAAGACAGACCCATTTCAAATGCAGAAACAAAAAATCCAGAGAAGAGAAGGAGATCAAAGAAGAGAAAGAAATAACAGATCCAGTGAGTCTCATAGGAAATGCGTCGTCACTGTACGAACGCCGTTGTCATGAGGAAGCCAGTCATCGTGCACTGAAGAGGAGATGTAGCTGTCGTGCGCCACTAGTCTGACCCCAAAAGCCCCTTCATCGCCAAAGAGGAAGCCAGACGTCGCCGCTGCATGTTCACCTTTGTCGTATCTCACTCTCGTCGCATTCAGAGTTCAGAAAGGTGTGCAAAAGAGACAGAGAAGAGAACCACTGTACCAAATGTTAATCTTAAGTTTTATTTTTTTGAAGGGAAAAAAAAATGAACTGGGCAGTTCACCGGTTCCAGTTTTCAACCAATTTTTGACCCTTTTTTTTTCCAGGTTTGACCGCTATACCGATTTAATGGTCCAACCAGAATCGAAGAGGTGTTCGATCCACAATCGCACCAATTGGACCGGCCAGATCCAACCGGTTTTTAAACCTTGAGTGTAACACTGAAAAAATGACTTCTCATAAAATTACGATAGAACACATTAAAAACACTTCCCAATAAACATGTTTGGATAAGAAAGTATTTTTGGATAATGTTGAAAATTAAAAATATAATTAATAATTACTATATTCATAATATTTACTTCAAAATAATTTAATTCAATAATTCGTTTAATAAAAGTGTGAGGATACTAGTGATTATTTATTAAAACTGAGATAATTGTCAAAAAGGCATGAAGCGATTCTCCTGTTTGGGAAAAAAAAAATTCCCATTAAATACAGCTTCTCCTAAAAGCATTTACTTTAAAAGTAAAAACTAATTTTTTTAAGAAGCATAAACAATCAGGCTCTTAATCAAGAGGGCTGGCAAAATAATCCATTAATCCGTTATCCATCCGGTCCATCCATGAGAAAATCCATCCAATCCATCCATTTATAAAAAAAATAATATAAATGGATTGGATGGATTGGATTATTTTTTTAGTGGATGGTTTATGATCCATCCAATTCTTTTCAAAAATCCATTGGACCAATAACCAAAAAGTAATGGATCAACTTTTATCCGCTCCATCCCTTCAAAAAAAAAAAACCTCCATCTATTTTTCTATTTTTTCCTATTATTTTCTCTTCACTATTTTCCATTTTTTTATTTGATTTTTTAAACTAACTATTTGTTCTCAAGCAGTACTGTGTAGTTGCTGTTTCTTTTTCTTTACCATGCTTGTATTCTTCTAAATTCTAATTTTACTTCTACTGAGCACAATGTCTATTTAGAACTGTGATTGTATTGTCTATATGTAATTTACAGAATGAGGTATCTACATTAGTACAATGTTGAACAAGGAGACATGACAGATAGGTACAAAGCTAAGAGTATAGCAGTTCCGATCAAATTCCTAATGCAGAATGCAGATATAGCAGTAACAAAAGAACACAAATGATCTCTTCACTATTTTCAATTTTTTTATTTGATTTTTTTAACTAACTATTTGTTCTCAAGCACTGATAGTAGTTCACGTAGGTTTTCTTTTTTCCTCGCTATTTTTGTTTGAGAAAACTTAAAAAAAAAAGTATTAACTAAAATTGAAATTGAAAGTGCTTAAAGTCAGGCGACAGAGAGGAGAGAGATGGAAGAAAAAAGAGGGAGAGAGAGAGAGAAAGAGGGGGATAGAGAGAATATTTTAAAAATTTTAAAATTATTTTAACTTTTAAAAATATTTCTACGGATCGATAAAAGAGATATAAAATTAATTTCTTAAAATAAATTTTAGTGGATGGATTGGATATCCATCCGTAAAAAAATTATTAATGGATGGATTGGATGGATTTTATTTAATGGATCATGGATGGATTGGATTTTTTTACTGAATTTTTAATGGATCATAATGGATTAATGAATTGTTTTCAATCCATCCGTTACGATCCGAATAAAAATTTATTCAATCCATCCATTTGCCACCCTTAAATCAAGGTGTTGAGTTGCAACGAGCCCTACAAATTGAGAAAGTAACTTCACTGAAGCATTGTTCAATAATCTAGTAGCCAAAGCCTCCAAGCGCAAATGACATTAAGCATTGCTCAAAGCACCTAAATACGACTCAACTTGGCTGGAGAGTAAAGTGCCATTGCCAAATATGGTACTGAAAAATGTTCTCCATTAACTCCAAAATGTACGAGTCCAGCCCAAAATTTTTATCACTCTATAGGAGGACTGACAGAAAATCAAATAAGACAGTCCAGTGAAATAAATAAAGTTTACACCTCAAAGATAAAGCAAAGGCACAAAAATTCTTGATATATTAATTTCTTGAAGTATCAGATTCCTTTACTCTTGGATAAAGCTTTACACCTCAGGAATACAGCAAATACCCCTTTCCTGCAAAACAAGCTTCCCATAAAATCCAGGCGAACAGTTCCACTCTGGCATATCAAGAATGACCAGTAGGCAGTATAAACCAAAAAAGAAAATCTATTGCCCACAAAAAAAAAAGGCACAGTATGTTCTAAGTGGCTATTAAGGGGCAAAATCCCTCTTTTTACTGTTGTCCCTCCTCCAGTAATAACCTGTTTGACGATCTTCCCTTTGAAATTGGGAGCCATTATAGCCGAAAGCATGTCGGTTAGAACCTTCCCTCCTATGGAATCTCTGATTCCAGGCAGTCCCACCTCCAGTATTTCTTCTCATTTGCAAATCATTTGAAACACCAGCATTTTCCTGTTGCTTCCATTCTGACACATTTGCCCCACTGTTTCTCCATCCTCTATTTATTGGAGTTACATTGTGCTGACTACATTTGCTCCCCCAAGGGTTGCCAATGTTAGCCAAATTATTTGACTGCTGCTGCTGGCACCAAGAACTATCCCTAACTTTTCCCCATCCCTGATCCTTCTGTGAAGGAATGCCTGAGCAGTCATTCCCCCAATGACTACATTTAGCATCCCAATCCCTATTTTGATTGTCATGGTCCCTTCCATCATTCAAACCCCATGACTTAATGGGACCAGCTTCCCAAGCATTGTCTGTTAATCCTCCATTTCCATGAGTAATGCTACATTCCCAGGGATTCTCAGCATTATCCACATTGGCAGTGTCACCGACATGATAATCTCCCTGGTTTCCTCCATGTACTTTAGTTTCTAGAACTTCGCTAAGGGGCGTGCCAGCACATTCCCAGGAATTTTCACCATTCCCATAAATTTTTGTTCTCTTATTTTTTACGTCATCCCCTTGTTCCTCGTCAGGCAGAGCAAAGTATGTGCTATCTACTTCCTTAATCAGTTCAGGATCAATGTAAGGGTTCCAATCTATTTGATGAACATAAGTATCTGGATCAGGCAGAGAAATATCACAAGGGAGGCTGTTGATCTTTGCCCAATAAAGTTTTTTGGCATTTTGAAATGCTTCTTCAGCAGCTGAATCATTCCAATTCTGCACATTACTATGGCAGAACATAAACTTCTTGGAATCAACTATCTTCTGCCATGGGACAGAACCGATCGAAGTGCAGTATTTCTTCTCCCATAAAGGTATTCCGTCCTGCCAAAACTCTAATAAAATTGAAAAAAAAGAAAAGAAAAGAAAGAAATTCAGTAGAAGAAATATTGAAGATACATTGCAGCGACAGCAATAAATAATAAAATCATCATATTATCATTGTAACTCACTTTCTCAGACATAAGAGAATGCAGGTAAAGAAAAGGTCGAAGCCTCTATGGTGTTATTAGGTTGAACAACCACAAACGTTATGTGGAGAAATTATATGAAAATGATCATGTTCTGAATTTTTTCATTGAATTTCTGACAACCAGCACCTACCGAACCAAACCAATGACATAAAATAGCCACAGAAGGACTTATAAATACTAATAGAAAAGGGTCTTTGATGCACTTCCAATGTCAGGGTGGCACCTCTCCAAAGCATGAAGATAAGGCTAAATTGCAGAAATTTGATGAATGCAAGTGAACTACTCTAATTCAAAATTCTTAGAATTTGGGCTTTAGGCCTAACTCAACCCTACAAAACCAGCTT
This sequence comes from Echinosophora koreensis, assembly GCA_035048595.1. Classification (NCBI taxonomy): domain Eukaryota; kingdom Viridiplantae; phylum Streptophyta; class Magnoliopsida; order Fabales; family Fabaceae; genus Echinosophora; species Echinosophora koreensis. The sequence continues at coordinate 148,407 of JAPCYP010000011.1, forward strand.
TTAAGGTGAGGATTACCCAAGTCTTATAAGCACTACTTAGGCCATATCTCTAGTCGATGTAGGACTCTCAACACACCCTCTCATGCTCAGGACTGGACATCTGAAGCATGGACTAATACGGGTGGAATAACAAGGATCTCAACAAACCCCCTCACGCCCAGGACTGGACATCTGGGGCGTGGACAAAGGCAGATAGAGTAACAGAGATATTGGCCCAATAACAGATATAGGATAGGCTCTGATACCATCTTAGAATTTGGGTTTAGGCCTAACTCAACCCCACAAAACCGGCTTTTAAGGTGAGGATTGCCCAAGCCTTATAACCACTACTTAGGCCATATCTCTAGTCGATATGTGGGACTCTCAACAAAAATGTTAAAATATTTGACATAATCATAGACTCAGACAAGATTGGGAGTTAATTTTCAAACAATGGAGGGATAAATGTCAAACCAAGGTAGGAGACTCAAAAGGTGTCAAAAAGTGCACCGCTCACTAAAGAAAGCTGTGAATGTTACATAAATAAGAAAACAGTAAAATATTGGACTATTTTGCATTAATTTGCCATATAAATCAACAACTGAGGCATACCATTCACAGTACAAATAAAAGGATAAGATGTTCAATTTACAAAGCCTGAGACGCTTGTTACTTATTGAGTATCATCGAGAGCATGAGAAAGGAGATAAAAGAAACTGAATGCTAATTGTATATTAAGAAATGAATTAGCTCGATACAATGAGTCTCCCTTGGGTTATATTTATAGGGAGAGTGAGACAGTTACAAGGAGCTTAACTCCCTAAACAGAATGTAACTAACTAGGCATTTTACATTTGCATTTACATGTCATTTACAATATACACACCCCCACAAGCTCAAGGTGGGTTATGAACACAAATTAGCTCAGCCACATTGAGCCTGTCTCTAAGTTGTAGGAATCGGGCTGGAGACAGTGGCTTGGTTAAGGCATCAGCCCATTGGTCTTGGGCTGGAATGTGAACTACTGCAAGCTGCTTTTGCAGGACCTTTTCTCTGACAAAGAATAGGTCAATCTCCATGTGCTTTGTCCTAGCATGCAGCACCAGGTTGTGTGCAAGGGCAACAGCACTATGATTATCACAATAAATCCGAAGTGATGTGAAAGGAATACCAAGTTTAGTTAGCAGTGTTTGGATCCAGAGTATATCAGCAGTAGTTTGGGCCAGGCTACGGTACTTAGCCTCAGTGCTGGACCTTGCAACTACATGTTGCTTTCTAGACCACCAAGAAATTAGATTCGAACCCAGGAAGATAACTGCACCTGATGTGGACCTTCTGTCATCAGGATCAGAGGCACAGTCAGCATCACACAGAGCCTGCAAGGTCATTGGCCGACTTGTTGGAGCAGGGGACAGAAGCAAGCCATGATGCAGGGTACCTTTCAGGTACCTGAGGATTCTTTTAACAGCAAGCCAATGAGTATCAAGAGGTGCTGCCATGAATTGGCACACCTTGTTGACCGAGTAGCTTAGCTCAGGTCTAGTGATGGTGGCGTATTGAAGAGCTCCTACCACTGATCTGTATAGAGATGGGTCAGAAAAGGTGTCACTTCCTACTTTAGACAACTTGCAGCTAGAGGCCATTGGAGATGAGCTAGCTTTTGCTTCAAGCATGTTGGTCTTGGACAATAAATCTCTTAAATACTTAGTTTGAGTGAGGATGAGGGAGCCATGTGCTGTTTTCTGACTTCAATCCCTAGGAAGTAATCCAAATGACCCAGTTGCTTAAGACTAAAAACAGAGTTGAGGCGAGTTACAAGCTGCTGCACCAGTTGATTGGAACTCCCGGTGATGATTATATCATCAACATACACTAGAAGATACACCACTGCCCCATTAGCAACATAAGTGAACAAGGAAGGATCACATTTGCTGTCCTTGAGTCCTATTTTGGCCAAGGTGTCTCTGAGTCTTTCAAACCACTGCCTTGGGGCCTCCTTTAGGCCATAGAGAGCTTTATTTAGCTTACAAACCAGAGAAGTATGAGCTGCCTCAAAGCATTGAGGTTGTGTCATATAGACTTCTTCATCAAGAAAGCCATTTAAGAAGGCATTATTTACATCCAGCTGGAGTAGGCTCCACTGTTTCGTGAGAGCCAAGGTGAGGATAATCCTTATAGTCACAGGTTTAATGACTGGAGAGAATGTTTCATTGAAGTCAAAACCGTGCATTTGATGAAAGCCTTTGGCCACTAACTTGGCCTTATACTAGTTTAGAGAGCCATCAGCATTCTCCTTTACCCTAAAAACCCATTTACAGCCAATTGGTTCCCTGTGAGGAGGTAGAGGGACTAGAGTCCATGTATTGTTTTTCATAAGAGCTGTATACTCTTCTTGCATAGCAGCAAGCCACTTTGAATCTTTTAAGGCTTGTTTGACACTTTTAGGTTCAGTATGAGTGAGAAGTAGAGTGGGATGTAATCTAGGCTGCACAATGCCATTTTAGATCGGGTTTGCATTGGGTGAGTATTATGAGGAATGTCAGGGGAAGGAGTAGAAGAAGAGCTAGAAGGTGTGACATGACCAGATGAGACATGGGTAGGACTAGGAGGTTGAGTGGTTGCTGCCCTGGACTGAGGGGAAGAGGAAACGTGATTTGAGGTGCTTGAGGACTGAACAGGGCTAGGGGAACCAGAGGAAGCATGACTTGAGGTGCTTGAGGACTGAGCAGGACTAGGGGAATTAGGACACAGGGTATGCAGAGGACTCATTGGAGAAGGACTTGGTGGAGAAGGCTGACTAGTAACAATGGGAATGTTAGCCAAAACTGGAGTGACACATTTAGAGGTTGCTGCAGATTTTGGAGAAAAAAGTTCAGGATAAGGGAACCTTGTTTCATTGAATATGACATCCTTTGAAATGAATAGCCTTCCACTTGGGGACAAGCATTTGTATCCTTTATGGGATGTGGAATATCCCAAGAAAACACATTCATGAGATCTAAAGTCCAGCTTGTGTGCATTGTATGGTCTCAACAGGGGAAAGCATGCACACCCAAACACTTCTAGAAAGTTATAATCAAGTGATTGGTTGAAGAGAGTAGTGTAAGGGAAAGAGAATTTTAGTGATGCAGTGGGTAACCTATTGATGAGGTACACTGCTGTTAAAACGACATGATCCCAGAATTTTAAGGGAAGTGAAGCATGGCTGAGCAGAGTTAAACCTAACTCTCCATTTTGGTGATGTGTGTGAGGGCAAATGAGGCGATGAATAACACCTAGCTCATTGAGATATGTTGTGAGGGGTCTAAATTCACCACCCCAATCTGTTTGAATGGCTTTTAGACAGGTGTTAAATTGTAACTCAGCCATGTTTTTGAACTGTTTGAAGATTGAAAAAGTTTCGGATTTGTTTTTGAGGAGATAAATCCATGTAAAGCGTGAGTACACATCAACAAAAGTGATATAATATAGTTTGTTTGTGGAAGAAGGGACAGGTGCTGGTCCCCATAGATCACTATATACTAATTCAAGTGGTGAATTGTAAACAGTGGTTGAAGAAGGTGCATGAAGTCTGTGTGCTTTTCCAACACAACAAGCTGAACAAAAGGAATCATCTTTTATTGAACAAGGTATATTACATTGTTGAAGTACAAGACGCATGACATTTATGTTTGGATGGCCTAGTCTTAGATGCCATTTGAATTGTAAACTAGGAGCTACAGACTCAACTGAACTAGCAGAAGTACAAACAGAATCATTATTGTTCACAGTTGTTACAAAACAAGAGGAAAGAGTGGACCCTGGAGGCTGAAGTTGAAGACTTGGAAACACATATAATCCATCAGCACCAACTTTGCCTTGGAGCAGGACTTCATGTGTGTCCTGAGATTTAACCAAGCAATGATTAGCATGGAATTCAAAGAAAACAGAGTTATCAAGAGCAAACTTACTAACACTAATCAAGTTTTTAGTAATTGAGGGAACATGAAGGAGTTTTTGCAGTGTGAGAGAAATTGTAGGGTTATTAGGAGAGGAAAATTGAGAAGAGCCAGTAGAGAGTATGGGCAAACCTTGCCCGTTACCAATAAAGATTTGGTCAGGTCCTTCAAATGGTGTCAATTGCTGAATGTTTTGAGAGTCACCAGTGACATGGAATGATGCTCCTGAGTCGGGAAACCAATTGGATGTAGAGCTAGAGGGTGTATTAGTCAGCATAGCACTAGGATGAGGATGCTGAACCTGACTTTGCTGAATTTGAGTAGGATTAAAACCAATGTTCTGTGGTGGATGAGAGTGATAGTTCTGAGGAGGATGTTGGTTAGGATGTGGCACATATCCCTGAGGTGGTTGACTGTAACCTTGAAAGTTAAATACTGCTTGATGATGAGTAGGAGGCACTGCAGGTGGTGGTGGTGGTTGATAATTTTGGTTGAATCTGTGATAGCAAACAGAAGCACTATGCCCAAACTTGTAGCAAACTTGACACTGAACAGAGGAACGGCCGCCACGACCAAACCTGCCACCACGTCCTCTACCAGAGCCACGGAAACCAGAATACGAATCCTCATTGGATTGAGAAGCATGAATTAGGGCTTGCGGTTGGGAAGAAGAGGAATTACCAGTAGGATTCATCGATCCTAAGGCTTGAGTGAGATTCACTGAAGCGGACTCTTGAATTGTGAGCTTGCGATACTTGTGCACACGCATTTCTTGTGCAAGTAGAAGAGCTTCAGCTTCTTCGATCGAAATATCTTCATCGAATTTGCTTTCAATAATGGATACGATTGAATCGTATTCTTGAGGAAGACCTTCCAAGATTACATCGAGGTGTTCCTTTGGTGAAACTGGATCACCGACGGCAGCTAAACTGTCAACGAGTGCTTTGATTCTTGCTAGGAACTCCGAAATCGAACGATCTTCAAGTCGCGTGTTGCGAAGTTCAGTTCACAACTGTCGAGCGCGCGCACGAGTCAACTTCTGGAAGTACAAATGGATTTTATCCCATAGCTCATACGTATGAACACATCCTAAAACCCTAGATTGAATCGTACTCGATAGAGACGATTGTAACCAAGAAAACAACATCTGATCTTAGCACTCCCATGTGAGATACTCTTCATTGACGCGATTTGCAGCTCGATCTTGCGAATTCGCAAATTGCGGTGGAATCCGAGGAGAAACCAGAAAACTCTGAAGTCGATGTGCTTTGATAACTGGCTCCACTTGTTGGCGCCATAACAGAAAATTCTTTTCATCTAATCTTTAAGTAATCGAGTGAGAAAATGTAGCTGGAGGTTTTGGATTCATCGGAGGAGGTGGAGGAGGAGGAGGTTCGCTATCAGAAGCCATGGCAGAGATCGTTCAAGCTCTAGATACCATATTGAGTATCATCGAGAGCATGAGAAAGGAGATAAAAGAAACTGAATGCTAACTGTATATTAAGAAATGAATTAGCTCGATACAATGGGTCTCCCTTGGGTTATATTTATAGGGAGAGTGAGACAGTTACAAGGAGCTTAACTCCCTAAACAGACTGTAGCTAACTATGCATTTTACATTTGCATTTGCATTTACATGTCATTTACAATATACACACACACACTACTAAATCCCAACAACTGAAAACTAGTTATCTTTTAACATTTTGATTTCACCTTCTTTAGCATCACTGAGAGTTAGATAATTGGGCTTTGTAGGTTTTTAACAGTAATTAAAAAGGTGCCAAAGGTATTCCTCGCCTGAACCAGAAAGCCGAGGCGTGCGCCTAAGGTCCCAGAGGCATATGCTTCACTGAAGGGGTAGTGCCTCAACAAGCAAAAGGCGGTAACCCCTTTTGGCTCCTTCCTTCAGCACCTCAAGCCCACCTCTTGGTGCCTTTTAAGATACTGGATCCAACAAATATGGTTTGCATATGAATGGGTGGATACCAAACCTGCGAACCAAGCTACTCATGCAAGTCCTTGGAAATTCATTTCTCAAAGATATTCCTCTTTTAAGGCTCTTGTATCCTTGACCATAGGTAATGGTGATCGTATCAAATTCTAGGAAGATACTTGGCCAGGAAACATTCCTTTTGTTGAGGCATATCCAAGGCTTTTTCAGCTTTCTTCTCTTCGAAATGCTCTGATTTGTCAATTTTACTCATCTTCTGCTTCATCCAGCTTCTCTTGGAATTTTCATCTTTTAGGAATTTGAATGATAGAGAAGTTACTAAACTAGAATCCCTTTTGGTTTTGCTTGAACCTGTCCATTTTTCCACTGACAAGGATAAAAAAGTGTGGTCTCTTGATTCTTTGGCAGTCTTTTCTTGCAACTCTTATTGTCAATTCCCCATTAAATCTCCTAATAGCCAATCAACCTTCATTGCTAATCCTCATCTTGCCACCACATCCGAGCAGCCTTCATTGTCGATCTATCTTCACCACAACAGCAGCGGCCTTCATCACAGACTGTCTATTGCTTTTTTTGCACCTTCATCACCCTCAAACCTCTCTCTGATATGCATCTCTGATTAATTCCACTGCTTCCATCCTAAAAGATTGGCTGTATTCAGCTTGAAAGATCGACTTTGTCCCAAATGCAATTCGGTTCCATCCTAAATGTAGTTTGACCTGTTATGCTCCGATACAATGGTGCCCCTTCTGTTTTACATGTCCAGGATCTTGAAGTTTTCTCTAAAGATTAGTTTTCAGTTTATTTTTTTAGGTGCATTTAATTGTAACAATATAAAGTTTAAGAAGCTTTAGCTTGAAAGAGAGTATTTGAATATCTTAAAAGTATCTTATAATATCTGTATTATATCGTACAATATTTTAGAATTTAGAAATCTTAGAAGATCTCTCAGATGCTATTTCCAATTAAAAGAGAGAAACTGAAACAACAATAAACTCAAAATAGCACTCCCTATTGCCTTCAACAAGAAACAACTTCAAAGCTTTAAAAGAACCTAATTAAGCCTTTGAAATCCTTTAGGCCTCCATAATTTACTGTTGTTGCTAATCTTTGAGGTTCCTTTTCTGGCTGCTGCTTTTTTTTTTTTTTGGGCAAGAAAGCCACTTTTAACTCCTTACCCAGAGGATTAACCAACTTTATCCCCATTGAGTCAAGTGATAGTGGATCGCGCATATCACTTGCATTACATATTGGCCTAAAAAATTAACTTCCTTATCCAATGCTCCTCACTTCAGCCAAAAAGTTTCAGCTTTTTAACAAATGGACAAGGGAGAATTCCTTTCTAAGAACCAGCATTAATAGAGGACTCCTAGAGCACTATTCTTGTCCTCTATTGGAACATGACAGTCTAAACTTGAAGTATCATTCATTACCCTCTACTCTTTGGTGTTGAAAAAGTTCCTTCTCTCCTTGTAAGTTTCCATCCAAATCAAGACACTCTTCCTGAGCTATTTGTTAATCAAGATTTCCCCTTTGACCATCCTTAACTCCTTAATTGTCTTCACAATCAATCTTGCCCTCTGAATCTTGGAAGTCTAAACAGTTTCATTAACCTCACAACTTTCTTGTTGGAAAAGCTCCTTCACTCCCTATAAGTTACCATCAAATTCAAAGCATGCTGTCAGAACATTTTTATCATCATGTTCAGCTCATAACACATCAAGAAGTAGACCTTCATCATCTTCATGAAAAGAATCAAGATCATCTTCATCACAAAAGCCCACCGACCTTAGTGTCTTCAAAAGAAGAATCTTCTTCAACCTCTTTAATGGAATTTAAATCTTGAATTACATGGTTACTGTTATCAATATTGTATATTTGCACTCTATCTTACCCAGCTTTGAGTGTAGAGAAAATTTTAGAAAACCCCCACAAATGCAAAGAAAGCTCCAGCATACTTCTCTTTCCTATCAGAATTCTGAACACTGTCACCCTCTTTTTGTTAATTATGATGAATGTCAGTACTGTCCATGTGACCAGACATTGCTTGAATTGGAACTATTAACATTGACTGAATTTGCGATGCTCCACATGACATAGCTCATTCTTTTCTCAAAATAGGGGGCTGATTTCCAGTCCTGTATTTAGCATCACCTATTTTCTTAAAAACAACCCAGTCTCCTTACTTTAAATTGGGCTTGATAGAGTGAATCTGCCCATGTCTTTCAAACACACATTGTAGCCTTTTTTGGACCCAATCTCTCAAAAACTAGAACAAATTTACCAATATGAGGCTATTTTCTAGAATCACAAATAATTTATTGAATAATACATTAAACAACTCAACTATTAACTACACGTCTAAACCCCTTTCCATGCCAGATATCTAACTTTGGCTTGGCAGGATGCCTTACAGTACTTCCCACAACACATGACATATTAACTACCACCATGTGATTGATGTTAAATAGTAAACATTGAATTCATTCACTCGTAACCCTTCTAAGCATTTCTTGACAACAATGCATGCCCACAGAAAAAAAAGGGTTAACGAACAAAAGTAATATAGGGTCAAACTGCCCCATATACGCCATGACCGAGTCTCTTTGTTTCAGACCCATCAAAGCATCGTAAGTATTTTCTGATGAAGCCAAATGAAATCATCCTAGAAGTGCTTGATGAAAAACCAGCCACGCCACCACCTCCATCTGAGGTTCCCACCATTGGAACCAATTCAAAGTCTTCCCCTCCAAACACACCACTGACTGTATCTGCTTTCTCTTCTTTGACAAATCGATTAATCTCAAAATAACACTCCACCCTATACATACAACCATCCACGTGGAACTTCACCCTTACGTTTTCCACTTTTCCTCTATCCCTTTTAGTCCAACTATTTTCCATTTGAGCATCACTATATATCACAAAGCAGTTATACACACCTTTTTTAAATGCAAACTATAAAGAAATTGATTGTTACCTCACTTGCTCATAAAATTTAAAAGAAACGCTAATAAGCACTGGGAAAAAAAGTTTCGCACCATTAAGCATTTCTCATTCCATTTAATGCACCTCTCGCTAGAGCCTGTATTGCTCTTCTACTCACATGACCAGACCTATATTTTAATACTAGATAACCCTACAAAATCTTTGCAAGACATTAGCTAATTGTTCCTTTAGTCTTACTAGTGGGTGCATACACACTTATGTTGTTGAAAGTTTCTTCCTCCATGACAAATTTTAACACTATGATCGTATCTCCATTCTCCAACCATTCAAACATTACCATATTATTAATCCAATTATTATTGACGACGAGGACAAGAACCACCCTATTTCTTGCCCATTTGGTTTAAATCGTGTCTAATTCCTTAAACCTCTCTCTTACCCATTTGGTTTCCTAAAGGTACACAGAGTTAACAACTAATTCCATAGATTTAGCTGTCACTGTTCCAACACTCCAAGTGCCAAAATGAATCCTACTCTTATGAATCACTTCTATATGGTGTCAGTGTCAATATAGCAACTCTAGCTCATTTAAATGCAATGTTAATTTTCAACATGTTTTATAGCTAGCACCCATCCCCTCCTCTTTCATATAGATTTGGAAGCAGACAACCAAAATTTAAACCCTCCCCCCACCCCCCAAAAAAACGTGGCATTCGAAGAGTTTTCGAACTCAAGTATATATATAACTTTTTTTGGGAAAAACATATCAAAATAAAAAATAAAAATTCGGGATCAGAATAGAAAATCAAGTGGCTTCAGAAAATACCAGGAAGAGGAGCATTGATGTCGTAAAATGGGGGAGGCCCGGGAGATCTTTGACGGCGAAAGAACCTACGCGGACGATGATCCCATTTACCCATTGTTTTTCCTTCTATTTGCACGCAATAATCATCAAACTGCTCAAATCTCTTTCTCTCTCTCTCTCTGGGCAAATGGGTTTCGAAAAGAAGCAAAGGAAGATGAAAAACGAACAAGAGTTTACCCCAAAGGGCCAAAGACAAACGGTGAGTGACGCAAACACAGCACACAAGTTATGTTTGAGTGACGTGCATTTGGAATTTGGAAAGATTTTTCGTCGGTAAAATTCTCTATTTATTACCCAAGGATACAGAGCCCACGGTCCACAAATGTGGTGGATGCACAATTAATCAACCATCATGTACCCGTTCAGTTATCCATGTTGCATCATCAAAAGACATTCATTTATAATTTTTAATTAAAATAATTGAAATAAGGGTTAATGAAATTTTTTATCTGTACAAATATAAGTAATTTTGGTTTTGGTCTCCATTTTTTTTTTTTTTCGTAGTTTTGGTTGTTTTTAACTTTTAAAATTTTGAAATTAATCATTCCGTCAAGATGCATCGTATGAGGCTCAGAAGATTGGTGTTGCTGATTGTTTCTCCGAGAGGCAAACATGTTGTTGTTGCCACTAGGAATAGGATTAATTCTCAGTAAAGAGGATGATTATCAAGAGCCGTGTGAAATTTTCACTGGTAATGTTTACTTTTTATTCTTTGCTATCATATCTTGTGTTCTTGAGAAAGTCTTGGGTGGACACAAACCCAACACCTTATCCTTAGACACGCCCAATAATAGAATGACAACACATCAAAATTAATATATTTATTTTAAAATAAAAAAATTTATTTCTCCTCTTCCCTTCTATCATTTCTCTCTCCTCATTCTTTTTCTACCTTGAAACCTTCGACCTCCATCATTTCCCACCTTGAAATCCAGCATAGCAAGCGATGCTCCCAAATAAATATTCACTACCAATAGTCACTCTAACACTCTCTTTTGAGCACTCTTCCATACAGTAAGCCATCTCACCCACTTCTTAATAGCCCTCACTTGGTTACCGGTTATTTGGGTTCACACTTTTAAACATTTTTTCTTTATTTTGTTTTTTATCATTATTGGCATTCCAATCGTTCAACCTCTGATACACCAATTAGTCAATGGGCGCTCTTTCTTTTGCATAGCCGCCTCTCTTACGTTCTCATGTACGTGTGTGGTGTGCCCCTCAATTGTGAGTTGCCCTCTTTGTGCGCCCACTCAAGCAAGAGGATAAAACAGCAAAAAAGTTTATCTGCGATAACCCATAATTGGTACTGATGGTATCTGTCTTAGTGATGGAAATTAATGTTATTTGGTATTTGATTCTGGTTTATATCCTTGTCCCTTTATCTCATTGAGAAATGCAGTAAAATTTTCAACAATTTGATATAACAACAACCAAGTTTTAAAAGCTTTGCAAATATTTTAAAGATTGGAAGGTAAAAGGTTCTTTGCTCTTAGAAGCTTCTGTAGGATAATTCAACACCGATTACAAACACCTATAGCAATAAGACAAAGTTGAAAAAGTGAAAAGGTTATCCTCTTTAATAATAAAAAAATAAAATTGGATGTAAAGAATTTAAAAGTCACTAATTTCCACGGGGTGGCACCGTGGCAGTGATATGATATGCTTGGCATCAACCCAGCATCAATCAGTGGCTGCAACTTCGGGAGAACCTCGCAATAGTGAGGGTGTGTATTTGACGTGAGGGCAGTGTGTTTAGAATGACCATAATAATAAAAAATAATAAAAATGAATAAATGTTTAAAAGTGTTAACCCACATAACCGGTAATCAAGTGAGGGCTTTTAAAAAGTGGGTGATGTGGCTTGCTGTATAGGAGAATGCTCAAAAGAGACTGTTAGAGTAACTGATGATAGCATTCCTCTAATAAAAAAGAAAGACAAGAAGTGAGAGATTCTGGCCAGATATCATCTAATTTGATCCAAAAGTCCAAATACAGTGTTGGCAAAAAAATCGACGTTCTTTGTTGGCACTGTACGTGTTCTTCGTTTGCTCCGTAGACTTTTCGTATCTTTTCATCTAGACGCGCACAACACTTTACCACTACCACATTAAATTAAATTTACCATAAACAATTATTAGTTCTTCTTCTTTTCTGTTCTGTTTCCATGAAGCATTGCTTCCTTAAATTCTTTGCCTCCCTGTTCATGTTCACTTGAACTTTTTCTTTCCCCATTTTTTTCTCTGAAACCTTCTATGCCTTTTCTACTATTATTTTCTTAACCCCACTATTTCAGGGGAGCATTCTATTTTATTTGGGAGTAATGATAAGTGAACACTTGGGTTTGATATCCAAAGTTGACCCCTTGGTTAATCATGTCTAAATTTTTTGTTAATTCAGTTCATATATGGTTAATGGGTTATATGAAGCCTATTTTCCATAATCATGTAAATATTTGGTTAATCACATGCAAATATCTAGTTAATTCAGTTTTTTATATGATTAATGGTCATCATGAATTAACCAAATATTTACACGTGATTAACCATATAATGAACTGAATTAATCAAATATTTATACCGATTAACCAAGGTGTCAACTTTGGGTGTGCAACTATCATTACTCTTTATTTGGTTCATGTTATGATTTCATCTGTGCAGCTGTTCAATTCAAATTTGTTTTTAAGGTTATTACCAAAAAATTTTCTTCAGTGTTTCTGGATTGTTGCCAATTTTTTAAGCATTCCAGAATCATCCCTGGTCTCATGTTGGCCGCGCCTGGGTGAGAAGGCGGGGAACAAGTTTGGAGGTGGGAGTGGAATGAGTAAAGAGAAACCCGTGAGATGAGATGAGAGAGAAGAAATTATTACAATTTTTATTTTTAAAATAAATATATTAAATTTTCATGTGTTGTCATTCTATTATTGGGTGTGCCTAAAGACGAGGTGTTGGGTTTGTGCCCATCCAAGACTTTCTCTGTGTTCTTTGGAGTAGTGGATGTTATTGTCCAGGGTAGCCCCAATCGGGCCAGTAGGCCTAAGCAAGCCCAATAAGTACATGTGAAGGCCCAACTCACCCAATCCCATGAGCATCCCCATGGACAAACTTCCCCCGTGGTAGCATTACTTTGACCAATATTAAAAATAAATAAATTGATTAATAACTATGTTTATAATTTTAATGTTTATTTGAGTTTTTTCTGTTAACATTGATTTTAAATGTGACATTTCTTTAATTTTTTAAGGCATTTAATTTTTTTTATATTATTATGATTATTTAAACAAAATAGAAAATCTATTTATTCTTTTACAATTTTTTTTTATGTAATATTGTTGAGTTCATTACATTGTATAAATAGAATTTGACTTACGGTTACTACTAGACTCACCTTGTTTTCTATATATTTTTACTTTTTAAATTTATGTAGATAGAATTTTGTTCTTATGCACACTTTTAATAATTAAAATATTTCAAGTTATTAACGTTTAAATTATAACTTCTATACTTTAACATTAATTATATCATAAGGTAACAAATTTACGTATTAATTAGCATATACTCAGACCACAAGACATGGAGGTTCAAGGCTATCCTTCACAATGTGCCATGGTACCCATATCATGCATGCATGCAGGTCTGTGTGGTTATATCCTAATTTGATGAGTGTAAGTCCTTCAACGTGACCAGACACTGCTTATCATCCATTTGAAGACATGATGCAGCTTAAATCGTGTAGTGTGGTAAGGGATCAAGTCATGTATCCCTTCAAATAACTCATGCATACCCACCAAGGCTTGTCAATAAATGCAGTGTGGTGAGTGCATAATAACGATGCCCAACAAACTGCATGGAGTAGTCAAATTAAATAAGTAGTTGTGCCCATACCAACCACACTTAGTGCATTCCCTGGTGTGCTTGTTTAACACAAACCCTCTAACCTCTATAAAAGACAACTAACACATCACATGTGCCCCAAACCACTACACACGTATTGATCTCAACATACAAACAATGGCTGAAGTTAAGGACAACAAAGTTTATGTTGTGTTTGAAGGACGCAAGTCAGGGATCTACTTCTCGTGGCGAACATGTGATGTCTAGGTTAATGGTTGGAAAGGGCAATCGCTTTAAGGGATACCATACTTACCATCAAGCAGAAGCAAAATTGAGAGCACATTGTATGGAGACGGCTCGTGGTGAGGAATACCTCCATATGCATGTGCCTCCACTCTGAGGCAGGGTCTAGCAGCCACCAGTGACCTCTCCAAGGGGGGCAGCGCTTACGTAAATTTTTTAATGCTTACGTCTCTTATTGCATGCTTATTAATGTATTTTTTTTTATAATAATGTCTCTTATCGTGTACACTTTAGAGCGTATGGCATCACAACTTGTTGAGGACACTACTTCAGAAGAATTTATGTTGCAACATAGCATGCAAAGAGAGCTTGAAGTTGCTTGTAGCAGGTTGAGGATCCAGCCCCCTGTGTACACTCTGCATGAGGTGAGAGTCATCAATGGTATAGAAGATGTGGTTGAATTATTGCTCCGACAACTTATGGCTTCATCAGGAAAATAAATAAGAGATTACAACCCACTACAATGTGGAGGTGCTTGAGACACAACTTAATAAGATCATAGTTGAAAATCTTGAGTTGGAGATGGAAATCAACATCTTAAATGAGGAGATTAGGATGATGCATGTAAATGAAGGCAAATAAGCACCATTGTGTGCTAGAATATGGGTTTAGTAATGTAGTACGGCGTGTCCCTTTATTATGGTGGTATGGAAATGGTTTGAGGTGAAGCTTTGAAGATCTAATGTTTTAGGGTTGTTTTGAAATTGTCATGCAACGAACACACTGAGATTATATTATTATAATATAAGGTTATGGGAAAACTAATGTCATGAATTTATTAGATGCTCTGCTAGGGTTTTGGCTTGCATGAGGGTTTAGGGTTTGCATGACTTGCACCATGGCCGTTGCTCCATGGCATTGCTTGTTCCCTGAATCTTTGGTTATTCCTCCCTGCCTTCCGCCCTCTACCTCTCCCTCTTCTCCGTCCCCCCTCCTCTTCCTTCTACCCTTCCTTCTTCTTCTGTTTCGCAGCCTTTTTCCGCACAAAAAAAGTCCTTTGCACAGGCTTTGAAAAACTCCTGTGATGTCCCCTTTAGTCAGCTGCCTAAGCCGTGTACTAATGGTGATGTTCTTTCCATTAAGATCCCTGAAGAGGAGTATATAGCTGGTCTGTAAGATTGTAAGAAACACGTAGACTGATTCTTTCTAAGGGCGATAACCCCATCAAGAATCAAGACTTGAGATCCAAGTTATCCTCACTTTGGAAACCGATAGGACAATGGGATATGGTTTCCCTTGGCAAGGGTTTCTTTGAATTCTCTTTCTCTTCAATGGATGATTTACGCAGCGTGCAAGCTATTGGTGTTTGGAAACTGCATCCAGGATGTCTAAGACTCTTCCCATGGTCTAAAGATTTTAATCCAGATTTACAGCGAAATTCGAATGCTCAATGCTGGGTGAGATTCTATGGTCTGCCCCAAGAGTATTGGAGACCAAGAATCCTTTTTACTATTGCTGGAAGCATTGGCATACCAATTTGTTTAGATGATGCAACAAGTAGGAGAACTTTTGGCCATTTTGCCCGAGTTCTGGTGGATATAGATCTTAAAAGCACACTGCACGATCAGATTATGGTTGAAAGGGATGGATTTGCTTTCTATGTTAATTTAGATTATGAAAAACTCCCTCCTTTTTGCTCTTTCTGTAAATATATTGGTCATTCAATTGATGCTTGCAAGAACCAATTCTCGAACGTGAATGGCCAGAAGCAATCCTCTCTGAAAGCTAGACCTGCCGTAGGAAATCAAAGGGCAATTTATATTGCTAAGAAGAAGACTGATGATATGGCTGGTATAACAAATATTGTTGTTGGGGATAATATTAATCATGATGTTTCTGATCACAATGTGACCAATGATCAAAATATCTCTTCTAAGGGAAAAGAAAATGTCAATACAGGTGTGCAGGGTAATATTTTGAATATTCATGGCAGTGATGATATTGTTGTTCCTGAAACTCCGGTCCTTACTGGCCAAGATAATATCCCTCCTGAGGTGACTATAGTTGGTAAAGAAAAGGCTAATGAAGTTGTGCAGGGAAATAAGATTTCTGTGGAGAAAGGAAAAGAGGTCCTTGTTGATCCTACAGTCCTTTCTGTTGAGGATGTTGTTGATAGGAATCTGTTCACAGGTGTTAACAATATTCCTTGGTCTGGAATGGGTAACAAATCCGTAATCCTTTTCTCTGATGATGCTGACTTTAATCAACCTCAGGGTTCTCCAGCTGCTGCATCTTCTTCCAGTGATCAAAGGAAAGGTCTTTCTGTGTCTCACATTTCAGATTCTCTATGCTCCAAGTCTCCAACAGATTTGCATGAAGGTGATTCTGTTTTCCATGACTATCCCACTCCTCTAGGTAATTTGTCTTGCTTCCCAAGTCAAGTGGCGCAGGATTTGAGAATTGTTGGAAAATTCTGGGGAGATGATGATGAGGAAGCTACTGCTGATGGTGGCCTTTCGAATAGGATTGCTCATTCAGAGGATAATGATGAATCTTTCAAGGCTGTCCTTTCTAAATCACAGAAGAAGAAACTTAAGCAGAAGCAGAAAATCCAGTTAAGGACTGAGCAATATCAAACCCGATCAAGGGCTAGTTCTCAATCCATATCCTTTTAATCATGAAAATTTTATATTGGAATGTTAGAGGTTTAGGCAATCTTGAAACTAGACTGGTTTTGAAAGAACTGTGTTCAATTCATAAGCCTGATTTCCTGTTTGTTTCTGAACCTTGGATCTCTTTGGATCAAATTCCAATTCAGTTTTGGAATCATCTCAATCTGAGACATTTTGCCTCTAACAATAGAGGGGATCTTGCTCCTAATCTGTGGTGCTTCTGCTCTTCTGCAGTCTCCCCTATTTTAGTTGACTCTTCATCTCAGCATATTGCCTGTTCTGTTCATATTGGTAATCATAATATTTTCATGACTGGAATTTATGCTAGTACAAACCATGTTCTGAGAAGACAATTATGGTTGGATTTGGCCTCACTGCAGCAAACTAATCCTGCTCCTTGGACTTTTATTGGTGATTTCAATGCAGTTTTGGGAGCGCATGAAACTAGAGGAGGTTCCCTTCCCTTGAGAGCTTCTTGTGATGAATTCAAGGCCTGGTCTGATTGTTGCCAATTGACTCATATTTTAACCAGAGGGACAGAATTCACTTGGTCAAATGGTAGGAATCAGAGTTCTATTGTTGAAAGAAGACTGGATAGAGCTTTGTGTAATGATGAGTGGTTCTCTTTTTGGGATAATGTGGCTTGTTGCTCTCTTACAAGAAGCCATTCTGACCACTATCCCATTATGCTTATTCTCAAAAAAGGTATCCATTCTTACCCTACTCCTTTTAAATTTCTAAACATGTGGACTTCCCACACTGACTGCAAAAGGGTAGTAGCTGAAGTTTGGAGCAGAAGCTTTGTTGGCTGTCCTATGGCCATTCTGGTTCAAAAATTAAAGGCTCTCAAGTTGGAATTGAAGAAATGGAACAAACAAGTATTTGGCAATGTGCATACCAGAGTTGAAAAGGCTATGGTAGTTGTTGATGAAATTCAAGCCAATATTGGTTCCTCTGGTGTTTCTGACTTGCTGTTACAGCAGGAAACTCTTGCTCAAATTGAACTTCAGCAAGCTCTTGCAAATCAGGAATCCTTCTGGAGAGATAAGGCAAGGTTAAACTGGGCTACCTATGGAGATAGAAACACAGCCTTTTTTCACAAAATCACTAAGATCAGAAATGTGTCTAAGCAAATGTCTGTTTTGAAGGTTGGTGAGGATGTATTGGACTCAATTCCTGAGATTGAAAATCATGTAATTGAGTACTTTTCCAGCTTATATTCCCAACAATCTTCTCATGTGGACAATGGCCTAATTGAAAGTGTTATTCCTTCTTTGGTCTCTTCTGCTGATAATTTGATGCTTACTTGCATTCCCTCTGTTGCTGAAATCAAGAGTGCAGTGTTCTCAATGAAGCCTAATTCTGCCCCTGGCCCTGATGATTTTGGCTCCTGTTTCTACCAGGCTTATTGGGACATTATAGGGGCTGATGTTTGTAATTCAGTTTTGCAGTTCTTTAATACTGGTAGTATTCTCTCCAACTTGAACTCCAACATTGTAGTGCTAATTCCAAAAGAGAAGGGTGCAGACAGAATTGACAAATACAGGCCAATTGCTCTTGCCAATTTCCAGTTTAAAGTCATAACCAAGGTTTTGGCTGATAGGCTAGCTCTCATTGCTCCAAAAATCATCTCTGATCAACAAAGAGGGTTTATTAGAGGAAGAAATATTGCTGACTGCATTTGCATTGCTTCTGAAGCAGTTAATATGCTTGATAACAAGTCCTTTGGTGGTAACTTGGCATTGAAGCTGGACATTAAAAAAGCCTTTGACACATTGGATTGGTGCTTTCTGCTAAAGGTGCTCAAGTCTTTTGGTTTTGAGGATAAATTCTGCTTTTGGATCCAGACTATCCTTCATTCTGCTAAGCTTTCAATCTCGATCAATGGTCATTCTTGTGGCTTTTTCAGCTGTTCTAGAGGGGTGAGGCAGGGTGATCCCCTTTCTCCTCTTCTTTTTTGTTTAGCAGAAGAGGTTCTCAGTAGAGGGATTTCTTCTCTGGTTTCTGAAGGGAGGTTAAAGCCAATGTCTAGTCCTAGAGGCTATTATACTCCTAGTCACATCCTATATGCTGATGATGTGTTGATCTTTTGTAAAGGAAATAAAAAGGGCTTGCAAAATTTGATGAAGCTATTCCACTCCTATGCTGAGTCTTCGGGTCAATATCTCAGTATTGACAAATGTAGGTTCTTTGCTGGTTCCATTTCTCCTAGAAGATCTGCAGAGTTGAGCAATTTGACTGGTTTCAGGCAAGGTCAGCTGCCTTTCTCTTACCTTGGTGTTCCTCTTTTCAAAGGGAAGCCAAAGAAGATCTTTCTACAACCTATAATAGACAGGATCAAGAACAAGCTTTCTCTTTGGAAGGGCAGTCTTTTATCCATTATGGGAAGAGTGGAGCTTGTTAAATCTGTAATTCATGGAATAGCCTCATATAGTTTCCATGTTTATGCAAGACCTATAGCTCTACTAAAGCAGATTGATAGTTGGATTCGCAATTTCATTTGGTCTGGAGACATTAATACTAGGAAATATGTCACTGTAGCTTGGCATAAGGTTTGTTCTTCAGTGAAGGATGGTGGTCTTGGGTTGAGATCTCTTAGATCAATTAATGAAGCTGCTATGTTGAAGCTCTCATGGGAATTCATCTCATCCACTAGCCAGTGGGCTTGTTTTCTTCGAGCCAGGTTTCTTAGGAACTTTTCTCCAATTGCTCATTATGTAAAATCTTCAATTTGGCCATCATTAAAGTCCTTTTTGAATAAGGTGCTGCTGAATTCTTCTTGGATGTTAGGTGATGGTAAGTCTATTAGTTTTTGGACTGCCAAATGGTTAGATAGGACTGTGGTTGATATTTTAAACATTCCAGTCCAATTTCATCATTCCCTCAAAGCCACTGTTAATGAGTTTATCTGCAACAATGATTGGAATGTTCCTCAATATATCCCGGGCAAGTCAGCTGTTCTTAACAGGCAGATAATGCAGGTTTGCATCCCTTCTGTCCCTTGCCTTGACAGGTTAGTGTGGAATGACTCCTCTACTGGGGATCTTTCTTTGAAAGAAGCTTTCCTTTCATTGAATCCGATTCTCAATGTTGCTGCTTGGACTGAAATTATTTGGAGTTCTTGTGTTCCTCCTTCAAAATCGCTGCTGGTTTGGAGAATTTTCCATCATAAACTTCCAACTGATGATAAGCTAAGGATGATTGGCAATGTTGTGGTCTCCATGTGTGATAATTGTGGTGCTGCAGATGAATCTATTGATCATCTTTTCTTTCAGTGCTCTTTTGCCTTAAGGTTTTGGCAATGGATGAGTTCTCTCTTCAAGTGCAGATTTGATTTGTCATCTGTTCAAGTAGTTTTCAATTCAGTTTAATGTTGTAACTGCCATCAAATTAAAGATATTATGGTTGCTACAATCATCAACGTTTGCTGGTTCATCTGGCACAATAGAAATCAAAGCAGATTCCATAATAAGAAGCTGTCCTTTTCTGCAATTTACAGTAGAATCATTGCTGTAGTTTCTGTTTCTGGGAATGCTTCCAAGGGAACTTCTAGCAATTCAATCGATGACTTCATAGTTCTCAAGTTCTTTTCTGTTTTTGCTAAATTCAGGAAGGCTCCAGTGATCAAAGAAGTTTGGTGGCATCCTCCTTTATACAACTGGATCAAATGCAATACTGATGGGGCAGCTCATGGTTCACCTGGTATGGCTGCTTGTGGGGGTATTTTCAGGGATAACTCAGCTGCTGTTCTTGGTTGTTTTGCTGTTAATATTGGGGTTAGCTCCTCTTTGAGTGCTGAATTGATTGGAGCAATGTATGCTATTGAAATTGCTTCAAAGAAAGGCTGGAGAAATCTGTGGCTAGAGTGTGACTCAATGCTTGTGATCCATGCTTTCAGTTCCCTTGATGTGGTTCCTTGGTATCTTCAGAATCGTTGGAAAAATTGCATTGCTTTGTCTCAGCATCTAAATTTTGGAGTTTCTCACATTTTTAGAGAGGGTAATTGCTGTGCTGATAGACTTGCCTCTTATGGTATTCAGAATATTGGTTTTTCTTGGTGGGATTGTTTACCTAATTTTCTAGGTAGTTTCTTTAGCCGTGATAGGCTAGGTTTATCTTTTTATAGGTTTTGTTAAAGCTTTTTCCATGGGTTTGGTTTTTGTCCCCCCATGTTTTTGTTTTCTTCTTTTCTTTCTTAATAATATTTTTGGAGTGTGCTGCATATGATTGATGGGGTTGGTGGTGCCAACTTAGTTGGGATGACCTTCTTCATGGTGATGCCTTAGCATGCTTCTTCATTAAAAAAAATATAAGGTTATGTTCTAAGTGTTTATGTGGCAGTTAACACAAGTAAGGATGCGTGTTGACTTGATGTTTTTGGTACATGAAGAAAAAGTTATAAATTTTTTTTTTTTTGGAACCAGAAGATAAAGTTTTAATAAACAAATGTAAACTTGTGGGAATATAAAAAAAAATAGAAAATAATTCAAGACCCATCACCTAATTATTTTTCAAACACTTTGGTCCAACGTGATTGGTATAATGGCCCAATGAGAAATGGCCCAGTATGTGTAATAAATATTAATAATAGTAAATCCACTTAAATAAATGGGATAAGAGGAAATGATCAAAAAATGGGATGAGATAACAAAGGACACCAACCCCATCCAGGAGACTAGGGGTACGTATTGGACTACTAATTTTTAAATATGAAAAATCCATGTACGATGACATTTTAACCCATGACAGTGACAGAAACTCTAATAATTGTACTATGTTAAAGTAAAGAAAGCTACAGTGGCGGCAACTTTTTCAATTACAGCGATTCAACACATCCCATTAATCTAAAGCTACTAAAATATTTACAAGTGATATTCAACTCTAATAACCAGCCCCAAAACCATCACTTGTGGAAAGGTTTAGAACCACAACATTGCTTCAATGGAGAATGAAGATGTTAACCAAAGTAAGGAAAATAATAATGGTTCCCAGTCACAAAGCCCTCATCATCCTACCCCATTCAGTTATGTTGGTTTCAAGCCGCATAGTAGTGTTCAAAAAACACATATTTTTTTGTGAAGCTTTCATCAATATATAAATTTATAATGAAGGAATCTTCCCCCCGATGGCTTGAACACTAAAGTACAAGACATAAGTGAGCAAGTGCCAAAATAAAATGTAAGCATTGCTACACTCATTTTCCTCATTGATATCATTACCCAAGTACTTGAGTGAGGATGATGATAATAATACCCCACAGGTGAGTGTTGATCGAGTAACAACACCAAAAGCCACCGATGTCAACAAGTCAGAAGAGGAACTGCTACTTAGACAATTGTTCGAAGCCATTGAGGTAAAGTTCACTTGTGATATGTTGGTATGTCAAGGTTGTCATTTTTCTTTTTCTTTTTACATCCTGTGAGTGGGCCTTAAACAAGAACGATAAATATCATTTTATAACTCCATTGATAAGTATTCGTTTCTGCATCATGACACGTTACAGGAATATATGTCAAAACATGTGTCACACTGTCCTTGTTCCCCACCGTTTCTAACCAAGAATTTTCCATGTTCAGCGTCTAAGTACAAGTCTTGAATCCATGGACAAAACTAATAGTGCCTTGCTTCGGGCATTGATTGGGTTTACAAAAAATGAGGCAATGCCATCACCAAAGCCTGTGCCACATTGGGAATTTGAAGACACTTCTCCTGGTGTCAAGGATGAAGCTGACACGGGCAAACACAAGAAGGGGGGTTGAATTGTGTTTGTTAATAATTTTCGAAAACAACCTTTTTCAAATAATTTTCTCAAGCAGAAATTAACTAAGCACGCACACAGAAACTGATCTTTAAAAGATTAACAATCTCAAGTTCAAATCCCCACAGTTAATATAACCAAAAACTGTAAAAGATAAGGGTTTAGAAGAATCACAGAAGTGTTTTATCCTAGTTCACTGTCTTCCAACAAAAAGCTATGTCCAGTCCCTTCTACCTGAAGGTTTTATCCACTATTCTCCAAATAGATTACAAGTATTCAACACCTCTTCAGGCTACAAGTATTCTTTCATTACCAAGCCTCTTCAGGTTCTAACTCTAACAAAGAGATTTAAGATCTTGATTTAAGAACTCACTATGTGTGAGAATATGAAAGTTTAAGATCAAATGAATATTACAGAGATATTCAAGCTAGAGAAGAACTCAAACTATTGCACTTGAAAGTTTACTGGAATGTTGATTGTAAATTGGCAAAAGTTCTTACTTCAGAATAGACATGGTCGTCTATTTATAGTGAGCTTCATCTTCTCTTGAAAAACTTCAACGGTCTTGATGTGTTTGATGTGTTTATTAGTAATCACTGGACGAGCATGTTTGATGAGTTTATGATGTATGCATCTAGATGTTACATGACCACTTCTTCAACACACTTTACAGTAAGTGCAGTAAGTGTTGGACGAGCTTATTCTAGTTTTAACATGCTGTGTTTGAGCTTTTGAAGCTCTATCATGCATATGTGATTTTGACTTTTTATGAGATGATTCATGCTTCTCTTTGTCATATCCAAGGCCAAACTTATCATGTGGTGACCTAGAGTACCGTAAAATTAAACTTAGTTTATCTGAGCCACCTACAAATTTAGACAGAGTGTCTGTCAGGTATGTCACATCTTGTTTCAGTTTTGCAACTTCACAAGAAACATTGGGCTCACACTTGAGTTTCTCAGTTACACCGACATTCTCAGATTTAAGGTTATTATTCTCATTTACAACACTTAGTTTTTCCATGCAAACCCTATCATTATTTTTTAGATAGTTTTGAAAATTTCTTTTTGAGATATCTATACTCATGAGACAGAATTAATGAGTTGTGCAATAATTCATCAAATGCATCTTGAAGGATAAATGGGTCAGAATCCATTACCTCAACATCGGTGTCTTCATTTTCTGATGATGTATCAGTCATGAGACAGATATTTGCCTCTTCCTCAGCTTCATCTTCTTCTTCAGATGAAGACAGATCCAGATCCTCCCAAGTAGCCATCAAGCCCTTCTTCTTCTTGAAGAACTTTTTCTTGTCCTTCAGATCAGGGTAGTCAGCTTTGAAATGACTAGGCTTTTTACATTCGAAGCACAGAGGTGGACCTTTTTCTTGGGAGTCAGATTTCTCTTTGAAGAACTTTTTGTTGAACTGCTTCCTTCTGAAATCACCTTTCTTTCTCCACATATGTTGAATCTTTCTGGAGATAAAAGACAGTTCATTCTCGTCAGATCCTTCATCACTGTTTGAAGAGTCTGCTTCATCTGAGGATTCCTCAGCTTTAAGAACTTTTGATGAGCTAGCCTTCTTTGCCTTTACAGCAATATGTACGAAGGCCATTCGAGTAATACAAAAGATCTTGATTTTGAAAGCTATGAGATAACACATGCTCGGGGAGTCCCAAACTGTGTGAATAGGTACCCATTATCAACTATGTAGCCTTTTCTTGTCTTACATTGATTTTAAAAACATACACTGAATATCTATTAGTCTATTATCGTTTTACCAAGTTTATTGACATATCTTGGTTGATTAAATGATGGCCTTAATCGGACATGGCTTAGTGACACATCTGGTCTTTGGGTTTTGGAGTGGATGTACATGCAAAACAACTTCACTAGTAATGTCATTGGAGTAGTAAGTTCTGGATGATTAGTTACACATTTGACTAGAATTTTGGACCAAAATAATATTTGGCTGCATGTAATCTATTGTGTATTTGACTAAGTTGTATTTGAATTAATTTTTAGATGGATGAAAACTTAGCCAGGATGGAAGTTGCCATAAGAATTCTTTTGGATGACAATAACGAGTGCAAGAAAGAACTCATTGACAAATCTACCTAGTATTGGTTACAAGTAACCGCCTCGCCAACACATTGACAAAGGATAATATGACAGCTTTTGGGAAGTAATAGTAGGCTTTGTGAAATGGGCATTAATTGATTACCCGTGATTAACTGGCGCATTGGGTAGTCGAGAAGCTTTTTGGAAATCAATTTTTGCTTATTTTTATGCCAAGATCGTTGCAAAGCCTAAAATTACTTCTTCTAATGTAGAGAGTAAGGTTGCATTATTTTGGAGAAATGACTCATGGTGTCATTAACTTAACAGCAGCAAACTTTATGTGTATTTAAATTATCATGTAGGACCTGGTGTGTATTTAAATTCCCTACTACTTTAATTCTACCAATACCATGTAGCATGAGACACCCCGATGTCCCATTAAGAAAATCCTAATTAATTAAACCTTAATCCGTAAACCCAAGACCATATTTAAAAATATTATTATATTACGGTTTAGTTATTGTTGATTATTCAATATACTAGTAGGGTCCGGGGCACCCTACACATATGCATAAATGATTGTTACTCTATGATTGCCTCCCCGACAATGTCGGTTACTTTCTCCCCACCTTGGATTATCCGGTATCGTTATCCAAACTTCTCTTCCTCTCTAACCAACTGCTGGCTTGCACCCCAGGGAGTTCCTTGATGCTCCAAAATTTGCCCTAACACATGGACAAAGTCCTAGCAATGTCATGAACTCTAATCTTGCGACAGTTTCTCAAATAGAACTCAGATTGAAGCAAGAGTCCAAGAGAAGTAAATGACAATGCCAAGTTAGGGATTTGAGCATTACCTCAGTTGGATCGAAGAAACGTTAGCTAATACTCGTAGTATTCATTGCACTGGTCACATATTCGAAGTCGGAATTACGATCGGACGGACGGATTTTCCTCAAAATCAATTTTTCCTCTCCAAAACCCACTTTCTCCCTCTCACTCTCGAGCTCCCTCCTGGTCCCTCTCAAAAGTTCTAAAATTTTCTACAACCTTCTAGCATTTTAAAGACTAAGGGGGTGAGTCAACACTGATTACGCCCGGCTCAAGTTTTCTGTGCCCGGCCTAGCCTCTTACGCCTGGCTCAAGTTTTCTGCGCCCGGCCTAAATGCGTAGATCACCGCCTTTAAGTTGCGCCCGGCCTAACAAACCTGCGCCTGGCCTAATTTTCTGAGCCCGGCTCAACATACCTGAGCCCAGCCTGACCCGCATTGACCAGTTTGACCAGAATCTCTGATTCACACGTTTCGTCGCGTTTTGAACTTGTTTGAAGTCTGATTGACCCCAAATTTGAAACACATACTAATTAACACCTAACGAACAAAATTAAGCTCTCACACCAACTTAATTACTGTCTGATTCCTTAATCGAGAAAACGGGTGTTACATAGCAGCAACTTGGTTTGTATGACTTTATGTCTATTTAAAAACCCTACTTTGTATATATTCATTTAAAATGAGCACAACTAGATGTACATGCTTTATTAGCATATGTCTCATGGTTTGTATCATGCATACCATGCTTGTGTAAGTTGAGCACAATAAAACCTTGAGTGTCAAGGTGTTTCAACATGCCGAAATGCTTAAATAAATTTTGAAATACACACAACCACATCAAGCACCAATTGAAATAAATAGCCGCTCGGCATCTACACTAACCTCTACACAGGCGCTAGCTTGCTAGTTTTACACTCCAACGCAGTCTGCGACGTCATTGTGTCCCATTAAACAGAGTATCAATGTGTCACCGGACCTCTGAATTAAAATAAAAGTGTTAGATCCTACTTGAAAATAATTCAAAATTTTGGCAAGACACAAAATTAGTCAGGTTGGAGTAATTTCGAAAGGGTTCAAAGATATGACTATTGATAACCATGCTTGTAGGATAGATCGTTGCATATGCATTTATCATTAGTATAATGATTCAGTAGGCAATTGGCCAATTCGCCCAATTGTGACTGCTGACTTTATAATTTAAAGGTACCCGATGGCAAAGGCATTGCAAAACATCAAATGGCACATTCAATATCCAAAAATATACAGACCATCCTTCACCATAAATGTTCAAATGACTAAATATTATCATCCTATTCCCCTAGACAATTAATTGTTCATTTCAACACCACGTATGACACTAATGTCTGGCCCAAAATGCAAAATATACATGCCAACATAACCATTTCGAAATCTACATGTTAAATATGCTGGTTGAATCCTTGAATCCAATGATATATTTCCTAAGTCAGTATCACACGATTGCAAGCAACTTGTTCATAAAAATGCTGCAAGTCATTATAGCTTAAATCAAAAACATATTTATAATGAATGGCACAAATCATTATAGGAATATTAATCCATTCACAAATATTGGTATATACATTAAACAAATGTGGATGACTGTGTTCATTGCGGATGAAAATCCCCTTCGGCAAATCCTTGACTGGATGAACCTACAATTGTATGTGACTGCTCTTGAAACTGCAATGTTGAGATAGTTACAATGCAATGTAATAATCATGAAAGCCAACAAATAAATATAGCTTATCTAACTAATGCAACGAAATAAATCCATATTTATGTCATTCCCTTACCAAGTGAGTATTGTGTGAGACGTCACCAAAATCATGCATTCCCTCACCACCATTGCCACTTTGTCTCATAGTAGGACAAGAATGTCTATTGTGTCTAGTTGCACCACATGTACCACAAGTCTGTGTCCGCCTCTGCCTACCGCCTGTCGTCGCAGTGCTTGGTCCGCATCCTTTACTTCTCACAACCGGAGGATCATGCAAAGTCTCACATTGGGTTTGTGGCTCTGTATTCACATTAGCTGCAGGTCCATACTTTAACTTCAACCTATTAATTTCATTAGCCAGATACTCGACAATATGGTTATACTCGTCAAGATCACAGTGTGCCAGCTCAAACACCTCCTTGGATAGGTGGACAAGGGTACCATACCTAGCAACAAATTGGGAACTCCAATAGCATGAACCATCATCATTGGTTCCACGGATACAATCTTTGGCAGACTTGGTCCACCAATCAAGCACAACACATTTTGGCAACTCAGATATCTCTAAGTACACTAACACAGCACCAATGTGGTCACAAGGCAAACCTATCGATTCCATCCTTAAGCAAGAACGTCTAATTTCAACCTCAAATGGACAATAAGATACCTGGCAAACCAAAAACGATACTTTGCCACAGAATACATTGCCATATCCTGACAATCAATCACTTTAATAAGCACTGCTTTTGTGAGAACTTGACTGAATAGATAGGAAATTTCCTTGGTGAAGATCCTTGAAGCAGACCTCTCAAGGGAATGCGGGCTCGTTTGTAACACTGCCTGGCCATACTCAGATTGAAAATCAGCCTCCACTTCTCTAAATCGAAAATATGTTAGACACCTTTGAAACTGTTGTACAAATTCAATCAAGTTAATCCTAGAGTGAACAAACTTTCCAATATGGCTATGCAAAGCCTCACACCTAGATGTGGTCCTTATCCCTGCAAAAAAATTCCCTTAAATATGTGTCGTACTCCACATCTTTCTTCTTTCATAAAGTTCTGATATCCACACGTTATCTTCCAGACCGAACTTAGCAACCATATGTCATTCCAAGTCTCTTCAAATTTTGTAACCTGGTAATCACCAAGCATGCACTTCTTTAAATATGGCATGAATTCAGGAAGACCAACATTGGTCATTGCATTGCGAAGCAAATGCCACGCACATAACCTGTGGTGCGCGTTAGGAAAAACCCTGTTTATTGCATTCTTCATAGTAACATCGCCATCTGTTATCATAGATACAGGAGCCTTGCCCTCCATCGCATTCAGAAAATGTTCCAACAACCAAACATATGTCTCCTCGGTCTCATTGGATACCAGTATAGTAGCAAACACTATTGTTTGATTGTGGTGATTCACGCCGAAAAAGACAACAAAAGGACACATGTACTTGTTCTTCCTGTACGTTTCATCAAATACCAGAACATCACTAAAAACTTGATAATTAAACCGACTATCCCCATCATACCAGAAAAGATGTTTCAACCTACCATTTGCATCAATTGTGTGTCGAATAAACATATGGGTGTCCTTGGAAATATCTTTGAGGTACTTCAGAGCACCAGAAGCATCCAACGATATTTGCCTTCTCTGTTTCCCGACTTGGTTGTATATATCCTTTTTTACAAACCCTATCTTCTCATACCCACCAGATGTGCTAGCAAATGCGCCATACATATGGGGCTGACGTATCCCAACTTTTCTGAAGTTCTCAATTTGCAATATATATCAGCCTTGGTCATCTTCCGATGTGCTGGTAGCAGCGCACAATATTTTTCCTCCAAAAGGGCATGATTATGGTCAAAGTTAAAAACTGACACATACCATCGTTGTTTGTGAGTATCAATGTGAACGCGGAATTTTGCCATGCAACCACACCTTGTTTCATGTTTCTGTACACGAGTCCTCATTTCTATTGTCAACCCCCTATCCTCTCTGTATCCTTGTCGTGAACAAAGAAATGTCTGCTATAGTATTACCCCATTATTGCTTCTCAACACCTGCCCCTTTCGAATAGAGAAGCCATTCATTCTTGTAAACCAGTAGTAAAACTGTACGCCACTTCCAAATCAATAAAATCATACCTGCCCACATTACCAAGGATGATTTTTTTCATGTCCATGTCTACGATGTCAGTCATGCCATTTATTTTTATAGCACCTTCTGCCTCAGTCTTCACTCAAGCTATCACTAATCTGCTCAGAACATTCCTCATCAGGTTCAAGACGCACTCCCTTTGGACCAACAGGCACCTCTTGCTCTTCGTGATCAAAGTAGTAATCCTTTGAATATCCATCTCCGTCACCCTCTGTATTATACTCATATTTGTCCCATTCATCAATTGTTACATTATCCAAGCCCTAAAAATAACAAGTATTTAACTTTCATTCACAATTTATACCAAATCAGTTCAAACAACACTGTCGGAAATTGGACAACTCAATGTACTTACTTTGGAGATCTCAACTTCACTAAAATACATTCCATTTGGCTCATGTGATGATACATCCATTGCCTGCCGAACACCCCAAACATCAAACATAATTTCGTAATGGGGAAAATCAACGAGTTCTACAACATCTACTAGGAAATTATTACAGACTACTACACATCCTATAATACATAGAAATAGTAGATTTACATATGTGGTTGCTCATCTATTACTATGCCCGTATCCAACTTGACATCATAAACCTTTTTTACATGGTTCAACTACCCCTTCACTAATTAATCAGCAAAATTTATTCTTCTCTCACAACCATATTTTTCATGATGGGTCTAAGATTTTCAAATAACTGATTCAAAAATAGCTCACAACAGATTTTTCAATCGACACAGATCTCATCAAAACAACCAATTCTAATTCACAAACAAGGTACGGTTGACTCTCACTAATTAAACTAATGGACATATTTACTAGTAATAATGATGCGAATACAAGATACACAT
Organism: Echinosophora koreensis; assembly: GCA_035048595.1. Classification (NCBI taxonomy): domain Eukaryota; kingdom Viridiplantae; phylum Streptophyta; class Magnoliopsida; order Fabales; family Fabaceae; genus Echinosophora; species Echinosophora koreensis. The sequence continues at coordinate 178,244 of JAPCYP010000011.1, forward strand.
ACCTCACCTCGTTTGTGGGCGAGATCTAGCACTACCTCTGGCCCTGCTAGCACGATCATTGAACCGCAAACACACCTTACCAGCTTTTGATTCACTCGATTAGGGAAGCACTCCACCAACTAAGAAGACAGATGGGTCTAACACAATCCGCATTTCAGTAAACTAGACATATATCCCTGTGCGAGCCAAGTCGCAAACCACCAGGGGTTGATGAACAACCGTGACTGCTTCGTCGAAGAACAAGAGGCAAGGGGTGGTGATTTAGGGCATTGAGAATGGTCACTGTAGCTGGATCTACGAGCTTTGGGAAAGTGATGTTGAGCCTACAATGGGGTGGGGATCTACGATATTTGGGAAACTATTTTTCTTAGGTCAGTTACAATAATTGCATTTAGGGGCCTAAGTTGAACTAGGGGAGTCTACCGTGCAAATAATGTAACTAGTGGTAACCGACACATTTATTCATTCATTAAGGTTCACTTGCGATCACCAATTATTATTGGCTCACTCACCATGGGCAACTTCAGTACCTCGCTCATGCTAGCCAGCGCCATTTTTATTGAGGGTCCTTTTCTTTTGAGTTTGGCATCTCCTATGTCATTTGGATTGCAACCTCAATAAGATGGTTGGTTCTCTTGGATTAGAGGTTGGCTAAGTTTAGAAGAATCATTCTTCTTAGTGTGTGTTTAGTTTTACTTTGGAAACCTCTAGAATTAATTCTGACCCCTATCAAACATGATTTTGGTAAAAATGAGGTGTTTAGTTATTGTCAAGTGGAATTGATTATACTTTCAGAAGCAATTTTGACCAGAAACTATAAAAAATAACTTTTGCGTTGAGTTGTAAAATTTACACTAAATTTTACATCAAACTTACTTTCAAAATGAAAACATCCAAACATAAATCATTTCACTTCAAACTCAATTTTAACCAAATCAATTCCATTCAAAATCATTTTTATCAAACATTTATCTAAACACGCACTAAGTTCAAATGCTACTCGACTCCCCCGTGCTCCGGCTTTCTGTTGCTAGCTCGTAAAATTTATTGCAATGACATCTACAGTTTTTATGTTTAAATGGCTTCGCTAAACATGCTTTTTGGTATACATAATTTGAGCATAATTAATTAGCCTCCTAAATTAATTGCAAGAACAAACGAAAGTAAAATAAATTTCATTTTCACATGTCCTTTGTTGAGTAGACAAGAACACAAGCCGCAAAGACAGGTTGGAGTATTATCAACCAAAGCTATTGTCTACAAAGACGGGGGCGAAACAATGTTAAATACTCTTGAACACATACTTGTACGAAGGAAAATTCGAATATCTAATTAGCTATTCTTTTGACTAAGCAATTCATCCCTAAGCCCAACCCTCCAAAAGGAAATCTGTGTGTAAATAGTAATCAACAAAACCCTTACATCCTAATCCTAATTTGATACAATTGCTACTCACAAATAGTTCGCTGAGAAGAACAAAAAGGGGCAAGGGGCGATAAAATTGAAACTTCAGTCATCTTACTGTAGCCGAAAGCAACGACAATGTGGATTGAATCAAATTGCTCAGCTTGCCTCTCAAGCTGCTAACAGTATTCTTCAATGTTTTACATGTCTTGTCAACAGGGAACTCATTGACCTGTAGCATGTGGAGCTGCCTTTCCAGATATCTATTAAGACTGGCCTCAGCAATGTTGATGAGACTGAGCGATTCATTAGTGTGCATAAATTTGTGACAAGAAATCCAGCTAGAACATGCTGGTCAGCCTTCACAAGTTCTGATATGAAATTAGGGAAAATGATACTTCTGAAAAGGAGCAACAGATTTTCTTGATCTTCACTATTGATAATCCCATTGGTCGATACCAGAGCTTGTTGACATTGATAGGATAAGTTTCCGATCAAATAGCAGAGATAAGAGAAAGTAGTACCATAGGTAGAGTCGGTTGTGATAGAAGTGATAATCCCAGAAGATAAAATGAGAATTAATAACTCATAGTCCTTGCTCCTTATTTGAGGGATACCTTGTTTCAAGTTATCCTCGACTGCACCCAGGCACTGCAACTGTAATGTTTTGTAAGGCAGCATTAGTGCCATCTTCAAAGCCAGAAAGCAATCAATGCCAAGTGCTATCTGGCTTAAGCTCTTGGCATCATCTTCATCAAGTAACAAAGCATTCGGTTTTAATGATGATTGATCAATTTGTCTCAGCACATCACTAAACCTTGATAGGTTTATTATAAGTTTTCTAAAAAACTCCGTCCAACACACATGTAAAGAGTGAACCGAAACAGAGTCCTCTTTCTTTTCTTTCTCAGGGTTGTCTACTTCCTCAAGACTTTCCCATCCCTCATCCCAATCGTCATTGTTCCAGTCATTTTCTCCATCAGATGCTTTGGCAGTGGTTTCTCCATCTTTCCCTGTAGTGAAAAGTCCATTCCACTCTTCCAAAATGGCTAGTAGAGCATCAAAGTGGAGATCTGTACTAGCTTCTCCACACAACCTCAAAAAGCAAGAAACAGCTGCGTCTTAATTCAATAGATCATCAGGGGTAATTTCTATGTTAGGAGAGATCGAAGCCACAAGCTGGGTTGACTTTAGAGCAACCAAAGTATTTGTGAACCGACTAGAAGAGTCTTTTTGATCATCTGGCAACTGCTTGTCAACATCAGCCTCACTATTTCTACTTGCATAAAGCAAGTCATTCCATTCTTCCCATGGTTGGACATTGGCTTGTATTTCCGGAGAGAAACCCTTAATACTTTTACCTGAGATAAATTGCATAAGCTCTAGCACATAAACTCGGATGGAACTTGGCAACTGTAAATTGTCAGAGAACTGGACCAATCTTTCCCAAATTACATGTCTAACACTTTTCATAACTTTCAAATCACCTTCGAGTTTGCTTAAAGATGACAATATATGATACAGGTTCTGGTTCTCATGGGATCCATTGACCAATTCCAGCAGAACAGCTTCCAGAATTCTTAAATAGAAATGAGGAAGATCCTGGGAACCTGTGCCACAATCAGAAGCTGAACCAGTTTCTGATGATGCAACAGAAAAAACCTCTGCAATGGCACCGAACCCACAACCAGAAAAAATCATAGCTTTGAAGAAATTATAAATTTCTATGGAAGAATCTCCAATTAAACCACAATTTACATAGCCATATATGGTACCCCAGCCCTGACTAGGGGAGATGATATCCTCCATCACCAATTTCATATTAACCTTCAGACAACTCATTAAACATTTTGGATTGAAGCTACTAGTTTCTCCTGAATTTTCCTCCAATGCAATTTCTTTCATATCATCTGTCAATCTCATCCAAAAATTTAGAAGAACAATAAGGCAGTCTTGCCATGATGAATTGTCAGGTAGGAATCCATATGAACTGTACAGAGGCATGATTACAGTGAAGTACTGCTTCATGATGCCCAGAGCATCAGACTGGCTCAAAATTCTAATGTACATGCGGCACGAATCATAGCTCTACTCAATCTTACTTATAAAGCCTTGAAGGTATTCAGGAGTTCCAATACTAGAACCAGTTGTAGCTTTAGTCTCCAAGGCTCTTAGAGAACTCAGGATGTAATACTTGTACACATCCTGCCATGACATGAAACCCTCAGGCAGTGAATGACCATAAATATTTACAAGACCCTGTACCATTTTTGACAAAGATGACAAGCTACTTTCCTCAATACATGCATAAACTTCATCACTAAAGCACTCAAAGTTCAAACCATGTAACCCAGCTATATTTTTGAAGTTCAGGTTCTTAATAAAGGATACATTTTTGCATTCTTCCTCCATGACCTTGTAATAATGAGCAAACCTTAGGTTGCCATTTCCATGATCAGGCTGTACTATTGGTGATAAATCATTGGTATTTTCCAGCTGCAAGTAGCACTCTGACAACAGGCCATACACATAAGCAAGGCGAAGCTTGTTATGCCCATCAATTGCAGGGTATACAATTGTTGAGATGGTTTCAATGGTTTTGGCACTATTACCAATTATTTCTCCTTTATAAGCTGCAATGTCTACTGTAATATCATCGTTTGTCCAGACATCAGAAACAAGAACACCACTTAGGTACCGCAATAGCACCTGCAAAGAAACAAAGAAATAATGAGATCTCATAATTGATTATGCACGCATTACATTCAAAGACCTAGTTGATCTAAACGCTCAAGCTGTTAAACATGGGCCTGGAAACAATTGTTATAACTCAAAATCCCCTTCATGTGAACGCTCATTGAGTGTGATAGCCGGGCAAAATTACATGTTTGCAACTACTTTATGCTGAAAGTAATGCTACTTTACACTGAAAATTTAACTGACACAAAAGTGACCCACAGTAGAACTATAGAAAACATGGTCGCTGAGCCCAGGAACTAAAAAGATAAATGGTTTCATCATAACCAATACATTTTTCTTGAATTATATGTCTCAACACATTCTTGAAAATTCTCATACCTCAGTACAGTTCAAGTCATAAGTATCAGCCAATTTTAAAATGTCCTTCAAAATGTGCTTTTTCTCGAACTTTACTGACTCAATGAGAGAGAGAACAACATTCTCAATATAGATGGAGTCCCCGGACAAAAAGCGCTCTGTTTCAACCCCAGGAATTATCTTCTCTAGTGCTCTAGAATGCTCAGTCAGACGCTTTTGCTCTTCTAGCTTCACTTTCCATTCTCTCCAAAATGAAGACTGTACTTTGCCAAGTTTATCAATTTCATCTGAATTTTTAAAAAAAAATGGAAATAATGTCTTAGTCATGGATGCCAAATAAGAAAGAAATGAAAGTGGAAGAAGCCCACAATCAATAGAAGCATGACCAACAAACAACATTTTAAAAAGAAACAACATAAAAATATACAATCAAGGAGTCAACTACGAAATAAATATGCAAAAAATAAAATAAAAACATAGAAAAGGCAATTACCCGATCTGGGTGATGCATGTTTTTCCTTAAACCTATTCCGCAATAGCTCCTTCCTCTGAGCAGGGTAAGTCCCAATTCCGGAGTTGTGTAGTAAGCTGTACGCCAAACCAACTTTCATGATGCTACTGATTTGTTGGTAGTCTTTTCTTATTTTGAGCTGTTCTTCTATAATTTCTACCCCACTAAAGGCATCTACAAGATTCAAAAGATAGGAGCACCCCATTATATCCTCCTCTTTGGTAACGGGTGGTTCCATAATTGATTTTGCTAGAGAAGCAATCAGATCATCTCTGGGGGCAAATCCATTGCTAGCCAACCAGCACAAAATAGTCACCACAGCCTGCGTTCTGTTGTTCAGATATTTCTTCCCGGTACTGAATTTCTTATCATGTTCTCCTTTCCTACTCAACTCAATCAACCAAGGGAGTTGTAAGGCAGCAAAAGACAGAACTTTCCCATTTTCAGTCAAGCACATTGCCCAATCAGTTCGATCCCCAACAGCCAAGGTTTTAGCAACAATAGAAAGCATGTCTCTAATTTTCTCAAAATGAACATCCTGATTGTCAGTGCTAGTACCGTCAAACTCTTGAAAGCAACCATTTCGATCTAGTATATGTTGAATAGTTTGCTCTGAAAGTGAGTTTGCAGAAGAACCATGTACTGAAAATTTTGAAGAATTGGTCTCTGTTAACATCATCAATGTTTCACACTGACCTTGCATATCTAGGTCTTTCCATGCATGGAGAAGCTCACCAATAGATTCCTCATCACAGTGGCTCAAAGCAAACCCTAATAGCTGCTTTCGAGAGTCCATATCCATATTTTCAAGGGCGGGACCTCTTGCAATAGCAGCACATAAGTCCCATACATAACCATGTCCTTTTCTGGCCAAAACAAGACAAAGATCAAATGCCAATTGCAAATCTCCAGAAACTGCAGCTTCTCTAGCAATAGCTTCCTCAACAGCTGATATGTCATCTGCAGACCTCAAGCCAAGAAGTCTTGCAATCTCAATAAGTTCATCAACATGAAAATATGCCCCAGTTTGATTTGTAATTGCCATCTTTACAATTTCCATTGGATCTTTGATTTGCTTGAACTGCAGAGGCAAAATATTCACCCCAAGGTTTGGAAGCTTGACTGTAAGTGCATCAATAATATCTGCCTCTGTCTTCACATTTCCACTACTTGGATATAGATTAAGACATTCTTTAGCCTTCCAGATCTGGAGTAAATTGCAGCAACTTAGTTAATCAATTCCTGTAGTTGAAATTAGCTTAGCAAAAATTATAGTTGCTTAAAGACTACCCAGAACTTCAATTTAATGAGAAAATGACAGTGCAGGGTGATTTACATGACAATTGACATGTGTGTGCGTGCATGAGTATTTGACCCTATATATGGTTTCAATAACTACCTTAAAGTAGGCAAAAAAATCTCAAATCTCCAAACCTAAAAAAAAAAAAAAAAGATGTTGCACAATAGTTCCTACAGCTGAATCATGTGTGTTAACCAGAAAGGGTAACAAAGATTTCAAATTTCAAATATTAGACGTTACAGTCAATAAGTTGATACAGCCAATCTTACTTCAGAACAAGAAAGACTTGAAGCTGAGAAAAAGTACTCTCTAGCTGCTTGAATGACAAGATTTTCTGCCTTGTCTGATGCCAAAGCAACTGAACTTGTACCCTTCAAGTAGTTTCTTGCAAGAGAAAACTTCCCAGCTTTAAGCAGTCCTCTGCAAAATTCAATCAAAATATACTCCGGGTCTAAAAAAGGGAAATGCCTTTTCCCTCAAGTACTGCATATCACGCCACATGCTGGCCCATTCACTATCTGATCGGCTAGGCTGACGGCGAATAAATTTGGAAAGAATAAGGCGAATAATCTGTTTTACACCTTTTTCATCTGATTGAGCCCCTAGGAAAAAGTTTAATGGCTTTGGGACCTGCACAGATCAAAAAGATAGCATAGTAAACACAACCTGGCTAAAAATCAAAAACATGAATTTTAGAATCATATTGGCAAATAGTCGAAGGGGGAAAATGCTATACAATTGTTATCCAAACTATGGTGACATACACATTGAAACATGAGTAACTTTATTTTACCATATAATCATCGACTTGACCTTCATGAATAACTCAAGCTGTACAAGTTTCGTTGCTCATAAAGGAGAAACTACCAACCTGGTAAAACGCCAATAGCCTTCCAGCTTCAATATGACCTTCAGCAACTCTAAGTCTTCTCTCAAATTTCTCAACTGGAATAGCACCATCTGTACAATAATACATATTTTAATGTACTTATTAACAGATTGATAAATAAAAAAGTGACTGAACAATCAAGTTTGCAAAAATTCCCTTTACAGCCCATGCAAACATTCATAGATAGGAATGGCTAGAGTCATTGGTAAGTTTTGGGACTCATTATATGCAGAACCCAGCTCAACAATACATGATAATCAAATGTAAATGAAAGGATGGAAAAACAATATTCAATAGCTGGATTGCTAGCAGAATTCTCATCCCCATTGAATGACAGAAACAAGAAAAGACATTGTCAGGACATGAGTCAATACTCTGGTTTATAAAAGATACATGGCATATGATCATAGCAGGCAATCAATTAGGCAAGGATTAAGGAACACTTGTTGCTTTTCCCAACTAACTCTATTTGTCATACAACAAATGGCTAAATTAAAATGCATCCACTGATCCACCCACATTGTTGATATTTCTATATGATTAATTGAAGAAAATTTCATGGTAGAACTACATATAATCTTGGGGGATTACCCATCAACAACAACCCCCAAAAAAAAACATTAGTTCCTAAAATTTCCATAACAAAAATTTGTTAAAAATATGATGAGTTGATAACTTCCTATTAGATTTAAATGTTTTCTTAAAACTTGTATATATATATATAATATTCCCCTTTAATGTTTTCATTCAATTATTCAAGGAAATCCCTGGAGATGTTCATAATAATCTATGAGGATTCTTTCGCCATTTGAGTCATTAATTCACAATACAATTTCTGTCTAAATTTCGGAGTAAATATGCTTCAAGGTGTGAGTTAGTGATTCTTTCAGGACCATGGCTTGTCACGTGAGTCTGAATTTCATATTTATGTAAAAACAAGTGTAAATATCTTCATACAACAGATGAGCAATAAACAACAAACCAAAAAATTATTAAAAATTACAACATCTCATTGCCATTATGATAAAATAATCATCATGAAGCTGAACTCACCATGTAGTTTAGGAAGTTTAGATAGTATGGCCGCCATGATACTCCACCTACCTGTAACTGTGGACAAATATATGCATTGTAAAGCACAATCAATGGCTTCAATCTCAGTTATGAAATAGACGTTATTTTGGAAGTTTCTGCACCCTTCCTCAATTACCACCAAGCAAATGTCCAACTTATTCTCCGAAGCAGTTTCCTTCAACCATCTGACCAGAAATGATTCCTCCAAATTTTCATTTGTCGAATCAGAAAAAGTGACATCTCCAATTAAGGGTACATTGTGAAACTTTTCACGCATAAATGGAATAGCTCTATTGCATAATTTTTCAGTTACATTTTCCTCTTTGACTCCCTTAAGCATAAATTTAAATTTATCATGGTCTGACAATTCTTCCCACACGACAAGATTCATATAAAAGCTCACTTCACCATCATTCTCATCAGAATAAATAATTTGGTACAAGTATAAGACATCCTGATGGAACTGCTGCAACTCAGATATACCTTTACAAAGAGCCAACTCAAGAAAACTGAGGCAATTATCCAGCTGCCCACTAAAATCATCCATAACTCTAGCTCTATCTTTATACCAATTTGAAAGCTCATCAACTGATGGCCAAAAAAATCCAATAAAATACTTAACAAGAGGTTCGGTTTTAACTTGGATTTCAATGTCATAATTTTTAACTGATGCATTAATGTAGTGAACCATCTTCTCGCATTCAACCCAATCATCTTGCCTCACAGCAACACCAGAAGGAGGAGACCTCCCAGGAAGAAGCTGCCCATACGTTTGGACAGGAACTGTTTCTGGGATGGCAGCTAAAATTTCCAACATAAAGGGGGACAACGAATATGGATGACGCTTGAATAGCAAGTTTAAGGCACCAATTTTTCCACTTTCAGCAAGTGATACAGCAGCTTCGTTGACAGGCATAACACGAAATTTGCTATATTCCTGCACAGAAAACCTGCAGAAAACTGTGTCAATGAACTTTGAGTCAGTGAAAACAAGCAGAATTATTGAAGAATCACAAATGTTAAACATCCTATACTTTGTAATCATTTACATAGCCATATATTGGCATGTGCACATATACGTATGCATGCAGGTATTGTTAATGAGTTGTGGAAAAGAGAGAGAGGGTATATGCAACATAGGCAACCCAAAAAGGTAAAGACACATTAAAGTTTCAATTGTTATCAGAACCTTTAAGTCAAACGTAAAGAACTTATTATCAATAAGATTTAAGAATACATAAGGATATGCCAATATTTCAATAGAGTTTAAGGACTGAGTTGTTGTTTTTTGCGCAGTGTGTGTGTGTGGGATAAAAACAAGCAAGTAAAAAAACCAAAAGAATGAAGTCAAACTAATAGGTGATAGAAAACCAAATTCAAATGCCACACAAGACTATTCCCCCTGATGTGTTATGTGTGGTGCTAGTTCTAAATCGGTTCCACATCTCTTGGTACATTGTTCTGCTGTAGTTTCTCTTTGTACATTTTTCGGTTCCACAACTCTGATTTGCATTTTTGGTGAATGTTGGGCCTGCCCTTCGTCCTTGGACCACTTTTTGATTATTATCTTTAATGGTTTGGGTAGAAGTGAAAAGGCTAAAGTGATGTGGCAATGTGCAATTATGCTACAATATGGTGCATAACTCTCAAATCTGTAGGAAGTTTCTCTGGCATAATAGCCCATTTGCGATAATTTTATCGCCCCCCTGCCGAAAGAAAAATAAAAATAAAAACATCTGATATGTGATAAGATTAGGAACTTGGCTTCCATTTGTTGTTAAATTAAATGACCTTTTTAAGGGGATTTCCCCAACAGATACGTGGGGAACTTCGCCTGATTGATGTTTTCTTTTTTTTTCTTTGTTGTTCTGTGTTTTGCTCTTTGTTAAAGAGGATTCCTTCTCCTTCAACTTTGATGACATTGATTTTTTATAAATAAATAAATAAATATTAAGGTAAAAAGCATAAAAAAACATAACATATAACCTATTTTACCAACATTGATATCTATAACTCCAATGTTATACCTTCCCATGTTTATTCCGAGATATGTTTCAAGCCTGTCTCTGAATTGCAAAATTTGAAGTCTGGCCAAGCGAGCATCCCATACTTGACTAGAATTATCATCATCTACTTCTGAGAATCTATGATGGTCAGTGATGCGGAGACCATAGGCAAGCAAAGCCTTCACAGCATCTTCTGTTGGTCCAATTCTTTCAATACATTCAGAGAGTACAAAATCTCTATCCTTAATATTTGACAAATATATATTTATTTCATTTAATCCTTGGTTAGAATTCAACCACTGTGACTTTAGAACTTCATCTTTATCCAGTCCATGACTATCAGCAAAGTCCAGAGCAGCCTGGTATCTTTTCTTGCTAATCAAAACACCATACATTTCAGGGACAGATTTCTCAGCGAATGAAATGAGGCACCAGAGCAACCTAGAAAAGTGAGATTGATTAAACTTATCTTCAGTGATCCACTCTATCTGTTGTAACTCATCTATTGACCCAAAATCTGAAGGCTTTTTTATTTCTTGAGATGATGGACTTGTTAAAAGAAAAAGGCAGCCCTTATATTTCAGTGCTCTTTCCAGAACAGGCAAAAAATATGCAGGATCCTCTTCCTGAGCTTTTGAACCATTAAGGACGTCAATCAACACAACAACACCATTCCTATATACAATGGCAAGGACATGGTCACCCCACCAACTAAAATCCATACAATCCACAAAATACTCTCTCCCTCCATTTGATAAATTATCAGACATTTGTGAATCATCTCTATCTCCCAAGACAAACCGGGAGAGTGTAAAGCCCTCTTTGTCTAACTTAAAAATATGCAAGCACCCTGTCAAATCCAGAGTAGCAATGAGTGTACCTGGAGGTGAGATTAGCACCTTTGGATATGTCAGCTGACCTCTATAAACTTTTGGTTTTAAATATGATCCCTCAAACTGCAAAGAGCACAACTGCTCCAGTTCTGTACTTGAATTTTTATGCCAAAGAGAAAGATGGCAAGACCCTACATATATATATGCACAACTAGTTAGAGAAGAAAAGTAGCAGACAAATGACTACTGAAAACACTGTAATCTATTCTCCATGTTCCAAGAAGAATTTGTTATGAAAGAAGAAATCTATTGGAGAAGATAATGAAGAAGTACTATAGCATAGAATATGAGATATGTTTTGAAAAGAAAATAAAATTACAGAACAAGTTCAGTAATGAATTACTCCATATCCACAACCCAAATAAAAAATATATATGGATTTCCACATATATTTAAAGACATGAAATCGGTGAATATGATCAATCAAAAAATATCATGGCTTGAAAGGTTGTCCACTATTAGATTTTGGGCCTAACTCAATTCCAAAAGCTAGCTCATAGGATGAGGATTGCCCATTACTTATAAGCTCTCATTAGATACTATCTCTAGTCAATGTGGGACTTGGGTTTTTCCCAATACACCCCTCACGCCCAGCATCATTGAGCTTGGTGCGTAGATAATATGGTGGGTGGCCCAACAATGGATCTAGGATAGCTCTGATACCATATTAGATTTTGGGCCTAACTCAATCCCAAAAGCTAGCTCATAGGATGAAGATTGTCCATTACTTATAAGCTCTCATTAGATACTATCTCTAGTCAATGTGGGACTTGAGTTTTTCCCAATATCCACACAAACTGGTCTCTTACATAAATAAAACAAAGAAGATAAACAAATAAATTGGCCTTCACCTTTAGAGTATCTATGGGAAATGAGATACACATTTTACAGGTTAAACGCTTAAATTTTTTTAAGAAAATTTAAACATGAAGAAAACCTCAGTACCTCACCCAAAAAAAAAATTTATTTAATAGGCTTCACATTTTCTAGTAGCCTAAAAAACACTTATATTTGTTAGGGTTATTGCAATTATATAAACTAACAACCAACTTCAGAAATAAAACAAAGAATTCCTTTTCATACAATCAAAAGATAAAAATAAGAACTATATATCCTTCCAAAAAATTAAAACGAAGGGTTTCAGACATCATACATATATAGAGAAGACAAACACAATATATGCTTTAATGAATTTAATCATAAAAGAAGTTCTTGAAACTAAGCAGAGCATGGAGGTCAGCTTAATGCAGCTTGTAAGAGGTAAAGGTTCCTCATAGCACAAGAACTTTATTTTGCTTTCTAAAATATTTATTACAATGTCCACCTTGACACTTCGTTTCCTTTTCTTTCTTTCCCTCGTTGAAATTGACTGATTAGAACTGATCAGGCGAAAAGTTAGCTTATGGCATTAACAGAATCGATAGACAAAAGTCCTCTACAATTCCAATTCATTTACCATGTAGAAACTAGAAAGGGGAATTTCTTTCAGTACCGAACCGACAGTCAGAAGTAAAAGAGAGCTTACATCTATTAGTCTGTTACATGACGTATGTAACATAGAAAATAATTGAGAAAATAACCAAAAACATACCAGAATTCTTGTGAACAGCCACAAAAAGGTTAAGTTCATGATGGCAGTCAAAGCAGAAAACATCGTTGCAGAGATGACTCCGGCGATTAGGAATGCACTTGGGAAAGGTAGAGCTACTTTGTCCATAACTGATCTCAATTGGTTGTAGTGAACCATCCGATGTAACGATGGTGAACCTACACCTCAAATAATACCAAAATTTCAAAATTGACATTCCATCTCCCTTTAATAATTAGTTTCCAGCATTCTTTTCAAGATGAGAAACTAATCATGTTTCAATTTTCATGACCATATTTTCAAGATGAGAGACTAATCATGTTTCAATTTTCATACAGTATATCAAAAGCAAGGGATGCAGAGAAACGAAAGATACTTACAAGTAAGACTCCTGCGTATCTAAATTATTATCAGAAAATAGACCATTGATTGGCGAAGAGACATTCAAATGCTTCTTCGTAATTTCTACTATTACTTCACCATTGAATTTAATAAAATACAGTGTATCAGTGTCATCAGCAACTCCAAGAATGTCATCATCTTCAGACCAAGCTCCTACACTAAATGTACCCGGGCTGCAAACTAATGACCCAATTGCACATCAAAAGCAACAGGTATGAATTAATATCTCTAACATCTTTTTATCCATAAGGAAGGAATTCATTAAGAGAGAAAGGAGTGAAAACAGGAGGATTGACAGTAGTCCTAAAACAGAAAAAAGAACATAACAAAAGAAAGAAACAAAAAAAGAAAACACAACAACTCAAGGAGCAAAAATATCCAATTGTGTATCAGACAAGCAAAACCCTTCAAAATCTTATGAGTAGAAACCCACAAGGAAGCTAAGAAAACAAGCTTGAGGAATTACCCACGGCAAAACTTCTGTGATTAGCCAAATTCACCACTCACCAGCCAAAAGAGCACAAATTCCAAACCACACAGAAACTTGTTGTCCACGCTATATGCAACAACTTATATATCACTACTTTAAATGAGCCCACAATTTTTATTCAACATGAATCCTTAAAAGCCGTATAACATGTTGCATATCTGGTTGCTCTAAAACAACAGATTCATATCTAATTATTTTCTAAGCTGCATTTGCATTTCCAAGACACAGTCAAGAAAGCAACAACCAAGCTAATAAAAACACTCCAGTTCAACTCAAATTTGCAGGCAATGCTTCCTGGACACGAGCAATTAAGAATTCATCTTTTATTCTATAATTTTCATTATTTATGTTATATTTTTCATCCATCTCTTATTAAAACAGAACTAGAAGTGTTGCCATCCATAAATCACGGTTCACTAAAGCAATGTAATACAATATTATGAATTACATTATCTATCAAGCTTGGCATTGATCACATTCACATTCAGAGCAAATTTCATAAGCTGGAATATTAAAATAACATCCACTGCTCCAAAGAACACAAGATTTGACAACAGAGAATGGAAAGAGTAAATGTTACCGGTGAAACTTCCACATGGCTCTTGATAATCATCCTCTTTACTGAGAATCGTAATCCGATTCCCAGCGGCAACAGCAACATGTTTGCCTCTGGGAGAAACAAAAAGCGACACCAATCTTCTGAGCCTCTTCGGTTGATTATATTCACTCCATCTCTCCTTCAGTTGATTCACACCTTCACAACACCACATAACATTTACATAACCGATTGATTATGAAAATACGAACAATGAATTCGATCCAAATTAACGCTAATCAAGATTCAACGATAACTCAATTTAACTCACAAAAAAAAAAAAAAACGAGATGTAGGTACCTCGAACCGAAAGCAAAGAGAGGAAGCTCCCTGTAGCGGTTTCATTTGCCTGAAATTTCAAGCGGAAATTGAATGAAATTAGAGAATCAAGGAAAATTAGGTAAAATTTGAACTCGAATCAGAAAAGAAGAGAAGAAAAAGAGTGATAAGATGTTGAAGGAACGTTACATGGTGTTGAGGGTAATTGGTGTTGTTATTAGAAGAGTTTGGTGTAGAAGAAGCGTGACGTCTAGTCTCGTAAAGAGGAACCTCCATGTGGAAGGAGGTGAGAACCACCAGGGACGGCGGCCGGAGAGGCTTCCCGCAACGGCGACGTCTCACAACGGTGGAGCATAAACGGTCCAGACGTGCGGGCGGCGATCCGAAACGCGTGGCCGTCTTCCTCACTCCATGCGGTGGCTGGACGGTGCTCCAAGGTGCTCACATGGTGGTTTCGCGTGGCTGTGGGTCTACAGAGAAAGAGGAGAGAAATTTTTAAAACTTTAGAGTATGATTGGAAGTTTTCGTCGAGACGGAGTGGAGTGTTTAGTAATGGAGTGGTTAGTAATAGAATATAGTAGAAAAGCAAAAGTATCACACTGTATTGTTTGGAAGTTTTATGAGGGATATAGAAGAAAATCTCAAAGCCGCCTGTAACACCCCCATGGGGATTACCTCCTAATCACATGTAGAAATAAAATTAAAAAGGAAAGTTAGTTGGTTGTTTTCGAAAAATAACCTCTGATATTTTTCATAAGTCGGAAAATAGGGGCAAAATTTTTCTTTTTCTTTGGGGTACTAAAAAAATAGTATACATAACACAAAAGTAAAATCATACCACGCTCAGTAACATAGAACAACTAGGTTTATTTATAAATCAAAACACTTCAACATACAATTTTCATGAAATAATCTTTCGTACTGAAATTTATAAGATCATTGCAAAGTTCTTCAAAACCACCTATAATAGCTTTCTTAAAATACCCGTCCCAAAGGAAACATCCTAAGCTGGTCGATCCAAAAGACTACTGGAAAGAACACTATAGTTCTCACCATAAAATTCTCACCAACCTCTTCAAGGATAGGGAGTTTATCCTTAAGTGAGGTTAGGAACTTCTCGACACCACTTGTCCTCGTGTAACAAAGCACCATAGCAGAGGGCCAGAAACACCTGATATATTGTAAGGGTGAGATACCAATATATGGATGTATTATGACGACTACATGCCCAAACACAGAGCAACAGATACAGACAAATATACATATTCAACATATAAAATTCTCACAAATAAATCATACCAATCACCAATTCGTCGTCGTTTTTGAAAATATGGCACTTCTATATTTCATCATTCTATCCTAGTCTCTGGAAATCCCAACACCATGCAGTTTTTGAAAAAAAAAAAAAAAGTGAGCTGATCAGGCTCAATTGCCACACAGGCTCAAATTGTCACATAGGCACACCGTCTCGAATACCTCGTGCACCAAGATATCCGGAATAACACCGTCTCGAATACCTCGTACGTCTATCAAGATATTCAAAATAACACCGTCTCGAATACCTCGTTTATCAAGATATCCGGAATAATCGGCACGTCTGCCAAAAACATCAATGCATGTAAAATCGTTTGTTTTCGCGGCTTTTCTTTGTGCTTCATTCTTTCCTTGTCGAGGCTCAAAGCTCACGACCTCCCGTGACTTTTAAATGTCTTAAAGCTTTTAATATCAACACAGGACATCAAAGTCCGAATGTCCATTCACAACAGTCCTAGACTTGTGCACTAGCTCAGAACTTTGTGGTAGTAGAAAAACAGTTTTTACCCTTTTTACTCCGTTTTCCACGTTTATCACAATGTTTATAGGACACAAAGTCCACTACAACGCTTATAGGACACATAGTCCACAGCAACTTATATAGGAAACACAGTCCACAATAACTTGTATAGGACACTTAGTCCACAATATAATATATAGGACACACAGTCCACAGCGTTGTGATACAGATCATGGATCCACATGTCAGAACTCTAGTACCCCGACGTCTCAGTTACGAGGTTCACTTTTCGTCTTATTTTTCGTTCAGTGACAAACAAATACAAAACCAAAAGTTTCCATAACTTATCCAAGTTATCGGACATTTTCATTTGAACAAAATCTTTTAAATGCAAAAGTTTCTTTTGAAATCCTTTTGTTTAAAACTTTAACTTTTGGAAATTCCATTCTATTTGCATAAAACCAATTTATTTTCAAATCTTCTTTTTCCTAAAACATTTGAAAATTTCGAAATAAATTCCTTTCAAGTTCCAAGCTAACTTTTGTTTTTCTTCAAAACATTTTCAAGGAAATTAATTGTCCTTTTTGTATAAAATCACTCAAAATTTTCCAAATTGAGTTTTCAAAAAAATTGTTTTACTCTCTAAAATTTTCAACAAATCATTAAAATTATTTAACTTCCCCTTTTTATCAAAACCTTGTTAAAAAAAAACCTTTATTTATAATTTTCTTTGTAAATATTTTCTTAAAGCTTTTTTTTTCCCTTATTATTCGAGCTCTAACCAATGATTAAGCTTCCATGCAACAACAACACATACACAATCATTCCAATATATATAAGCAACATTCATATATTCATAAAACATTAACTAAGCATAAGAGCATATTTATCAGTCAAATATACGATCAAAGCAACAAGATCTCCAGATCATTCTAAAACAGCCACAACAACAACATCATCAAACAACATATAATTATCAGGTCAAGCAACAACTTAATCCACCATCAAAACTCAGCAAAACACACATAAAATCAATCACAACAACATGTAGTTGTCATAAAGAGCATCCCTCAGGCTTTCTCCCCTTACTTGATTCAATGGGTATGATTCAACGGGTAGACAAAATCTTTGTTTCCGTGTTGCCCAGAGCGAACTTCTTTTGTCCACAGCATCCCGCAAGTCTAAGAATTAAGCGACTGACTTAAATTAAAATAACAAAGTCGTCTTATCTTTCTAAGTTTAGGTTTTGGCCATGGTTGGAAAAATGATGCTAGAGATATCTGGTAAATTCTTGGATTGCATTTTTGTCCAAGACTTTTATATATATATATATATATATATATATATATATATATATATATACATACTTTAATCCCATATTTTATATCTTTATATTAATCACTGGTTTATAGTTCATTTCATGTCAAAAGTCTTTACTTGATCATGTTAAAAGACATTATTTTTAAAATCATATTTTTCATTCCCAAAATTTGGGTGAACTCTTTTATAAAATCATTTTCAGAACAGTAGTGGGTTTAAATTGTGAATGATCATTTAAATGACCTTCAAAACCCTTGAAAATTTAATTGAAGGTACCCAACTCACATACAAACATATTGTCGTTGGTCCCATGTCAAAATTTGAATGCATTAATTTATTAAAAATCCCACACTGCCTCTGTTTGTACAGGGTTTTTCAGAAATCCAAGTTCACCAACATGTAACTTTATGAAATTGTTTCTCTTTATATACACATGTAAAAATATCCTCAACAAAACTTTAGATATTCTTCAAAATTAACCCATAAAATTTTATAAGAGTTTTTACCCTTCACAATCTTATTTAAAATCACCATGCAACCAACTATGTATATATTTTCGCAGACAGAATTTGGTTTTACTTTGACAGGTGTTTTGACCTAGTAAATCTTATCCAAATACTTACATATTACATATTAAATTAAAGCCCCAGAAGTCTTCTTTCCAAATATGTATTTATATTTTAGAAAAACATTCTATATGAAAAGTTATGGGCTTACGAATAAATATATGTCATGCTGCCAGATTTATATTTTACATATGTTCATCCACACCAAGTTATTATCTTCACTCTAGCATCATTCACAAGCCATAAAACCAACATGCAAGGACCCTAGACCCTCTAAAACATATATGCAAACATATATCAACAGCAACTATTATTATCAAATAATAGTTTAAACAAAGAGTTTAGAGAGGATCTCCCCACTACCTCTTGAAGATCCTAAACCATCATGATTCCAAGCTTGTAAAGGCAGTAAGCTTTATCCTTTGAGCTCCAAAATGAGTCATCTATGATGGATATAAAAGTTAGAGATGGATTCATCCACATGCATGAAGGAAAACTCAAAAGAATGGACATGCATGTGGTTGGAATGTAGAGAAATGAACCCTAAAAATAAAGTCCTTACCATTGCTCTAGAGATTTGAAGTTCTTGAGATGTAAATGATTAAAAGAAACCTCCTTTCCCTTGGGGTGTGGTTTGGCCAAGAGAGGAACATGGTGATAGAGATTTTTGTTGATGAGTCCAAGTTAAGACTATAGTTTGTTTAGGTGAATAAGTTGCTTTGTATGGGAGGTTTTGATGGCAAGGAGTGGTGGCAATATGAATGTATCTCAAGATATGCTCACCCAAAAATTACAAACTTGGGTTTGTTAGAAAGGTAAGAAAGTAAACTTTGATGTTGAAGGTTTTTCCTAGTTCAGAACAGAAAAGGGGCATAAAGAGCCCTCTTTCTGCTGTTTTCGGGTGATGCGGAGGGTTTTGAGCTGCTTAGGTGATTTGGGCATATCTCCTAGTATGCTTATCTGTTTTTGATGATCTTTAGCTCTTTGGAAAGAGGAGAGGAAGAGGAACAACTTTCCTGCATAAAATTTTACGAGATTTAGAACATAAGAGTGTCAAAGTTTCAATATGATTTCGGGGAGTCAAGGGAGTTCTCAAGTTTTGTGAAGAGAAATGATGAAGAAGATGAGGAAAGGCCTTTATGCATTCATTCACTTGCTTTTATATTAATTAGTTAGGAATATATTATTATTATCTTTATTTTCTTTGTAGAGTACAAGTGTCATGTATGCATTTTAGGTGTTATGCATTGCATATTAGGTGAACATGCATGCACTTTAGGTATCTTGCATGCATTTTAAGTGTCATTTAGTTAGGTGTGATGGAAATCCAAGTGTCCCTTGGTGGCAGCCCCTAACCATGCAACCTTCCATCTTTGGACACGTGTCCAATTGTGACATGTGTCATCCACACATTTTGCGGTGTGTTGCTCTCTCGGCACGCCCGAGTGTTTTAATACGCCTCATCCAGTGTAACCTATTGTTGGAATATTTTTCTAAATTATTTTAGGATACTCTCAAAAGCCTATTATACTCAAGCCCAGCCTAATTTAATATCCCAACTCTCAATTAATTAATTGACCAATTAATCTCTTGGTTTTATATTTGTTTGTGTTTCAGACTTGTTTCAACTCCGATTCTCCTCAAACTTGAGACATGAGTTAACTAACACCTAAGGAACATGATTAAGCCTTCAAATACGCTTAATCTTTTCCTCATACACTAATCTAGAAAACGGGATGTTACACCCCCGATTTGGAGGGTATAAAAATGAGGGTTTTGGATGGAGTGGAGTGGTTTAAGTTACCATCCTAAACCATCTCATTCCATTAATAAAAAAGCTTTCAAACAATAGATTAATGAGTTTATACCACTCCACTCCATTAATAATATCTCATCCCATCCTCCCAAACATAGCCTTAAAGAGAAGGGAGAAGGGAGAGATGAGTGTGTTCTGCTGATGAAGAAAAGAAAAGAAACGTGAAAAAGGAGGGGGACTTGAGGGGGGGGGGGGTGTCTAGCATGGAAAACTTATGAAACAAGGGAGAGTTTGTTTTTTTCCCTTTTTTTTTCTTTTTTCTTTTATTTAGTGTAGATATAAAAGAAAAATGAGTGGTTGTGATTGAGTCTAGGAAAAGAGATTTGTTTTTAACCTTTGGATCAAAAAGTAATGAGGGAAATATATAAAATTTCAAATTTTGAAATGGGATAGAGATTGATGGTTGAATTTATCAACTAACGAAATCAATAATCCAAAATTAATCTCCGATTAATTTTAAACCAACATATTTTCAAATATAAAATTAAATAGAGTAAAAATACACTAATTCAACTATGTTTTAGCGGGTTTCGTGGGTATCTGCGGGTACAGCGGGTATCCATGGATATTTGTCACCAACTATGTTTTCCTGCAAAAATACACTAATTCCTTAAATTTAATCCATTATGTCTCTAATATGCCCACAAAAATTTAGGACTTGTTAGCAGGTTGGAGAACATGAAAGTGGATGAATGGGAATTGGAAAGGAAAAAAAAAATGAAGATATCCAGGGACTTCTTGGTTCTTGACAATTGCCCTGAATGTGAAAATGATCATGTAACATTCTCTTCTATTTCTATGCAGAAAAGAGGTGAAACGAGACATGAATACCGATTAGTGATTATAACACAAGAGAAAACTAGCCTTGGCACTAATCATAGATAATCATGATCTACCAAAACCAATAGATTCTTACTTTACACCACACTAATCATAACCATATGATTTTGTGGATCCAAATGTATCGAACCCACAAAATAAGATGAATAACTGTACAAAACCAACCAATCCGCATAGAATATAAAATTTTCAAAGAAATTATTACATGTTGCTAAAATACTCCAAAAGCACAAAGACAACCTGTAGAAGTTCGACATCTTAGTGCTCCTAGAGTGCCCATTTTCAAGTATATGTGGCACCAAATGTTGCAGGGCTTGGGGGCAACAGTTTGCAGAGTAAGATACTGTGGTGTGATGGTGCTGTGAGACAGAAGCAGTGACCACCGTAACGGTGCTGTGACGGCACCCATGTTCAGTTCACTTCTGTGCGTGATATGGGAAGAGACAAGTGTTGTTTGCAGAGAAAGGATGGGTTGCGCCGGTGCCGGAAGGTTGCAGCGATGGGGTGAACCATGGCGGTGAGGGAGGAGGAAGGGAAGTGAGGGTCTGAGGGAGACAAGGGACGAAGATGCCAAGTGAGTGTGTGACAGCGTGAAATGGAATTGAGGGGAGGTGTCTGAAATGTGAGCAAATTAGGTCTAGGATATAAAGTAAGGGTGTTTTGGTAATATCCTATATGGGTACGGGTATCCGCGGGCACATGTACCACACTACCCTCCACCGCCCGTTAATAAACGGGTATTAGAAATCCCTGTTTATTTTGTCCCGCGGTACCCGCGGGCACAAATAAAATTGCCATCCCTATATCTTCAAACTAGACAGAATCTTGTAATCGCATCTTGACCCCAAAATCCTACGTTGTATTTCCTGTCATTCTATTTATCCTCGAAACTATCTACCACCACAATATGTCCACTATCCTTGACATTCAATCTTAGTTCCACACACATGACGGGTAAAATCAAAACTTAATCACCGCTCTCCTCAATACTGGTCCACTAGGGGAAAAAAAAGTCTTTTTCAAACATCTAACTCTCACAGTCAACACTAAGACCAACACTACTTTTGCGGAAACATGCACTAGCTTCCTATTTAAGATATCCAATCGCAGTCTCAGTCCCTTTGAGCATAGTCTACTCTTCCAGGTTATATCAAAATCACACATTTCAAGTCTCCAAGTAAAACATCGCAACACTCCTTAAGGTAAACTGAAATAAAAAGAAAGCACGTCGGGTAGGATTATCTAACTCATCAACTTTGAACTTCTCTAGCAAACTTAGTTTACACAAGAGCTTATCTCTTTCGCTCGAATCAACTTAGGTGAAATTACTATAGACATTTTCCTTTTAATCTTCCAAACTCATACAATCAATCTTAATTACAAGCGTTTGATCATTATTCTAGATTCTCTTAACGACATTCAGCCTCAATCATGATAAGATCTATCGTAATCGTCTTAATTAATGACGTTGATCCTAGAGTTGTTCCTCTTATCAGTCACATCTATACATCAACCAAAAACTCCTATAACCTCTTATCTATCGGTCATGACCCAAATTTCGTAGCCATGACCGGTCGAAAAGGAAAGTCTTGCATTCCCCTTTGCAGCCTCACAAGCATACAAAAATTTGTTTCATCCAAAAAAAAAATGATTGCATTCATTAAGTACAATATAATGAACATAATACATCAGAGTAACTAAATAAAATAAAATACAAAGTCCTGTTAAAAATCGGATACATTTAAATTATGGGTATCGACCCATTAAATGTTGTCCACGTGGCATCTAAAGCTTTTAGCGGCTTCGCAGATATCTGCATCTGAAATGTTAAACATGGGGTGAGTCCAATGACTCAATGAGGGACTTCCCCCAAACACAGGCAGACATGCAAGATAAGAATATAATAATAGCACACAGTCACACAAGCACTCATCCATATTCACGCATAATTCATCTCAAAGAGATGTCACAACAATAATGCATAAAAACATTCTTGTAGTGACCATAGTTTCAAAAGGACATCTCATCCATCTGTCAAGTACTTGTGCAGTGGCGGAGCTTGAACCCAATGTTCGGGGGAGCCAATGTAAGTTCTAATGTAAAATAAAATTCAATGTAACCAGCTCATTAGATGAGTTCCAAGAGAAACAAATATTCAAAATCACCTTGCATGAGAAAACAAGACTAGGAGGCTTATTGAATGAGGGAAAATAGGAGAAATCATGAACTAAAACAAAATAGCAAATTTTGACCTAGGCAGCAGCAAAAAGAAAATGGTGGACATCTAATCCAAGAACAAACCAAAAAAAATAAAATCAATGATTTAACAAACAAAAATATGAAATGTCAATAGTCTAATAGGTGACTGATGGAGATGCCCAATGGTGGAAAGGACATCACGCTGATGCACAGTAAGAGGATACAAAAGAGTTCATCCAAGGTTTGCAGGGAATTAGCGCCAAAGAGGTGGATTGGCCACGAAGGATTTAAGGGTAATTAAATGCTGGGCTTTAGTTGGGCTTTTTTTATGTATAAGAAATGAAAGTAAAAAAAAAAATTTAGGGGGAGCCAAGGCTCCCTTATGTCCCTTAAAAGCTCCGCCCCTGTACTTGTGGAATGCCTTGCGCTTCATCTTTTCTCATATATCAAGTCCCTTACAAGGGATCAATACAATACTAATGTGTATATATTACATATCGCACTATCATCGAGTCTTTGGGTGTCCTAGGAGGTTGGTTCTCTGAAGGGCCTCCTGCCCCGACGGTTTTAATTTCATACTTCGGAGATACCGCTCCTTCCGGCCAACAACAACGTCCCTCCTCAACGCCCAGGGTATCTAACGAGGTCCCCTAATCACCGACGGTGTTATTTATATACCGGAGCCTTCCGCTCCCCGGTCGGCTTACCCAAAGATTCGTAAACATCATTTGGCAATCCATTCCACTAAGTACTTTCATAAGTTACAACTACATATATCAGTCATCGTCACATACACATACACAGGTTCATAATCACATTCAAGTAATCTTAATTAAGAACCGCATAAATAGCAATTATCAACATATTTATAAGTAATGTGACCTAGCTAGACATCATAATAAAAGCATTCACCAAAAAGATCCACTACTCAATCCATTGTTCCATAGTTCAATAAATCATATCAAGATGTAATCATAAGCCAATGAACACTTACTCAACTCTAATTACATCCTCTTAATCACAACTCAACCATATAATAGATCAATAATATTCCAACAAAAATAATAGACATTTCATAATAATAAAAAAAATATGTTACCCAAATTACCATCATAAACATCATCTTATACTTAAATAAATTAAGAGACGAAAAAAAAAATGAAAAACAATCATCATAAATATTTATCATCATAAGAAATATATATTTTTCCAATCAACATAACTTATTTTCATATTTCTTCATTCCTGTAGCTATATTTATATAGATGTAAGGCAATAAGGCTTAACAGAAGCAACCATGTCCAAATCACACCACACACTTAAAGTACCTAAAAAAATTATACTCTAACAAATTATCATACACATTTTTAGATACTAATCATCTCATCATACAATTTTACTTTGGTTACTATTTATCACTCCTACATTATAGTATTTATGCGACACCCTACCTTGGGCCATCACATAGTAACCCGTTGCAGAAAATAAAATTCAATTATGTCGGTTGCTTTCGGAAAATAACGTTTTCTAAAACTTCACTTAATACCAAAAATGGTGATAAATTTTTTTTTCTTTTCCTTTATCTGTTAACTTGACAACATCTAACAACATAAGTAACACACCATATATATATCTATATGCATCATCAGTTTGTACAAGGTATAAACTATATAGGGCCTTTATCAGAACATGCCATTCTCCAAACTAAGAAAGTAAATAAAAACATAAGCACACATAGTGAAACGTCTAGGCCATATACAAAAATCATGGCTCTTAGTAGCCAGAACGACAGACGGAATCACTACCCCAAAAATGAAACTACCTACAGCTGGTCACAGACTAATGGTACCCATTGGGAAGACCAGGGACTCCCTTCCGATGAGTCAGATGATGACACGACAACACCCTCATCAGGTGAATCGTCATCATCATCCAAAGGAAGTACTCAGGTACATCCTCCACGAACTCCTGTGGATCCTCCTCGGGATCAATGACCATCTCCTCTGGGTCCTCCACAATCTCCTCCTGAGCTGGCTCAGGTGCTACCTCAGCTACGGGCTGAGCCTCTATCTGTCCATGATCAACCAAGTGCTGTGCAAGTAGCCATAAAGGAGGTAGAGATACCTCAACCGTCTCCATAGACCGATACTCCCTCTGAGGCACCGTCTCGAGTGTGCCCTCTACAGTATGTATATGCCCGGTATAACGAAATACATGGGCTCCCGGGTGGATCACCCACGCATTGATGTTATCGGCGTCCTCAAAATGAAGGCTCCGAAACCCTGTGTGGGCTAACGGTATGGCCGGATCCATCTAAACTCATATAATAACAATACCCATACAGAGAGAAGAAAAACAATAAAACATGCAAGGGTGAGAACCAATCATCTGGATTTTAAAACGACAACCACATGTACGACTCTCAATTACCACTTAACATGAATATTCAAAGATAAACATTCAAAGATAAACAATATATATTTATCACAGGGTTTCATACCCGACAGTCGTAACTGTTTTTAAAACCATGACACTTCAATATCATCAACTAACTTTGAGACTTAATCTCCGGAGCTCCAACCATCAAGTAAATGAGCTGATCAGGCTCCAATTGCCAAATAAGGCAGAATCAATGCCAGAGATGGCAAAGTTCAAATAACCATTCCACAGTCCACAACGAGGCAAAGTGGTGACTATAAATAGCACATGGTTTTCTTGGTCATATATCCATCAAGGCACAGTGATGCAAACTGCATGAATACTTGCCATCAAGCATTCAAGTCCTATGCAAAGGCACGTCTGCCCTGTAATGCATGTAAAACGTTTTGGTTCTCATTGTTTTCTTTGTGTTCAATCTTTGGCTGTCGGAGCTAAAAGTTTCACGACCAAAACAACATTTTAAACTTTCAAGTTTAATACCTCTTTCAAACCATAATTGACTCTAAGTCAAAAGTGTGCAAATCATGAAATCTAAACCGATGCACCAGTCATAGATACGTAGATTTTAGTGCACAAAACCTGAAATACCACTTATAGGACATTTAGTCCACAACTTCAACCTCTTAGAACTCTAGACTCGACGTCTCGGTTGCTAGGTTCGTTAAAACTATTTTTGTTTTGTGAAATACAAAACCAAAATTTCCTCAACTTATCTAAGTTGACGGAAATAACTCATTGTTTACCGAAAATCCTTTTACGTTGGAATTTCGTTTTGTAAACTTGTCAAAATTCCAGAAACTCATTTTTATTTAAAAATTGATAATTTGAACTTGAAAACCTTATTTGAGACAAATTCTCAGTATTACTCGATATTACCCTTTTTAAGACTACTTTCACAAATATTGACGGAATTGTCCGTCGTTTGCCGTTTAAAACGCATTTAGGTCAAAATAGGACTCTTTGTCGTAAAATAATTTTTCCAACACTGTAATAAATTATTTTCGAAACTTTTTCGCTTAAAACATCATTTTCTAATATTTAGAATTTTCTTAGGTGAAAATTAGCAGTGCTAAAATATTTTCACGGTTACGTCCGCACTATAACGCATAAAACGTTCTTTCGCTGTTAAATGATTAAAATAATATTATTTTCCACTTTTTCCCATTTTTCATCAAATAATTAACTAAGTAATATTATATTACTATTTCTTTTGAATTAAACTCATTAATTCATAAAAAAGCTTTTAACTGCTTTTAACCCGTATTTAATTAAGCTCTGACCACTGTCAGGCTTTCCAATCTACAATCCACATCAAATAAATACATCATGTCAATAATATATCAAGTAATAATTAAAGACATGCCATAAAATAAAACAAATAATTAAATGCAGATAATTAAACAATTAACAGCAGATAATTAATAAACGAATGATGCTAACTACGTAAGAATTACATACACCAAATAATTAATACAAACACAACAATTACCCATGGCTATGAAAAAAAACCCCTAAGGTAATCCCCTTACCTTAAAGCAAGGTGTCTCTGAAACACAGTTCGTCGGAAATCCAAACAACGCCAACAACGCGCGTATACGATAACTTAACTTATCCTTCATTAAACACAACAATCAATTAACAAACAAACAACTTAATAAAACCTAAAATTCTACATGTTGATTTCAGCCTAGGGCTGTTTTTGGAGTTAAAAATTTCTAAACTCTTGGATTAATGACCTCTAATCACTTAAAACCCTAAATCAATGATCATGGCATAAGGATGAAAATTAAATCTTCCAATCCCTCAACAAATGAGTTTCGGCCATGACCCTTAAAATGGTTTAGAGACCCTAATTTAACTCAAACAACATAGATCCAAGGGCAAAATGGTAAACTCACATTATGGCAAACTTGTAGTTAAAACTAACATAAAGGGTAAATTAGTAATTTCCTTCCAAAAATAATCATGACCATGGGGAGTCATCTATATGACTCACCCCTAGTGAGTCATCATGATTAGACAAGTCCTTTATCCGTTAACGGGTCCCGCAAATCCCGTATTCAGCTCCGTTGTTCACCCGATTTAATATAACGCCCGAATAGTATATATTATTTCACTTTTTAGTGAAAAATTTCAAAATTCCCAAAGTTGTTGGAAATTAAAAATAAAACCTAACCATTTCATTCACGAGTCACTATTAGGTCGTTTGAGCAGTAAAATCCTTACTGTCAGTAAAACGCAGACCGGGTTTCGTCTGAATTTTTGACCCAATATTTAATCGTAGCTTTCTACGGTAAAGTATAATATGGATATGATCTTGGTTTATCCAAAATCATTTTCTAAGTTTAAAAATAAAATTATAAACGTTTCTATTTATTTTACTGATATAAAAACAGTAAACTGCGAAAAACCGGGTGTTACAATTTACATCATAAAGACCTTTTTTTTTTAAAACTTCTTTGTTTCCCCTGTATTAATTCTACATTATAATATCTATATATAAAAACTTGGACTTTTTTTTTTTTTAAATGCCCAAATTAGTGGTTTGCCAAGCATATTAGTGATTTGCCAAGCATTGCACAATTGCAATTGTGATGGTCCAGTTCCATGAGAGACAATAGAGTGCGTGCCATATTTT
The DNA here is from genome assembly GCA_035048595.1 of Echinosophora koreensis. NCBI lineage: Eukaryota > Viridiplantae > Streptophyta > Magnoliopsida > Fabales > Fabaceae > Echinosophora > Echinosophora koreensis. Next base: position 206,324 of record JAPCYP010000011.1, read on the forward strand.
TGAATGGCAAAATCGTTAATGGCCAGACAATTTTTCATGGCAAGCATAATATATTTTTATATATAAATTAATTAGATCATTACCTCTTATCTTTGATTCTATCTATACAATATTATTATATATTATTACATATTTAAATATACCACTCACCTAAACAAGACCAGACCACTTCTCCAATTTAACACCATCATCCCAGCAATTAGAGATGCAAACACGCTATGGTCACTCCAAACGCAACAAAAAAAAGGCAACAGCACAGTAGGTGTATATATTTATACCGATCATGCACAGGAACAGGCCCGGCCCAAGGGGGAAGCAGCCCAAGCAAGGGCTTTAGGCCTCAAAAAAAAAATTTCTTTTACTACCTATTTTTTTAAAAAAAAGAGTCATACTTGAGTCTTGACTCTCCATCTTCCCCTCTCCCAAGGCCTCAATCACGTACATTCAATTGGCAGAGGAGTAAATGAGTAATGAATTTTTTTTGGTAACGAATGAAAATTAAATGAGTAATGAATGTTTTCAAAAAAAGAAAATCAATAATAATAAAGTATCATTATCTCTATCTCTCTGACTCCCTCAATCAGTCTAACGTCTCTGTAATCTCCCATTCTCCCTGATGTTCTTCAATATTCAATTCTTCTCTTTGCTCCAGCCTCCATTGCTCTCAACTTGCGTGATTCACTCTCACTGTGTGTCGTCTCTGTCTGACTGTCAGTGTCTCCCTCACTCACCGCTTCAGACTCACTGTCTCAGACTGACAGAGCCTCGACGGCCTCCGCTGTGTCGCTGTTCATCGCGACAGGTTTCTGGTATTCCGGCCGGCGGTGACGAGTCTGAGTCGTTTCGGGCCTTTCGGCGATAGGCTTTGTTTGTCTTTGACTCTGTCACTCTGTTCTGTCACTTTGTGTAGCATTTTCAATTTTTTTTATATAAAACAATAATAAATTGAGTAATCGACAAATTATTTTCTCCCCTGTTGCAGAAATCTTGTTCTTGTTCCTGATTCATTTGGTCTAACAAGCATCCAGAATTTTTATGTGAAATAATTTCTTAGCCATCAGGTTTTATTGTTCTAACTTTTTCTCTTTATTTTTTTTTATAGTTGTTTAATTTGTTTAATTCATTTTTTTGTGAAAGGTTCATTGATTTTAATAAAATATTATTATTTTCTTTAAAAAGGCCTCACTTCTGGAGTTCGCTTTAGGCCTCCAAAGATGTTGGGCCGGCCCTGCACAGGAAAAAGAAAGAAAATAGCAACCAATAATATTTGTACTTCATGACAAGATTCACTAACATCAAATGCTCACACCAATTAATTTCATACTAACATATTTATATCCAGTACCCCTTTCATTCCCAAATCAAAATCCACAAATAAATCATTTATAACACCAAAAATCTCTCACATCTTGATGACAACTTGATGCTTGATAGACCCAAATGAAAATGGAAGAAGAAGAGAATATGTACACCACTTCCTCCTCTTTTTCTACTCTTCAAGCTTTAGCTCTCTCACTCTCTCTAGTTTAGGGTTTCTTGATAGTGGTGAAAAAAATGAGGGAAGGAAAGGGAAATCCCTTTCCTAAAACAATTTGGGCTTGGGCTAAATGTCTTGGGCCCTAAGGGTATAATTATAAAAAAACTCATACTTAAACATTAACCTATTGGTAAAGCTAATTATAATTATAAAAAGGTATGTTAAATTATGAATTACCTTATCTATGTCATAAAATCTTTGTTTTAGTAATTAAAGCACGAAATTCTTAAAATTAAAATTATCTCAAAGTTAAAATTATTACATAATGTGTTAATTATAATCGTATAAAAAATGCAATAAAACTATACAAAAAAAAGTTATTGCATAAATTGTGATAGGCATGTTTTTTCCAATTATAAAGAAAATGACGGGTATTACACTATCCTACTACGTGGGTGATCGTACTTAGATACTACACTTACTCCCAGCCAACCTTCTAAAGATCAGATCGTTTTTTTTTTCACTTGTCCATCGAAGTGAGGGTGATAAGCTAAACTCAGCCTCAACTTGGTTCTCAACGCTTGATGCAAACTTTGCCAAAAACGTGAGGTAAATTCCAGGTCTTCATTTGGAATGATGCTATCAATCCTCTGATACATACTTCGGTTAGCTTCTCCACTGCATAATGGATCTTAACAGGTAAGAAGGGTGTCGACTTTTTCAGTCTATCCACGATCACTCGAAACAAATTAAGACTCTTAGAGGTCCTCGGTAAACCCACAACAAAATTCATTGCGACGCAATCATCTTAACAAGGGAGGTCTCAAACGTCAAGTTATCTTTTTACTGTTCTCGACTAAATCTGATGTCGTGATATGGATCAAATAAACATCCTCATGACTTATAAGATAGGTCACACGTCAATGACGTTTTGAAAATATACAGGGTAAAATTGATCAAAAGGTGATAAGTTCTATCGAACTACAGCAAGACATGGTCTATAAGATCACGGAAAGAAATTTTCAAGAAAGGAAATTTCTTGGTCTTACCCTCACAAAAAAGTATATAGAAGAATTTTGCCAATCGGAAAGATATAGGAATATCCAGTATGTAAAAAGATTCTTTAATAGGTTCGTAAGTGTAAAAATGTCCGGCACATCCTTACAAACATGACTCTATAAAAGTTCCTTCTTTCACAAGAACTTCCAGTGGATTTGGAAATCAAAAGACGAACAATTCCTAACCCCAAGAGGATTCATTCTTAGTACAAGGAATTTACAAAACGATAATTTAAAAGGGAAGCAGTCTGAACAAAAATTAGACTGGGTCACCTCTACCAAAAGTAAAAGTGACTTGAGTAAGTTTCACTAAGAAACTTTTGTTACCAAGAAGACATCTGTGTTACAACTCCAGAAATAGTCATAACAGATTTTCAAACGAAATACTAAAATATCTAGACCAATGGATACTATCAAATCAATCCACTCAAATGTCTAATACATTGAGGGGTATTTAGAAGCGCGAGCACCAATTCTCACGCACAAAAATCCATTGGAGTAAATTTAAAATTACAGACTAGCATGATCAATCGATGGGTCATAGTAAATTTCGAATCAGAGTCGGAATAGTCAATTCCATACATAAGTATAAAATTGGTCACTATGATTGTCCAATACAACCATAGGGATTAGAGAAACAATTGTGAATATACGAGTTCATAGAGAATGCCTTAAATGGAGTAAAGCAATAGAAATTAACCCTGAAGGATAGAAAAGAATGAACTTGTATGAGAATTACAGAAATGGAGAAGTTCAATATCCTTACTCAGGGCGGGAAGTGAAAGTATGACCAATAAAAGTGTTGAATAGAACAGTTAAAGTTTTCTTAGTCATGAGACATTCACCCAAAGTTGAAGATTCAGATTGGCTTGTCTCAACCCCAAACAAGCACGAAGGTGCATGCAGACACGCTTAGTTTGGTATGTTGTTGTTTCCTGTGTTCTCCTTTGAATTGTGCACGATCACGGACAACTTAGTCAGCCTCTCAGTCTTGTGAAGAGTTGGTCTTTCCTTATAAGTTGAGTCAACGGCGCAACAATTTTTGATAGGTCCTCGATGAACCTTTGATAATAACTGGTTAACCTAACAAAACTGCAGATCTCCATTACGGTCTTCGGCATTTCCCATAAAACACCGCTTCCACTTTTGCAGGATCGACAACAATACCTTCCTCTGTAATCTCATGTCCCTCAAATTGTTTTGACAGCAGACCTTCCAGTTGAGTCGAGTCGTCTAACTCGACTAACTTTGTAGGCAACATCCTTCACAAAGCGATAGAGATCATACCGAATCTAGAAACTAGATCGATCGAAAACTCAATATCCTTCGCAAGCGTTAAACCTAGATAATTCTCAGGGAACACTCCCGGAAAATCTTCCACAACAGGCACACTGTTCAATTATCTGACACAATCCAAAAGGATAACCAAATGTGTCACAATGAACCAAATCAAAATCTACGAGCCATGGGTTCCCACAAGGCAAAACTCATGAAAACTCATAAAAAAAAAAACATATTTGTGCATCAACACACATTACTTTAACAAGGAAACAATTCAAACAAGGTCCAACCAGAGATCACACAACAAAAACATAACAGACCTATTCCCTGAGGTTCCCGAAAGACTCGACCAGCTCTAATACCACTAATGTAACACCCCCTCGGTGTTACATGCTTACCTCGATGTGGAAAACATAAATAATAAAAAGAAATGATGGTTGCTTTCGAAAAATAATTTAGGTATATACTTATGTTTCGAAAATGCGGGTCATTTTACTATACGAATATTTACAAACGTCAAGGAAATAAAATAAAATCATAATCATAATATATACATCACGGTATAAACCTCCACAAAATCATTAAAAGATTTTTCTTGCAGAGGCATACAAGTTTTCAAATAGTCATAATAGACCATAATAAATACTTAGGAAAGACACCAAAACCCTTACACCAAAAAGAGGACTCCATAGCTGGTCAAAACCCAGAGATGTCTGTTGGGAAATTCTCCAACGTCATCCCCATCATCGGATACCTCGAAAACAATGTGGATATATGCCTTGACAGGTATTTTTGTTTTGATGATGAGCAAAAGGGAAATTTCAAGTCCAAGGACTAACATGCAAATTCAACTAAAGGATCAAAATGCAAAAAGCATGAAAATGACTTAAGTGCTAGCAAAAGTTAAACAAGCAGTCAAGATGGGCAAAATGAGAATTTCAGTATTTGTATTGCTTGTTTTAGAAGATGTGTGTAAATGGTAAGTGGAGTTCTCAATTTAATATTGATCACACACACACACATTTAACATGTGCTTAAAAGGATTATAACATGTGTTAAAATCTACTAATTTGGCTCAAAGTTTTTAACAATGAAAAACAAAATATATTTTTAGTAAACTTGCCAAAAATGTTTTGTCAAAACAATTTTAAAGTTTCTATTATCATCAAAAGACTTCATTGGAACTTTTATCCTTTAATAAATCTTTTGTAATAAAATAAAAATAAAAATAAAATCATTTTCTGATTACATAAAATGAATCATTGCATTTGGTTTTTCCTAAATAACTATGTCACGATTTTTGTGTCAAGGCTGCAATCAATTTTAAGAATACCAAGTTGATTGGGAATAAATTGTCAATCAATTTCTCCTAAATATATTCTTTATATATGTATATAAATTGATTTTAAAATTGTGCTTTAATATATATATAAACGAGCTTAAAGATTCAGATATTTAATCTTTGCACTTTTAATTTGAGCAATCAATTGTCTAAGCCATTATTTGCTATTTTTTTTTTTGGTGAATTACAAGGGACTAGGCCCAGGAAAAGGAAAAAAACAAAACTACATGCCACGCCTAAAGGCAACAGCAGAAAGATCAGCAACTAAACAGAGAGACAAAAAAGGAGGGGAACCTCAAAGACATAAAAATCTCTAAGCGAATTTAAACCAAAATTAGCCATCTTGTCTGCCACTTGGTTAGCTTCTCTAAAGGTGTGATGGAACTTCACAGAACCTTCCTGACAATTGATATGAGCCATTATTTGCTATTATCTTCATGCCAATTGATTTGCAAATTAATGAATTAATTTCTTGGACCATTCACGTTCATATTGCAAACCTTATAACTTATGTGGTTGAAATCAATTCAAAGTTTTAAGCCATCATTTCATGTTGTAGCGTCCATATTTCTGTCCAATAGCAAAACCATTTTTTTTTGTGGGAATTAATTCTCTTAATGACAAATGAATTTTCATTGAATGAAAATCAATATCAGGCACTGGCAATTTTGGTCCTGCTTCAACGTTCATTTTGATTTAAATGCTGTTTGCATTGTGGCCTTAGTGGAGTAACACACATGCTTTAAACATATAATTATCTTCCTCTGTTACAACACACACACGAGACAGAAGAGAGGAAAACATTTTTTTTTTGTGTGAACAATTTTGTTATTCTCATTCTAAAATCACTTTGAGTCATCACTTGTTACAACTCTACTATTTTCTCTTTGTGCTAAAAACTCTGATAATCATTTTTCTATACTACGCCTCTTACACTATCACTTGACCATATTATTTTGAGTGTTCTACACACCATATAAGTGTTACTATTCTTGTGCTTCAATTTGTTTATATCAGCACTATTAAGAGTACATACTGTTGGTAAGAGTCGGATTGACTCAAACCTCCTTTGGTTACTATTGTTGCAAGAGAGGGTATATCTCTTGTAAGGGATTAGTGGGTGTGATTCTACTGTAAAGGTTCTAGCTGTGCCTGTTTAAAAGCTAGGGATTTGAGACTCTGTCACTGGGAGATTGTATGTCTCTGGTCTGTGAGGAGTTCTCGTTATTGTAAAGGTTCTAGCTGCTCCTGTTTAAAAGCTAGGGATTGAGTGAAAGCCCTTGGTGGTATTGCCTTGGGGACTGGACGTAGGCAACGTGGGTAGTCTGTGGCCGAACCAGGATATATCGCTGTGTCAATCTTCTTATCCCTATCTCTTTTACTTTTGCTTTATCATTTGCAAAAACGTTTTTTTACTTGCACGCGATAACGTTTTAATTTGAAAAGAAATTCATATCCGCTGCTAATTTTGTTTTATATCTTAAAGGGTTTTTTATTTATCGGAAAAAAGTTTTCATTTTTATTTAAAACCCAATTCACCCCCCTCTTGGGTATGGTTGCCAAGGCCAACAAGTGGTATCAGAGCTTCGGCTCTGGTTATTAGCTTAACAGCTTAGAGTTAAGATCCTATTTTGGCAACCATTGAAAAATTTTCCAAAATGTATGGTTTTGAAATTGACAAACCACCATTCTTTGATGGTGAAAATTACGTTTATTGAAAAATGAGATTTGAAATTTTTATGCAGTCAATTGATGTTGATTTATGGGATATTGGAATCCATGGATTCATTCTCAAACCCAAACAACATCAGACTGAGTTTGACAAAAAATGTTTTTACTTGAATCTCAAAGCTATGCAAATTCTTAGGAATTGTTTGTGCGATGATGCTTATGAGAAAATTAAGAATTGTGACTGTGCCAAGGATATTCTGAATGTGCTTGATTTTAATTACCTTGTCACTAACACTCTTGAGATTGAAAGCAATTATAGGAAAGGGAAAAACTCATTAGAGGAAAGAAATCCTCAAGAACATGCAAAGAAGAAGGACCACAAAAGCAAAGAGTCATATGTGCAGACAATAGAAAATATTCTCAAAGTGACTCAAAGGAATTTGGAGGTAAACGATTCTGAACTCAAATCATCAAATGATGAATGGTCACATGCATACAATAATTTGTATGATGAACTGTTGAGTTTAGAAAATAAGAATTTAAATTCCTTGAAAAGTATTTCATCAATTGAAAATGATTTGGAAAAATTGAAAAATGAATATACTTTTCATGGTGAAGAAAATTTTATGAAATTTGAATCCTCTTCATGTTTTAAAAATTGCATAATTCTTGATAATCAAGTTGAAGAGTTATTTCATGAAATTTCTGAAACGAAGAGCTTCACACATGTACAACCTCCACATGAAAAAGAAGAAATTCACACCAACTATAACTTGTCAACTGTTAAACATGACACACATCAAGGTCATAATTGTTCTATGGTTGGTTATGAAAATGGTTTTATGAAAGATAAAAATATTGTAACATGCAATTACTATGGAAAGTTAGGACATATTTCTCATATGTGCAATTATAGGAAAAACCATTATATAAGAAATAAATTTGTTTGGGTGCCTAAAGGCACAAATATCTTGTCCACTAACCCACAAGGACCAAATACAAAATGGGTACCAAAAGGTTTCTCTAGTACTTTTAATGTGCAGGACAAATCCAAAAGAGAGAAACAATCTAGCTTGGAAGAGAAAGCAACATCAAGAAAAATGCTTCACAAGTTAGAAAATGCAATTACCACCAAAAGAAGCAAAGGTATCTTGATGAACAACTCAAACAAGATAGACGATATTAGAGCAAGATTCAAAGTCAAGCAAATGTGGGTAAGAAAGAATGAACTTTCGAATTCATGCAACAAGGTAACTTTGTCCATTACTTCCCATATGTGATCAAACTTGAAATCCGCTAAATGGAAGTATGTTAATTGATTATTATTTGGAGCATAATTTGTGTAACGCCTTGATTTCTATATCTTTCTGTAACAGTAAATACATGTGTATGTGTGTTTATTTTTTTATAAAATCCAAAGAATGATTTTAGGTAAACTAAAATCATTATCTTGTTATAACTTACCTTAGAAAGTCACGGTTAAATTTTCGGTTGAAAATTCAGACGAAAGTCGATCTGCATTTTCACTGACAGTAAGAGTTTACTGAGCAGAAAACCAAATTTTGACCCGTGAACGAAACGGTTGGTGTTTTTGCTGTGTTTTGTATAATATTGGAAATTTTCAAAAATTTGAGTTCGGAAATAAAATATAATATTTATTCTGGGTGAAATACAATCGGGAACTTGAACCGGATACGCAATGGAGCAGAATAGGAGACATGAAAGTGTTGAAGTGACTTGTTGGAAAAGCAAGGCATGGTGGTAGAAGCCTTTTGTCACATCCATAAAAGTGTCATCATCACTTTCTTTTGAATATATCATATTATAAGCCAAAAATCACTTTTCTCACTTTCTCCAACCAAACTCACCTTAACCAAACTTGGAGCCAACTCCTCACTCTCCCTCTACCCTTCATGCCATCCACCCTCTCTCCCTCTATATAATCACACTTCACTTCACTTCACTCATTTTCTTCTTCTCCATCTTACAAGTTTCAAGTTCCATCACTTAAAGTTCTCATTTTTACTCATTTTCAAGCTTTAAGCTTTTCATACTTCTTCATCCTAGCTTCAAGGGTAATACTCTCATACTCTTCTCTTTCAAGTTTTACACTTATATCATGAGTTTACTCTATGTTTTTCATTATTGTCCATAAAGCTCTTTTAACTTCTAAAAGCTCTAGAAAATGGTAGAAAAATCCTTTTGAGTTGAAACCAATTTCTATGAACCCCTAATGATCTCTATTTCTACATACTATGAGCTTGTATCAAACAAAAATTTCTAGCCTATTTAACCTAAGGAGGCCGAAACCATGACTTCTAGACCTAGGAGGTTTTGTTTCAACTTTTATAATATGATCATGAATTTAAACCTCTTAGTACCTTGTACTGTCAAATCTAAGAGCTTACATCAAACAAAAACTTCCTTCCCTATTTTCATGAAGAGGCCGAACCTAGGATGTTGTTGGACAAGGAAGTTTTGTTTCAACTTTTGTTAAATGATCTTTGATTTGAACTCTTTTGTACCTTTAGTTGTTAAATCCAAGAGCTTGAAAAGTTTGAAAATTCCTAGCCTATTTTACACCTCATGGCTGAAACCCTAAGTGATTGAACTTAGTGGGATTTTGTTCAAACCTTGTTAAGTAATCATTGTTTATTGACTCCTAATATTCAAGGATCATTAATCTATGAGTTGTATAATTTTTAGAAATCTCAAACCCTAAAATTTTGTGGAAGCCGAACCTATACCTAGATGGTTTAGTGTTCTTGGTTGTTTGTTTTTTGACTTGTGGAATTGTGTTGTTATCCTTAGACTTTCATCGTGAAACGAGCGAGGACATTCGTGGTTCGTTACTTCAAACGTCGAACGCTTTTACCTTCGCCAAAGGTAAGAGGGGACAGCCTGAGGGATGCTCAATAACTGTGTGCATGTGTTTATGTGAATCGTCTGATTGGTTTGAATCCTATGATGATTTTGGAATCAATATTTGTATGACTTGTATACTTGAGCCGTTGTGGTAATTGTTTGGAAGTTGATTACTTACTTGATTTAAAATGTTATGAATCATTGATGATATGATCTGTTATTAATTGTTTTACTGTTGACTGATATTATTGTGTTGTCTGATTGAGGTCTGAGAAGCCCGACACTCGTCGGTGCTCAATTAATTATGATGGTAAAAGCCTTAAAAATCTTATGAGAATTTTGGAACCAAAAATATTATTTGGTGAATTCCTTGATAAAAGAAAAGATACACATGTGAAATATTTTAGAGTAAGAGGAATATCACTTTCTTAAAATTAATTTTAGTATAGGTGAAAATAATTTTTAAAGTATGTTTTATGACGAGAAACTTTTGGGAAATGTTTGAAAGGAATTTTTAAAAAAAGGGGGGATTAGACAATGTTCTAAATATGGTTCGGAAGAAAAGAAGATTTCAAAAGAAAATGGATTTCCTTATAACTTCATGTTTTATAAATGAATTTCCAATGAAAAGGATTCTTGGTAAAATGCTTTGAAACTATTCGGCAAACTTGGATAAGTTGCTGAGGTTTTGTTTTGTATTTGTGTTTCACTGAACGAAAAAGAATAATCACGTTGGGATGTAAACCTAGTATACGAGACGTCGTATGTCTAGCGTTCTGTAATATACAAGTAGATCTTGGATCCGTGTCACGTTGTTGTGGACTTATGTCCTAATCACGTTGTTGTGGACTTTGTGTCCTAATTACGTTGTGAATAACGTTGTTAAAGGCGAATGTTGTTTTCTATGACCACAAGCCTAAGACTGGTGCATCGGTCTAAGGTGTTGTGATTGAGCACTCGGACTGCGTGTCCCGTGTTGATATTGATGATCTCAAAACGTTAAAAGTTTATGAAAAGTCGTTAGCTTTCGAGCTTCGACAACGAAATAGAATGAACACAAAGAAAAGTTGAGAACAATTGTTTTACATGCATTTTAGGCAGACGTGCCTCCCGTTGATAGGAGTGATGCCTTGACAATCAGGTATTCACAATATGATGTACCACTGCATCCTGGGATGGGACAGTATGCTATGGATGTTAGTCACTTAATGTGATGCCAAAGTGGAGGCGATTTGAGTTTGATCAACTCTTAGAGAGACGAAGGGATCTCATGAGATTAAGTTTAGAGCCTGAATATTGAAGTGTCATGCGTACTTTTGTCAAATCTGACTGTGCGGGCATGAGACCCTTTGAATTTATACCATGTTTATTTATGATAAATTAATTGGAAATTGTGACATATGCTTATGTGATGTATGTATCATGCATATGGTTATTGTGTCCAATCCATATATTGGTATCTCACTCTTGCATGTTTTCTTGTTGTTCCTCTTCCCTATGGGATTGTTGTATACATATATATATATATATATCTTCGGGTTTAGATGGATCTCGACGCGCGACATTCTTTCCGGATTGAAGCCTTGTTCTTTCATCCATTAATGCCAAAGAGTCGTTCTGATTAGGTCATTTGATCGTTGGTAGAGTTTTTGGTTGAGGAACCAACTTCTTTGTATTCTTTATCAGAGTCTTTTTTTGACTTCGAACATCACGAACTTACTTTTTTATGCAATAGTGAGATTTGACAGTTCTAAATTACTTTTGTGTAGCATACAAAAGGGAACAACAGAGTAGCTTTAGCGCTTTGACTTCGTAAAGTGTATCCCTGTACACTTTAATTCTTCTTTAAGTCAGAGCATATTTGAATTTAAAGTTGAGGACACTTGACTTACGTGACACCCTCTACCCCACATGCATTCAAAAGCGATAACACAGATGTAAAAGAGAGAGAACACATGCAAAAATATATAATATCAAAACCGGGCAGAGACTGCAGCATTGTAACATAACGCGGAAATAACCAAAACATGTTTATAAAGGAAACATAAAACGAACCCAACCCCGATGTCATATTATAGAGCTGGTATAACCAATCCGATAAACAACTCGGATAACAACTAAACTAAACATAAACTAAACTACTAGAAGCGGCTCCTCAGAGTCACTCCTCGCAAGCTGCACACCGACCTCTGTATAAAAGATACATGTCACAAAACAAGAAACATAGAGATATAGAGTAAGAAACATATGTACGAATATAACGGCAAGGAAGCAGTTAGCAAGACGAGCATACATCAAACAAGCATGTTATATCAAACAGCAATATCATAACAATCATCATCATACAACGTGTATGCTATACAATGCAATTCTGCTCCACTCCTCTATTATACACTTGGATCCAAACTAACTTAGGATGCCAACTTTGGGGTCATATCTCCATATTGGCCATAGAAGCACCAACATCGGGCCAATCCACCAACCATAGGTGGACCCCAAGGATAGCCAACGCACCTTACTCGCGGGTCTTCATTACTTGTAAGTAGATGCTTGATGTTAGGGTTCAGAAGCTTGCTTCAGTCTTCACACATAAGCTTCATCTTGAAAGACGCTTGATCATTTTTGGTTTCTGTCTTAAAAGCTAACTATCTGCAAACTTAATAAACATGTTAGAAGACTTCAGATGGTTCAATTTAAAATCATTATCATAAATCTTTGAAACATCAAAACCATAAGGTAACAAAACTTCGTTCAAATGCTTGGAGACTCAACAGAAAGTGATGTGACAGTTATACCTGTTGTGTGTGAGTTTAAAGATGTGTTTCGTAAGGAGGTCTCTAGTTTACCTCCAAATTGGAAATGAAATAAAGGTGTATCAGGTCTTTTCAAGTATACATCTGACGGAAACCTTCTGAATCCAGCATATGAAATAATCAATGTGATTGGAACAGGGACTCGGAGGATTGGTTATTGGTCTAATTAGAGTGTGTTTGGAAAAGCTGAAAAAAAAAAAGATTATGCTGATAATCTGTTTTCAAATAATCGATTATTGTGATAATCGATTATAATCAGAATCTGTTTTTGTTTGGGTACGTTTGCTGAAAAGCGATTTTAAGATAATCTATTTCGTTTGGGTGGTGCAAAAATAATCACTTTTAGATGATAAATTACGAAAAAGGGTATGAAATTATTTGTTTATATTAATAATATGGTTGTTTTCTTTTTAACTTAAAACTTATTAAAATGTTTAATTTTTTAACAAAAAATTAAAAAAAATGTAAATAAATAATGAATATTAAATAAATAAATAATTATAAATGATCAATTGTATGCGAAGTAAATGGGAAAAAAAATTCAAATACTCTCTCTTTGGCCTTTATGAAACCACGACAGCCACACCATTCTTCTTTTAGTTTTTTTTTTTTTTTAATCTTTCTTCTTCTTCACTTCATAACACACACTCATCTTCCTCCTTGATCGAAGCCATGGTCCCTCCTCCTTCAGTCTTGTCCAGACTGCACCGCCACCTAGGGAGCTCAGGCCGCCGCTCACCACTGCAAGGAAGAGAAGACCACGCGCAACCCAGCTTCGCCCCACACCTCTGGTTCGCTTCTCTGCTTGCTGTGCAGCGTCGCCGTCGCGGTGAGCCCCTGTCGCCGCCACGGTAGCGCCTCCTAGCCACCGTCCATAGTGGTTCGACCACCCTTCTCTCCTCCTATGAAGTTCCCCTTCGTTTTGGCTCATGGGTGGTTCAGAAAACCTCACTACCACCATATACCGCCACCGTCGCTGGCGCCGTCCGCCGCTCACCACCCAATCTCCGACGTCTCCTTCTTCCTCCTTGTTGGGTGATGTAGATTTCAGTGAGGAAGACCGTTGGGGAGGGGGTTATTATGGGACATATCTAAAAAATCAAAAATAATTTAATCTAACAGCTCACACATTCAGATTATCAAAAAACAGCTGTTTTAGCCTAAAACAGCTTTTTGTTGATTTCAGTTCTTCCCCCCAAACAAGTTGATTAATTCAAGTTTCAGCTTTTTGTGGGAAAAACAGCTGAAACTTAAAAGTTTCAGCTGTCCCAAACATGCTCTTAACTCTGGATTATCAGCTGTTCCTCCAGAAGCACTTTATTCAAAACCTCCTAATCGCTCGAGTACAAGTCAAAAGCTACTCTCTGTGATTTGGCCAGGAGAATCAACCGAAAAGCCTCGTGGTTGGGCTTTTCCAAACAATGAAAGGCTGTTAAAAATCGGAGTACCAAAACGAGTTAGTTACCGTGAATTTGTCTCGCAAATACATGGCACCGACATGTTCAAGGGATTCTGCATTGATGTATTTCTTTCTGCACTAAACCTGTTGCCCTATGCTGTCCCCTATAAATTTATCCCATATGGGGATGGTCACAGCAATCCTAGCAACACTGACCTTGTCCATCAAATCACAACGGGTGTGAGTATTAATTCTAATAATTTTTGTGGAATTTGTATGATTTATGGTACAACCCTGACACCACTTTTCTTCTTACCATACAGGTCTTGATGCTGCAGTTGGGGACATTACAATTACTACAGAAAGAACAAAGATGGTGGATTTTACTCAGCCATTTATTGAGTCTGGTCTCGTGGTAGTAGCAGCAGCAGTTAAGAAGATAGAGTCCACTGCTTGGGCATTTTTGACGCCATTTACACCAATCATGTGGACTGTCACAGCCATCTCTTTCCTAGTAGTGGGAGCTGTTGTTTGGGTTTTAGAGCATAGGCAGAATGATGAATTTAGGGGACCTCCCAAAAAACAATTAATCACAACATTGTGGTATGGAAATCTGGTCTCTTTCTGCCTCCCCTTTCTATGGGTTCACCTTATTGAACATTTTTTGGAAACCAACCTATGTTGCTAATGCATACAATAATTATATCAATATTACAGTTTTCCAACTAAAGTGGACCTGTATCGGTAGCACTTTATACGATAGCACCTTTAGAATTGAATGAACTTAAGAAACAATTAGAGGAGTTGTTAGAGAAGGAATTTATTAATTAGGCTTGATGTGGTGAACTCGTTGAATTGATTGTAACCCAAAATAATAGGGGAAGAAAAAAGAACTATTTAATTGGTACGCTTACATTCACACCAAGATAAGGATTGATATGTTTAATTTGTATAATAATAGGTATTTCATTATTTAACATGATTTATGAGAGTGTCATTAATCTAATTCAAAATATTGCGGCTTTTCTTTTTATTTCTCTTGAATCATATGTAACCTTGTAGAACCAACAATTGGAGACAAAGAAAACTCTCGTTTAGAATCCTATCTTGGAGAGCATTAGCTGCATCAAAACAGTGAGAAAGCATGGCAAAAGCTTCATTTCAATTGGCTCTCTTTGTGCTCTTGGTTATGATTGCATCTGGTTTGAAAGCACAAGCAAATTATGCACCTCCCAAATGTTCGAGAGATGATGATTGTGATGATTTTTGCAAGGATCATTGCGGAGGCTTCTGTAATGGTATACATCATTGCCAATGTTATTGTTCAACAAAAGGGCATATATGATATTTCAATGTAGTCAAATGAATTGTACAACCTCTATATTGGGTTAAAATAAAAACAAAATTTAATAAAACAAGTTTTTTCTCGTAAAAAAAAACCTTATAAAACTAACATGTGGTTGGTTCGAGTTGTAATGGATTCGGGCCCCTTAAGCAAATTGTTAGGGGTTCGATCGCCGACTCTCTTGTATAGAGAAAATCTACCTAGGAGAGTCCAGCTCTTCAATGGTCAGCAGTGGCGGAGGGAGGGGGTGGCCTATGGTTGCCATGGCCACCCCAGCTTTTAATAAAAAATTTAAATATACTATATATTCCCCCCCTAAAAAACTTAGCCCAACTCCCAAGTTTCCAATTCCAAAATCCAAACATCTTTATTTGCATATCGGAACCAAGCAGAGGTGGACACACATGTAAGTATTGTACCAATATACCATATTAACGTGTTGTGCTTTTGCTGGTGTAATACTTGATAGTTTTATTATTGTTTTTTTAAAAAAAATATATTTTAATGTTTTATTCTTTGTTTCCTTTCATAATTTTGTCCTTTGGGTGGATTGTTCCCTTTTTTTTTATTGAATTTATTTTTAATTATTTAACTTTTTGTTTTAAATATTGTTTTTATAAAATTTATTATTTAGGTTGATTGATGAAGTTAAAGTGATGTTTAAGAATAAAATTATTGACTTATTTTTTTTAAATAAAAGATAAAATAAATGATGAAATACAAACTAGTTCATCAAATATTTATCATTTAATTGTTAGATTGAATCGCCTTGTTTTGACTCTTCGTGTCAACATCAACCACTAAGCAAGCTTTTTTCAACCATGAATATCATTAAAACAAAACTTCAAAACAAAATGTAGGATGGTTTTTTTTACCAATTATATTTAAATTGTAAAGGAGATTGTTACAAAAAAAAAAATTGTAAAGGAGATTGCTCCAAAATTAATCACATATATGATAATTGATGATTTATCATTATGCACAATTATATGATTTATCATTATGCACAATTATATAAATAAAGATTTTAGTTATGTACTTAAGTAGTTATGTACTTAAGTTGACTAAAGATCTGTTTGAGTATTTTGTTAATTATATATCAAATTTGTTTGATATAGTTTGCTTCAATATATTTGTTAATTCTTTTATTATTTATGTTTTGTATATTTAGTCACGGCCCTCCCCATAAGAAATTCCTGGCTCCTCCCCTAATGATCAGTTCAGTATCTCGAGAAATTAGTCTACACAATTATGCATGGAGATAACCTGCTGTGAAACCAAAAAAATATATAACCTTGTAGAGACTTAATCGTTTAATTCAAGCTTGTATGTGTGTTTATTCGTTTCATTTCTTCTTTTCTTTAGTCAAAATTCTTTCTTTTTCTTTTCCAGGTTTTAACTTTTGCTTTTTGGTTATAATTAACTGAGCCCCTCTCTCTTTCTCTCTGACCAAGAGGTCGTAGTTGTGGATGGGTTGATTGGTACCCTATAAACTAATCAAACACTGGTTGGAGCTCGAGTTTTCACTCCAAACGGGTTACATTTGTTCATAGTCTCTTATTTATAAGCGTAAACACATTCTGTAGTGTTATTTGAACACCCGATTTGGGACACCTCCAGAGACACCTTGATTAATCACGTGTAAATATTTGATTAATTCAGTTCATTATATGGTTAATGTGTTATCTGAAGCTTATTTTCCATAACCACGTAAATATTTGGTGAATCACATACAAATATCTGATTAATTCAATTTTTTATATGATTAATGAGTCATCATGAATTAACCAACTATTTGCACGTGATTAAACATATAATGAACTGAATTAACCAAATATTGACACGTGATTAACCAAGGTGTCTCAAATGGGTGTTCAAAAAACATTTCTCAAATACATTAGTAGTTTCTTGGACAAAAATTTAACGGTAGATATTTTGGTACTTAACAGAGTACTAGCTTCTTTTTTTTTTTTTTTTCTCGTTCGTTTGTTTTTCAAAATAGTACTTGGCTTTTACTTTTCGGTAAGCTTAGAATCCTTGTTGGAAATCGGTTTTGTCTTTCATTTAATTGTTGCTTTTCAAGAGCTTGTGCTATGAAGGCAATTTCTTTCGCATTTTATTAATTTTGCATTAATGTTGTTTGTTAATGTTATGATTGTTATCTTATAATAATCTCTGTAGTTGCATCGAAATTGTTCCCCTATAATGTTGTATCGTTGAGAGAGTAGGTTCTGATTAACACAGCTAACCAAATCCTGCTTGATTAGTCTATTTTTGAGTAGACAAACTTCTTTTTCTATCAAGGATTCAAAACTGAGCAGTCATTTTAAAGCAAGACATAGTTTGACAAAGTCTGCGCTATGGTTTTCAAATAGCCAACTAGAGCTCACTATCAAAAGATGATATAATGACAGTTCCTCTCTTTGGGTCCTTTTACAGCTGTCTTCACTCCTTATAACCCAATTTTTCTTTGTTTTCTTCCTCACATTCTATGCTTAGGTGTCCTACACACAATCAATTCAATTATGCATCTTCCTGACAATGTTTCCTTATGCCTTGCATTACTTTTTAACATTATACTTTGAATATATTCAAGTGCAAAAATGTTACTAGATTATATATATGTGCAAGAATCCACAATATATATATATATATATATATATATATATATATGTGCAAGTATTGCAGGGTCTGCCAGCAGGGGGTGAGGTCTAAAGCAAATTTGAGTGATATATTTTTATTTTAAGTTAGAGAGTACATTTGAGTTAGGTTGTGCTTTAGGTTGAGCTTTTTTGCAACATGTATAATCATTTTGCTTTATAAAAACTAAATAAATAATTTATTTATTTTTGTTGGTGGATCTAAAGCTAAGACTTTAGTTGCTTCACCATTGGATCGGCCTCGAAGTATTGATGTCATAGCTTTGCACAAATCTAATTGGTACCTAACTGCAGGATGCAAGAAATATTAGTTCCAAGTGTGCAAGAGTGCTCTCTAACTTTCCACTTACGTATAGAAACGAATTTTGACATTTGGGGCAATGCCACATGAAACCGAAGCACCATACTCTTAGGTCTGTGTTTCAACTGGCAGATAGTAGTTGCTATCCAGAAGTTGACCACAGGAGACATATCCTCACCTTCCATCAGCAAGTTGACAAGTCTATATCATTTTAGAGTAATGATAGGTGAACACCCAAATAGGATACCTATTTGGGATATCTGGTTAATCATATATAAATATTTGGTTAATTTAGTTCATTATATAGTTAATCACGCTAATGGGCTTATTTACTATAACCATGTAAATATTTGGTTAATTACATACAAATATCTGGTTAATTCAGTTCTTTATATGATTAATGGTTCATCATGAATTAACCAAATATTTACACGTGATTAACCATATAATAAACTGAATTAACCAAATATTTATATATGATTAACTAGGTGTCCCGAATGGGTGTCCCATTTGGGTGTTCACTTATCATTATGCATCATTTTAAATTGAAAGCCAATGTTGATTACTTTCTATTTTGTGAATGAGTTAAAACAATACATCACTCGCAACTACATATAATATATTTATTTTAACTATATAATAATATATAATAGTATCCAATTTCACTTATATGAAAGTTTTATCTATCACAAGGTATCAAATATGGGTGTTAACTGTTAAAAAACATTACTTTTTCTAGTTATATAGAGTTCATGTTGGATGGTTTTGTCATTTCAGACCCAACAGACACATGAACATGTCTGCTACAGTTGGAAAAAGGAGAGATGGTGAAAGGAAATATGAGCGGAGGACAGCAATTGCTCTTATTGATTTATTGGCCTTCTTAATGAAAACAAAGTGGGTCTGTTTCTTTCCTGTGCAATGTCTGCTCTTGAAGGCCCACAATTTGAACAGAAAAAGCTCATAAGATAAAAAATGTGCACCCACATAAAAATCACTTCCACTTCGCAAAAAAGTTGAGGTTTATGATTTTTTTTTTGGTACATAAGTTGAGGTTTATGATTTAAACTCTAGAAAAAAGTCTTGATATCTATGCACGTTATGCAATCTACCTAAAGTTCCACTGTCTTGGGTATCCGAAACTAAAATAAATAATATTTTCTGATTTCTTTTTTTTTTTTTGAAAGAGAATATTTTCTGATTTCAAGGCTGTTCAATCTGAATTTAGTTAAAGCACTGCACTTCTTTCCAAGCACCGAGTACTCTGAAACGGTGATTTTTGTCCCTTTTAAAAAAAATTATGGGATTTCATAAGATGGGTAAGTAATCAACTTTGATGTTGGATCTCACTATCTGCATCACATTCATAATTCTTTTTTTCCAACTATCTTGACTTGTGTGCATTTAATATTAATTAAATTTACTCTAAAAGCAAAGTTCTAATAAATGTACAAATTTTGGTCTTTGTAATGACTACTTGTGCTAATTCTATGACAAGTTCTGCAAATTGTTCCTTCTTTTTTGGACAAGTCTAATGTTTGGGTTTGCACAACTCCATTACTTAAAATGCCTATTTGACAACAAATTGTACATTTCACCCATCTACTTTTTCAAACTGACCCGAGACCTTTAGATAAATAAAAATTCAAGATATCTGCTGCACAAGTGAGAGGATTCTTATGAGCATTTTTGCAGATCACAGAAACTGAAGTTGGTCCATGTGATATTGTTAAATGGCTAACAAGAGAAGCTGGTTTAGTCTGATGAAGAGCCTCTTCATATGGGACACACATTCCACACAAGAGAAGGTAAATTAAATTCTTCTGCTTCTTTGACTAAGTACTTTAACTTAGATTGTGTTGCTCATGAGACTGAAACTTGTTTGCAGAAGGAGAAAAAATGGAAATGGATATTTGGAAAGCAAAAGAACAAGAGATTGCCTTCAATTAGAGCTCCACCATCATCAAAAGAAACAAAACTAAGTGAAGCTGAGGAAGAACACAACAAGCAGGCTTTAACAGTGGCCATAGCCTCAGCTGCTGCTGCTGAAGCTGCTATTGCTGCTGCTCAGGTTGCTGTTGAGGTTATTAGGCTCCATTCTGCTCACCAATGTAAAGAAAAACAAGATGAATTTCAACATGTTAAAAGTAGGCATGGTGCTCCTCAATCTACACACCAATGCCAGAGGGAGATAGAAGAATGTGCAGCCATCAAAATTCAAACAGCATTTAGAGGCTACCTAGTGAGTTTTTTCCATGCTGTCATCTTTGGTTTATATCAACTTATATCCTTTATTGCACCTTTCACTTTTTCTGCTAAATTCTCACTAATAGTTTCCTCTCATGGTTTCAAATTGAAGTTGGTAACTGCAATTGCAGCTACAATAGTGTGGTTTTTGTGATCTTTGCAACTGCATTGCGACCCTAATTGTGATTGCATAGGCCACATTTTTTTAAAATTGTTTGTAATTGCAATATACATAAGGCAACTGCATCTGTGACCCCAACTGTTATACTAAGTTCAAGCTGAAGTAGATGAAATTATGGAACTGAAGTCACCTTACTAGATTCTTTATATATGGTATTCTCTTATTTTTACTGACTAGTAAAACATTACAGGCAAGGAAAGCTTTGAGGGCATTGAAGGGAATAGTGAAGCTTCAAGCTATCATTCGTGGCAGAAATGTAAGACGCCAAGCTATGAGTACTCTGAAGTGCTTGCAGTCTATTGTAAGTATCCAGTCACAGGTCTGTGCAAGGAGACTCCAAATGGTTGAAAGAAGATGGGAATGTGATGAAAATGAAGAGATGGAAGGTTCAAAAGACAAGATAATAAGGGTAAGCATAACAAGTTACAGTTGATCATTGGCACATTGCAAAAACAATGTTTCTCTACCAGTTGATCAACTATATTTTACTTGCCTTTTATCTGGATAAAGATCACATGTCTCAAAATGATGTCCTATTTCCTGTCTCACCTCTTGTACAGTTAGAAGATGAAACTTAGTTTTAATATTTTTCAGATGGACTCAAACAGTGAAAGAAGGTGGGATGACAGCATTTTATTGAAGGAAGAGTTAGTTGCCTCTTGCATAAGCAAGAAAGAAGCAGTTCTTAAGAGAGAAAGAATAAAAGAATACTCATTTAACCCTAGAGTAAGTCCTTAAACTTTTGTTTGCTCATTTTGTTGTTAAACAAATGAAGGCTCTTCAGTACTAACTTAACAAACCTCTCAGAGGTCAGCAGAATCAGAAAGAAGTAAAGTAAATGGAAGATGGAGATACTGGATGGAGCAATGGGTAGACACTCAACTTTCTAAAAGTAAAGAACTTGAAGATTTAGACTCAGTTTTCAGCTCACATTCTAGAGCTGGGGAGGAATGTGGAAGAAGACAACTTAAGCTGAGAAATATTCAGAGACAAAATCAGGTTGAAGGATTAGATTCTCCAAGAGTTACTTCAAGGAAGTCTTTTCCTCACATGAGGCAGAGTTCAGAGGGAGAAGAAGATCACTCATTTCCAAGCTCTCCTGCAATTCCTACCTACATGGCTGCAACAAAATCAGCACAAGCAAAAGTTAGATCAACAAGCTCCCCAAAAGTAAGGACAGGAGGGAATTTGGACATGAATTCTGATAGTTATTCACCATGCAAGAAAAAGCTATCTATTGTAACTTCTATTAACAGTGAAGTGCTCAATAGTGGTAAGATGGGCAAGATCAGTAGTATTCAGCAAAAATCTCCAAGCTTAAAGGGTCTTTCAAGGGCTATAAAATCAACCCAATCAATGAAGGATCTCAGCATTAATTCAGACTGCTCAGTGCCAAACTGGGATGAACAAAGTTATTTTAAATGAAGTTATAGATTATTATCCTACTTTTGGCAAAATTCTTGTTCTATGAGAGGGGTTGAAGTGAGAAAATTGTTTATGTGTGATGTATATTTGAGTGGGAATTTTTCTTTTTGGTTGAGAATGACATTAATGTGACAGAAAATTGTTAATTTCTTCACTGATTAGATGATCACTTGTATGTTCTAAACCTTTTCAGACGTCTTTTTAAGGTGTCACGGATAATCTATGGATATAAGATAAATAGTAAATTCAACTATGAAGTAAGAATCATAACCAATGTTAGTGTTGTTATTTCCAGGGCAAATTGACCAAAGTAGTGTTGTTTTAGAAACTATTTACCAGTTTAGGGTTGTTCTGAAACAATTTACCAATGGGGGGTCCTTTTGGCCACGTGTAATTTTTTATTTTTTTTCCCTGACTGGTCAAAGGCGCCAGTCAGAGTGGCTCCTTTAAAGGCGCCACTCAGACTGGCGCCTACCATTAAAAAAAAAAAAAAAAATATGACCTGACCCTGCAGCAAGGCGCCACTGCGGATGGCGCCTTTAAAGGCGCCAGGCACAGTGGCGCCTTCCCTGCTTGCACCACGTGGCGCAGCAGGGTTCCCCCCCTCCCCATCAGTTTGCCCCCCACCCCCAATCCCATTCTCCCCCAATCTCTATAAATACCGTAAACTGAGTCCTTATTTTTCACACTGCAAAACGAAAATTTTTTCTTCAATAGGTATTGTTTCTAAGGTAATAATTTAAAATATCAAGTTATTATTTTTAATTTTTAATACTGATACAATATGCTATTATTTGATAGTTTAGTGAAGTTTAAATATTTATTAATATTATGCTAATATTGTAACTGTTATTGTTAAAATATGGTGTTAGCTTGTTATTATTTTGTATGCTCAGTATTAGTAGTAGTAGTTATGCTATGTTATTGTTATTATTATTGTTATTTTTAACACTGATGTTATTACTACAACTATTATTATTATTAATGTTGTCATCATCATTATCATCATCATCATCATTGTTAATATATATCAGTATCATTGTTTCTGGTATTATTTATATTATTATCATCATCATCGTTATCATAATCTGTATTATTATTATTAGTATTACGACTACTATTAAAACAATATTGTTATTATCATCATCATTATTATTGTTATTATTATTTATTATTAGTACTATTTGATAATTTATTATTATGTTAATTATTGTGGTGACTGTTATCAGCATAATATTTTCATTATTCTCCATATATATATACATATATATATATATATATATACACACACACACACACACACACATATATATATATATATATATATATAAGCACTCACATAACAAAATATTTAATTTATGAAACAATATGCATAATATATATATCAAAACATCTTATTGATAGGCTAAATGGCTAGTAGCAACTAAACAATACTATATAATCACGTACATCACAACAAGAAGATGGGAATTACAACCCTCATCATTGCCTGGAAGTCAACCATAGTGCAAAATTGAATCCTATGTGGCATTAGCTCCTTGCACTCAGCCACCAAGTCCTTCATCAACTGTAAACAATATTTTGATTACAAGGACTTAGTGGCTCAGTGTAAGGAGCTAATGCCACATAGGATTCAGTTTTGCACTGCGGTTGACTACTGAGCAGGGATGTGGGTTGCAATTCCCAAGTTGTTGCGATGTACGTGATTATATAGTTTTGTTCAGTTGCTACTAGCCGTTTAGACTATCAACCTGAGGTTTTGATATATATATTATGCATATTGTTTCATAAATTATATATTTTGTTATGCGAGTGCTTTTATATATAGGGTTGTTCAAAAACTAATTAAAAATAAAAATTGTAAATTGATGGCTTATCCCATAATTTGTGACGAATTTTGTAGGGCATACGTCATGAGCAGGCTTGCAGTAGTTGTGTATTTCAATGGGAGAGTGTTTGATGGACTAGAAGGAATTACATTTGAAGGTGATCAAGTAACAATGCAGATAAAATTAGGAATCGGGTACGGGCACTTGAAGACAAAGATTCACTCGAAGCTGAGGCTGTCCCCAAATCAATCAGTTTCTAAAATTGTGACTAGATATATGACATGTGACAACCCGGTGAAATATATTCTGGTTGAAGTTGCTGATGATCGAGATGTGGAATGCATGTTGAATGGTTTTTGCCAAAATGCGCGCATGTCAACACTTGAGTTGTATGTTGATGTTAATGTTGCAGGCACTTCCAGATTCGCTGATCTTGGATCATATGCAGAGGACGAAGATGACGAAGATCAAGATTGGGCAAGCGAGATGGAGGTTGAGTCAGATGAAGATGGTGACGAAGATGATATACCAACCAGTGGTTCGTCGGACACCGAGGAGGAGACTGAACAGGGTTCCAACATAGTTCTGTCGGCAGTGGCATCACCTGCAATTGCTGCATCGCCCATTTCATCAAGAGTTCCAGGTGCAATCTTATTAATGTTATTATTATCGATTATTAATAGCATGGTGGAAGATAATTAAAAATTGAATCATTTGTTACTCACTTATAGGTCAATCACATGGTGCATTCTTCAACTCATCCCCGCATTATAATTATATAAATTGGGACTATCCCGACCAGGAGGTAGAATTTGATGGCATGGATGTTCCAGATTCATGGAAAGTCGGTCAGGAATTGTATGTTGGCTTACGCTTCGTTAGTAAAGAGGCTGTTCAAATGGCTGTTAAACATTATTCCATGAATGTTCATCAGGATTTCAAAGTTGTTGAATCTAAATCAACAGTTTACTATGTCAAGTGTTCAAATCATGCAGCGGGATGCCCATGGAGGTTGAGAGCTATCTTGTCGAAAAAGTCATCGAAATGGGAGGTTACAAAGTGGGGCGGGCAGCATAATTGTGTGAATCAGATGTTGTCACAAGACCACACAAAGTTGGATTCTAATTTCGTATGCTCTTGCATACTAGGTACGACTATTAACAATAACTTTTGTTTATTTTAAGTCTTCCTGTAATGTAACTTTAAATTTAAATCGATTTATTAGGTATGGTCCGTGAACAACCGGCAGTCACAATCGGGATGATACGCGAAAGAATTCTAAGTACTTACGGGTACAAAATATCATACAGAAAGGCATGGAAAGCTAAGCAAAAGGCCATAGTCAGGGTATTTGGAGATTGGGACGAATCCTATGCCATGCTACCTAGGTGGTTACAACATATGCAATTGTTTTCACCAGCCTCTTTTTACAAGATCGAGACCAATCTATTTCTGATAGGCAACCGTGTGAACAACCGATATCGTACGTTTCATCGTGTTTTCTGGACGTTTAGACAATGTTGTGATGCTTTCAACCATTGCAAGCCAATAATACAAGTTGATGGTACTTTTTTGTATGGTAAGTATCGTGGCACACTGTTGATTGCCACAACACAGGATGGAAACAATTACTTGTTGCCGCTAGCATTTGCTGTTGTCGAAGGAGAAACATTGGATGCTTGGTCGTGGTTTCTTGGTTTGATCCGGGAACACGTTACTAACAAAACCGGAATATGTTTGATCTCCGATCAACACCGTAGTATTATATCAGCGGTTGCAAACCCTAACTTAGGTTGGCAGCCTCCAAATGCTCATCACGTATACTGTATTAGACACATTGCCAGCAATTTCAACCAGAGATTCAAGAATAAGCATTTGAAGGAAGAACTGATGACTCTAGGTAGATGTGTTTTATACTCATTTATTTATTTATTTACTCTATTTTTTTTTAAATAAAGCGGTGACCTAAATGATGTAACGTTTTCGTATAGGATACATGGCATGCAAGATTAAGTTTGATCGGAAGTTAGAGACATTCCGTGAAACCAGTCCTGAAGTGAAACGGTGGATTGATGGCATCAGGAAGGAGAAATGGTCGTTGGCTTATGATGATCATGGTCGGCGATATGGACACATGACAACCAACCTGTCTGAATGTGTCAATAGAGTTTTAAAAGGTGCCAGGAATTTGCCAATCACTGCTCTAGTTAAGTGTACGTATGGCAGGGCCGTTGAATATTTTGTTCAGCGAGGATCCGAAGCTAGAAGCAAGCTTAGTTCTGGTCAACGTTTTCCTGACAAGGCAAGCAAGTTTATCACGACGCAGCAACAACATGCTTGTTCTCATCAGGTCCGTCGTTATGACACCAATAATCTACACTTTGAGGTAGAAGAGGCTTTCAATCCGGTTACCCAAAGAGGAGGTCGCAGTTGGAGGGTCAACCTACAAACAAAATATTGTCAATGTGGAAGATTTCAGGCATTTCACATCCCATGTTCACATGTGTTTGCTGCATGTGCGGCCACATATCTCGATTTTGATCAGTATGTAGATGAAGTATACAAATGGCGGGGCATCATCAACGCCTATGCTCCTCAGTGGTATCCAATTGGAAACGAGGAAGCAATTCCAGAGATACCACAACCGTGGACCTTAATGCCGGATTTGGCGATGCTGCGCCAGAAAGGGAGACCCAAGTCAACCCGCATTTGTAATGAGATGGACTGGGTCGAGTCACAACCGACCCAACGATGTGGACTGTGCAACACTGAAGGTCATAACAGGCGGAACTGCCCACAACGAGCAGGAGGATCGGGAAGCGGAGGAGTTGGTGCTGAAGATAATATTTAAATTCCACCTTATCATGTATGATCGTTAAGCTTTGTTATTATAATATTAATGGTATTTAGTATGTTTTGGTAGTGTTACAATTTTTAAGACGATCAACTCCGAAGTTTAACAAAACCAAATAGTGTCCATTAAGTAAAAAAAAATAATAAACAAACGTTCATTACATACAAAGTATACAATAACAAATTTTTACAAAATTAAAAAAGAACCATAAGGTAACTAGTGAGCACCATCATCATGCTGATCGGGAGACAAGATGCATTGTCGTGGTTTGCCCCTCACTACTCGAGGTGGATTTCTTCTTACAACATTACGATCAACTCTGTCAGAGCTTTCACTTGTGGAGCTAGATTCTATAACTCCGGCGAAGTCCACGTTCAAGTCGATACCCATACCTTGGTATTCAGGAGAGTACATTGGGGTATTCTGTATTTGATCAATGAGGGGGTTTGGTGCATCTGGTGTGTTATATGTCTGCTGATATGCAGGTGGTGTAAAGTACAGTGGGGTTGACGTTGGAGGCATGGACGATGGCGGTTGGCTAGGCATGGATGATGGCCCTTCCATGTAAGGGTCAGAAGATGGAATATCCGTTTGATAATAAGTTGGAGCGGGTTCCTGTGAGTAATCGTGGTCCTGGGTGGGTGGATAGTAATATCCTTCTCCACGTGCTGGTATAGGCGGTATGTAGAAGGCCTGTTGTTGCAAACGTTCTCTCCCTCTACTAAGACACTGCCCTTCCACCCTTACTACTGGGATGCGTTCAAACGTAGGAACCGGCTCCAACTCTTGTGTGAGCGGTGCAGCTGACACAGAAGGTACAGCGATGCGATCCGCCTCATCCGATGCTGCAAGAATGGCATCGGTCTGTTCCTTAAGTTCAGCAAACGTGAACTGATGTTGACCCTGAGGAGTACTTAAGTAATTCAACCGCTCCACCCCATCAACCTAAAACAAAACAATAGAATGATGTAACAATGGACAGTTGGAAAAATTCCTTATATAACCGACAGTTAATATGTGGGGAAACAAAAACATTACCACATAGCCTCGGAGTGCACCTTGCCTGCCAACCCATCGACGTGTCCGGCGCAAGTACCACCGCATATACTCGGATTGCTTAGTTAATAGACCAAACTGTGGCTCACAATGACAGATTACCTGCATGTGTCTATTATTCCAAAAGGCAATGTCTGGCGCCAACAAATGTTCCCAATTCTCAGCATCTTTGCCCCTGAGTGACAGATCATGGCAATTCGGCGGTTGGACAGGCTCACTAGGTATGGATTGTTTCATGCCGAATTGACGCATCACACGATCTGGTTGATGCCACTCCACGATGTTGAAGCAAATCAGGGGAAGAATAATCCTCCATAGGAACATCGCCTCGACGCAGACCTCAGGTAATGTATCGCTTTCCAGGTGGTCGTACGGACACCATATGATCTACAAACATTGGATAAAATAATTCAATTCACTACCATGAATACAATAGAAATTTGTAACTAATTAAATTCAATAGATTCCTGGCTTTAAACAAATTGGAATTTGATAATCACATCAGTCTGCTTCAATTTGTCAAATAAGTCACGATAAAACGTCAAGGAGTGCAGCTGTCTGGTATAAGTTTCACCTGACCGCCAGCTGTCATTGTTTAAAAATTAAATATCAGTTCAAGTATAAGTACAAACAATCATGAATTCAAATATTACATGTTGCTTACCGTGTACCATATGGGGTACCCTGAAGTCGTTGGTCTAGAACGATCATAGGAGCAATGGATGGCAGCCTTTCCCATGCCCATATTTGAACCAATGGCAGGAACCCACAGATCTCCTTTGCTTTATAATTTGTTGCCTTACACAACTCTCGGTATAAGTAACTCAAGACAGTCGAACCCCAGCTATACTGTCCTGCCACTTCAAAGTTCTCTAACAAGGGAAGATATCTCATTGACACATATCCATTGGAGTGATCCGGGAGCAACAGGTTACCTATCATCCTGAGTATATAAGCCCGTGTATACGCAACCCTCCACCAATCATTTTCCTCGTACAATGAGAAATTTCCAAAATTTTGTTCTGGCCACTTCAACTTTAATCTTGAACCTCTCATGTCAGCATCATCAGGAGCAATACCCAACTGGTTGGCGACATACTGCTTCCAATTTTTTTTTGTTGCACCGACAACCGCAGCACCATGAATGCGCAAGCCACAAATAATAGCAACATCCTGTAGTGTGATGGTGCATTCCCCGAACGGCATGTGAAATGTATGTGTCTCTGGCCTCCATCGCTCCACAAGTGCACTAATCAGATTGTGATCGAGCTGAGATAAATTTACTTGGGCCACCCCTAACAACCCTGCTGTTCGAACAAAATCTGTGACAGAATCTGGGAGATCCAATACAGAAGGGTTAAACCCCAGACCACGACGAGGTCTAATTACTCGATCAGGTGACCCATTCCACACATATTGGGAAACATGTTTTTCTTGCATATACAATAATGATGTATCCACTGGGCCGGGGTTTACCAATCGTTGCCCCGATTGTGAGCTAGATGATGCCATGTTTTAACCTGACAATAAAGATTAGTAGCATTAATTACAATATAAAATAAATTATATTATTACTATTAAATATTTATTATAGTATATTAGTAGAATTACTGACCATGTCACATATTAAGATTGATATAAATAAAAAGATCAAGTAGCAATTAAATAATAAGATAAAAAATTTTATTTTAAAGTTTCAAATTATTTAGCTTCTCAACTACGCTCATTATAGTACTCGTAAAATATTTACCTTATAAAATAAAACTGAAGATCTTACCAACCTTAAAGAAACACCAACAAAAAATTACACTGAAAAATCCAAACAAATTTATCAGAAAAGTAAGACAAGGAGGGGGTAAACAAATGTTACGTGTACTATGCTCATATAGTGCAGTGGAAGGAGAAACAATGAAGTATAAATTTATACAAAACACACGAGTGCAGAAATAAATTAAATATCAACATTTTAAAATTACACCGACAAATAATCACATAACTAATACCACTAAATTACTAACAGTAACAATGACTTTCAAATAAACATAATTATGTATGGATTTCAAATACCAAGCAAAAAAAAAATATACATATAAACAAGTAGCAAATAATAATATAAGGGATATTGACAAAATAAAATACTATCAGTATAACTTCTTACCAAAAAATAATCATCATGCATTATAGTACTCGTAAAATATTTACCTTATAAAATAAAACTGAAGATCTTACCAACCTTAAAGAAACACCAACAAAAAATTACACTGAAAAATCCAAACAAATTTATCAGAAAAGTAAGACATGGAGGGGGTAAACAAATGTTGCGTGTACTATGCTCATATAGTGCAGTGGAAGGAGAAACAATGAAGTATAAATTTATACAAAACACACGAGTGCAGAAATAAATTAAATATCAACATTTTAAAATTACACCAACAAATAATCACATAACTAATACCACTAAATTACTAACAGTAACAATGACTTTCAAATAAACATAATTATGTATGGGTTTCAAATACCAAGCAAAAAATATATATACATATAAACAAGTAGCAAATAATAATATAAGGGATATTGACAAAATAAAATACTATCAGTATAACTTTTTACCAAAAAATAATCATCATGCATTATAGTACTCACAAAATTTTTACCTTGTAAAATTTAACTGAAGATCTTATTAACCTGAAAGAAACACCACAAAAAAATTACACTAAAAAATCAAAACAAATTTTTCATCGAAGTAAAATCAGTGAGGGATGTTGGGAGGGGACGGTATGCCATTCCTTATATAAGGGTGCCCTTATATAGAGCAAGGAAAGAAAGGAAAGAAGGGTTCTGGGACAAAGGCTGGAAGGCGTGGGACACGGGAAGGGAAATATTGGGGGTGGGGGGCAAATAATTGGGGAGGGGGGGAACCCTGCAGCGCCACGTGGCGCAAGCAGGGAAGGCGCCACTGCGCCTGGCGCCTTTAAAGGCGCCATCCGCAGTGGCGCCTTCCCTGCTTGCGCCACGTGGCGCTGCAGGGTCAGGTCATATGTTTTTTTTTTTTTTTTTTTTTATGGTAGGCGCCAGTCTGAGTGGCACCTTTAAAGGAGCCACTCTGACTGGCGCCTTTGACCAGTCAGGGAAAAAAAAATAAAAAATTACACGTGGCCAAAAGGACCCCCCGTTGGTAAATTGTTTCATAACAACCCTAAACTGGTAAATAGTTTCTAAAACAACACTACTTTGGTCAATTTGCCTATTTCCAGCTTTAAGAATGTTGCTTATGATATAATTAATAGAATGTTAAGTGCTATTTGGGAGCTGCGTTACTTTTAGGATTTTGTTTGTATAGTTACATGTGATATACTTTATAGTTGTTTGCTAATAGCTCTTGAATTGTCTTGATATAGCATATGATATAGGTGCTTCGGTGGTATCACCGTTTCAGCATAGGTGGGTTGTTAAGATAGTACTACTTGAGATATTCTTTGTATAATTGTGCTACTGACATTGACTTGCTGCATTTTTTAGTAGGCTTTGTCATACTTGCTGAATAAATAAATTTTGACATTTATCCAAAAAAAGAAAAATCATACTCAATGTTGTTCTTTTTTATATGTCAATCATAACTGGTGTTCTTGTCTTTTGGTTTCATGTATCCTCGACCCTTTCTATTAATTTGTCGAAGAGACAAGTAGTACATTCAGGGCTGGCCAAAGGGTGAAGCTACTAAAGCCCTAGCTTTAGGCCCACCAAGAAAAAAATTATTTACTCTTAATTTTTATGAATCAAAAAAGTCACACATGCTAACAAAAAGGCTCAATCTAAAGTATAATCTAATCCAAGTAGACTCTCACTTAAAATAAAAGGCCTCACTCAAAATTTGCTTTAGGCATCACTCACTCTTGGGCCGGTCCTGTGTACATTTTTTGCTTCATAAGCAGCATAATGCATATTGCAGGCTGCAGCAATTCTGCACAGGGAGAATGACAAACCAATCAAAAAAAAAATAAATTTTTTTTTGTGTGATTTGAACTGATTTTTAATGGAAAAAGGGTCCTGCTTATATGTTTATGATTGTCATTATTGGTAACTTGTAGCGTGCCAGGAAAAAAAAAATTTACCATTAAACTTGACACTTGATAATTTTTCTCATGCAAGAAAAATGCTAATTACACATTCTGAGGCTTGCATGTATTCAGGCCCGGCCCAAGGGGGAAGCAGCCCAAGCAAGGGCTTTAGGCCTCAAAAAAAAAAATTTCTTTTACTACCTATTTTTTTTAAAAAAAAGAGTCATACTTGAGTCTTGACTCTCCATCTTCCCCTCTCCCAAGGCCTCAATCACGTACATTCAGTTGGCAGAGGAGTAAATGAGTAATGAATTTTTTTTGGTAACGAATGAAAATTAAATGAGTAATGAATGTTTTCAAAAAAAGAAAATCAATAATAATAAAGTATCATTATCTTTATCTCTCTGACTCCCTCAATCAGTCTAACGTCTCTGTATCTCCCATTCTCCCTGATGTTCTTCAATATTCAATTCTTCTCTTTGCTCCAGCCTCCATTGCTCTCAACTTGCGTGATTCACTCTCACTGTGTGTCGTCTCTGTCTGACTGTCAGTGTCTCCCTCACTCACCGCTTCAGACTCACTGTCTCAGACTGACAGAGCCTCGACGGCCTCCGCTGCGTCGCTGTTCGTCGCGACAGGTTTCTGGTATTCCGGCCGGCGGCGACGAGTCTGAGTCGTTTCGGGCCTTTCGGCGATAGGCTTTGTTTGTCTTTGACTCTGTCACTCTGTTCTGTCACTTTGTGTAGCATTTTCAAATTTTTTTTTTATATAAAACAATAATAAATTGAGTAATCGACAAATTATTTTCTCCCCTGTTGCAGAAATCTTGTTCTTGTTCCTGATTCATTTTGTCTAACAAGCATCCAGAATTTTTATGTGAAATAATTTCTTAGCCATCAGGTTTTATTGTTCTAACTTTTTCTCTCTTTTTTTTATAGTTGTTTAATTTGTTTAATTCATTTTTTTGTGAAAGGTTCATTGATTTTAATAAAATATTATTATTTTCTTTAAAAAGACCTCACTTTTGGAGTTCGCTTTAGGCCTCCAAAGATGTTGGGCCGGCCCTGCATGTATTGAACTTAAACGGAGTCATCATTGGACCAGAACCTAAGCAATATAATTTTCAGAACATGGTTGGTATCCACTACATCCATATTCGCCCGTCACCATAGGAGCCTTTATGGTGGGTAGGCTAGCTTCGTTTTTGGGCTGGCTATGTAGTAAAGGCGGATAGCCCGTCCAAGGTTGTTTGGTTGTCTCTGGTACGAGCATGTATTTATGTAAGGTGGTGACTTTATTATGTGTCATGAAGCAATTTGATTATGTTTGAGTTTATTTTAGTTATTTTCTCTATTTCGTTACTCATTCTTAATATATTACCCTATATTTTTAATTTTTATGATGATTTAATTTTAAAATATTTATGTTATCATCTAATTATGTATTGTTATGTTATTACAAATATTTGATTCTTATAATAGCTACCTAAGAAAATTGACATATTATATACATGTGATTGATTGAGAGTGTAAATTTTTTGTATTAATAATAGATCAAAATTTTTTTTTTTTTTTATCATATGTTCATATATTTATAGAATATACCCAAGAGCGCTTGGATGAGATGACGCGGATCTCTTCTAGCTTAACCAGAGGTCTCGAGTTCGAATCTTCGCCCTGAGAATGTAGCAGCGTTAAAATTCTTGAGGGAGAGCTTTGCCGCCCTTGTGAACCTACCCGATTCGAGGGATTAGTCTCCGCAGCTGGGAAACCAAATATATATATATATATAAGTCCTCTCTCCTGTTATCGGTTTAAACATCAATATGATCTTTAAAGTATCTTCTAAAATAGTAAAAATTTCTATTACACAAAAATTATTCTGGTTTATTTATTCCAAAAAAAATAAAAGTTATTCTGGTTTAAACAAAAATCCCTTCTCTTTCCATTTCTCCATAAATGTTTTTGGAAGAAACGTTTTTATGATTTTATGAGATGCTGGAAAATCTAGCTTTTCTCTTAAAAGCTGAATTTTAGCTTCTTCAAATAAATGTTTTTAGTAAAATTCGGGATGATAAATTGCACATATCTCCGGATATTTGTGGGTAAAAGTTATTCATCCGAAAAAAAAAAATTTGTGGGTAAAAGTCATTATGGATTTGATTTGGGTAGCTTATGGGTATCCCTGGATATAATAAACATGTTTTACTCTCCTACATATGGAATTATTTAGGCTTAATTGCAGTTTTGATCCCTCTATTATTGGTCATGTGCGATATTGTTGTAACACCCTCCTCGGGAGCTACATCGTAAGTGACATTTTAAGGCCGAAAAGTAGGTTAATTAAAATTGGCTATAAAAGAATGGGGTAATTTTTTTTCTTTTCGCAAGTCATAAATATAACTACTTTGTTTTAAATGAATGGATAATAAAACATTCCATTATCACATTTAGGGTCATAAGTTCGTAAATTAATTACATAATGCCCAACCCGACACATAACCCAAAAATCATAACCATATACGTATCCCGTATAAAGATGTGGAGACGCAGCTCCTAAAATATAAAATACTTGGAGTCACAGCTCCATAGATAGTTACATTAACTCCCAAACATACCCAGCGGGCCAATCTAAAATAGAAAAGACAGTCCTTTCTCGTACACTGTGAGAAGGACAACTCAACTGACGAGGTCTAGTGGAAACTCTATTTGAGTCCACTATCGACGTTGTCGAAAAAGACACTACTGGAGTCACTACAAAAGTAGCGCTCGAACTAAGCCCTTTTTTTTTTTCCTTCCAAGAGGAAAACATAGTCTATGAACTATCAACCGTCATTCCCATCTCAAGAAAACAAAAGTAAGGCATGACAGAAAACAAACGCTATTGTCTTGGACTATCTGAAAGCTGAAAGATGTCCACTAGCAATTCCACCATAGCCTCCGCAAGCTCGAACCTCAATATCTACGATGCGTCAGCCAACCGACATCTTGACGTCTCAATCTTCTCAAAAGAATACAGAAGGCACATAGCCAGCCGACATAGGCAATATAAAAATAAGGAGGTGAGATTTCCATTTATCTTACACATAAGGCAGACATGCAGTGGTACGACTCTCAGGTACGTACAATTAACAATTATCAATCATATCTACACTCATAACAAAACAATAATGTTTCACAGAAACATGACCACAGCACAACGTTTTCCTAGATAGAAACATCTAAGACTCGAGGAATGACCTCTGAATTCCTATACCATGGTTTTACGAACAGTCGGAGAGAGTGGTTCGGAGGATTGTTCCGGAGTCCACCAGCCTTGGGTAATAAAATGCGTCAACAATCATCATGGTGCACATAGGCTTTTTCGGGAACATCCTTCACTACCAGAAAACACATAGTGTCTAGTCGAGTATGTCGGTGTATTGCAAGACCACCATGCCACAGAGGAGCAACCAACTGGGCCTATATGAGTATTTCATACCCCGACACCCCCGAGCATCAATAGATCGTCACTACGGAATTCGCACCCGCATTAAAGTGTTAGCTCCATCTCCTAGGCACAACGGCCTTACAGAACATAGTTTCACTATGTGTTTAGGCAAACTTTGCCGGAAATGCGTTCTTCTCATCCATCCAATGTATGACATCGTGATTCCTTCAGAATTCTTTCAACGTACTGTAACAGATGCTAGATGTCCTTAAGTCCGAATCACCGGTACTTAATCATCAAGCTAAAGTTCTCAAGTAACCTTTCATCTTTGTGCACAGTTTTCTTAAAACACTTGATTAAAAGTCCTAATGCATTATGAGATTGGAACACAAGTCCAATTATTTATTTCTCTGCACTTTTCTAACTGAGCCTTTTTCTTTGGCTTCCAAGAAAACAAATCATTGTGAGTCCATTACATTTTATGGAATATAGATAATGAATTATCCATACTTTATGACTTAAGGTCTTGATCCACCCTACGTCATAAATTATTATGTTCATGTTTTCACTAAGTCGTTCATGACTTAGGTTTTTGTTCTTTACCGTAAATACTTGTCTTTGAAGACTAAAACCCTTTTGATCTTAAAACCAAAATCTTTAAATGAAATCAAATCATTTTTTAAAAACCATTTCCATCCAAGATACACAAGTATCAATTTCTCAAAACCTTTCTCTTGAAAAATCTTTAAAAACGCTTAACGACGGTTCCGCCGCTTTTTACTAAATTTAGCCCCAAAAGCCATACTTTTGAAAATATGGTTCTTCACCTTAAATGTATTAATTTCCTAGGTTAAAATACTCATATTAAGTTGTTGAAACACTGACTTTACAGTTTTCTCTCCATTGATACAAAATTCCTAAAAAATGTTACCGAACATCGTTAAGTTTGTAAGTCGCGTAAATCCTTTTTCAACGATTTTTACACTCTAATAGTCCAAAACTCATTTTGGAGTTTTAGAACAGTTTTACAAGCATGAAAACAGTTTCTAACTGTCCAATTACATTTATTTTCGAAAATTGCAGTTTAATCCCTAAACTTTCATTAATTACAAAAAGGTCCTTATTCACTTAAAACCTTATAACTTTTTATTTATAACTCCAAATCATACCAAAACAACTTCTATAGTTTCATCTCATAAAATATTTTCCAGTTACCATGAAAATTCCATAAATGACGTTTCTGTCCAATATTTCAATATTTACAAATAGGTCCTTATTTACTAAAAAGCTTATATCTTTTTATGTATAAATCCAAATAACTTCAAACCAATGTCTATAGTCTTATATCATTAAGGACTACAACCACAATACTTAAAAATATAGTTTTCAGAACAGTCCCTGAAATTCTCAGTAATTGCATATTAGTCCTTATTTCTTTAAAAGTCCATAACTTTCAATATAATTAACCAATTCAATTCAAAATCATTCTTGGGATTATTCAAACTATGAAAGACCATTTTCAATCTTATGAAAACAGTTTTGGAAGAAATCTTTTTCTTCTTGATTTAATTATTCTGTTATAGTCCATAAACCATCATGGAATCATATGGTTTTGGAGAACAAAGTTGTCTTGCCATATTTCTCATGCTTGGTCGAAACCAAGTTCCAACAAACAAGAAGATTTTCTCTTCATCACTCAATCACAAAACATCATACATGTTCATGTATTCAAGCACTAAATCATAGCATGATTATTTAGCATATTTCACATACTTTCTTTCAATGATCAAGTAAGCATACTAACAATTTCATTTCAACCATTATGCATCAAATAAGCATATCATCCATAAATTTTCATCACACAACATACACCACATAATTATTATACCAAGTCCTCTTAGAGGCTCACATCAAGACAACACAAAAACAATATAAACCACATACATATCTACATTAAGGTAGGATAGTGGTAATCTCCCCCATACCTCTTGTAGACCACTTGAAGATCAAACAAACACAAGCTAAACCAAGCAAGGTAGGCCACAGTTTTGTCCACCAAAACCTAGCCATGAACAACCAACATAAAAACAAGTTAAAGAATGAAGGAAATCACCTAAACCCATTTGAGCATTGGTTCGGCCAAGTCAAGAAGAAATAGCTAGGGATCTCAAAATTTTTCAACCTCTTGGATGATGAAAATAGAAGTCATATGGAGATCATAGAAATTGATCTCACATTAAAATGATTTTTCTATGATTTTCTAGGAACTTTTGAAGATCTAGATCTAAGAATGAAAACATGATGATCATGGCATGAAACAAGTGAAATCAATGAAGAAGAAAGCTTACATGATCAAGGAGATGAGTTTTTACCTCTTGTTGATTGAATAAATGAAGAGAGTGATCAAAACAAGCTTAGTTAGAAATGGAAGCTTTTGGGACAGCTTTGAGGGTGTGGTGGTTTTATGAGTGTATCTCACAATCCACTCATCTAAAAATTACAAAATTTGGCTTGTTAGAAAGGTAAGAAGAATAGGAACAACTTTGATGTTGAAGTTTTGGTTTGATTCAGATCGGATCATGGAAGAAAAGGGCCTTCTTTCCACTGTTCTAGTGTGGTGCTGTGGATTTCGAGCTGTTTTGGTAATTTGGGCATAACTCCCAAAATACTTATCCGTTTTTGATGATCTTTAGCTAGTTGGAAAGAAGAGAGAAAGAGGAAAAACTTTCATGTAGAAAGTTTTTCGATTTTCAGAACATAAAAAGGTCAGAACTGCGAGGCAGTTTCGGGTGAGTAAGGAGAGTTTGTCTTGGTGTTCTTGATGAATGATGAAAAGAAAATGGTTTTGGGAGGAGGAAGATGGCTGGCGAAAAAAACAAAGGAGAAGAAGAGAATGAATAAAAGAATCCTTGTATTAAATGAAATTAAAAGATGATGTGTGGTTGGAAATGAACCATGTAGCCATATAAGTTTGTGGTTGAAATGAAAATGGATACTTGGCTACAAATGGAGAAGGGTGGCAGCCTTAGGGCCTTACAAATGATGTGGATGAGAGTGTTTGGGTGGTGTGGCTGATTTTGGGCCACATCTCATGAGTCATCCATGACTCATTGATCCCATCCATTAGCGGTTCCCGGAAATCTCGTACTCAGCTCCGTCATTCACTCGATTTCGATTTTTGACAGGAAAATGATGAAATGAAATCAAAATGGAATGAGTTTGATTTAATGGAGGGCTGCACGAAATTGAATAGTTTTAGAGGGTATTTCGGTCAAAATTCACTTAGGGACACTCTTGGAATTTTACTTAAAGTCCAAGGGCATTTTGGTCTTTTCACTAGAATAAATATCATGATATTTTGGTGTCATCATTAGGCTTCATAAATGCTAGGTGAGTCACCCATGTGGCAAGATGTCCCATCATCCGGAGTCCAGTTTTGTCTCTGCACGTCCGTTCTCGACTCCGTCGATCACCCGTTTGTTGATGATGCGCCCGAATAAAGTATAATAACTTATTTATTTTGAAAATTTTCAAAATAACCAATATCGTTGGAAAAATAATATAAACCTAAACCGTTTCGTTCTCGGGTCAAAACTAGGTTTTCTGATCAGTAAACTTTTACTGTCAGTGAAAAACACAGACCGGGTTTCGCCTGAATTTTAAACCTAAAATTTCACCGTAACTTCCTTCGATATAGAAGGTCTCAACTATGATTTTTTTTTCCTAAAAATTATTTTCTAAATCCCCGGTAAAAATATAAAATATAATTATCAATCAAGGCGCGAGAAAACAAGGTGTTACAATTGGTCCCTAAATTTTTTTTCATGCGCATTTGGTCCCCTTGTTTTTTGCACTTTTATGGTAAAGGATCATGTGACGGTCAATTTTTCAATGATCAACATGGATGAACCACCCCTATAAGCACACAATCACTGCTCTAAGCGCATATAACCTCTTTTTGTGCTTTTATGGTAAAGGATCATGTGACGGAACCAAAAAAGGTCCTGAAAAGAAGGGACAAAACCAGTAAATAGCAAAGAGGAACCAATTAAACATGTTGAATCAGAGACCCAGAAAGAGAACTTCAACGAGAGGTTGTGTACGCTTAGAGGAGTGATTCCTTTATGTTGATCATTAAAAAAATTGTCAGACATTGGACAGAAGAACCAAATTTGCAACATTGAAAAACCAGGGGGATCAAATGTGCTCGAAAAAAACTTTAGGGACCAAAATTGCACATGGGCAACCAAAACTGTAATTAAGCCAATTATTTAAATATTTTTAGGTGTTTTTGATAATTCGGAGCAATATTGTTACTCTTATCAAATTATTGGTTTGTATAGAAAAACAACTCCGCAGTAATTCGATTTGTAGATAAACTCATGTTATCATTACACATTAGACAGATAATTGAAAAAGTATATGTTTATTGGTAAGAAAATATTCTATTTTATTTTTTATATCTTATATTTTTAAAAAACTTTAACAGTGTAATTGAGATCCATGATTATCAATGGATATTCATAAAATCCTTTTAGAACCCGACTAATAGATATTCATTTGAACACAAGGCGGATTTTCGTCCGGTAAGGCAGAAGGCGGGAGATTACTATTCGTGCCCATCACGCCCCATTGTCATCCTAAATAAAAGACCAATTGAACAAATATATGAACATTAGAATGATTTTTTATATATAAAAAAAATTACAGAAAAGGTTAAACAAATGGATTCTAAAACGTGTTCCATACATTATAGGTAAGTGATTTTCTTTCCTATAAAAGATAACTATCCAAATAAATAAAGCATACTTAGTATCTTTCCCCATTACGTTGTTTTTAAATTGTTCTTACATACGGTGAGAAAGTCTTCAACCCTTAGAGACCAGCTCATTTTCAGGCTCATTCTCCTTAAATCAGATGACAGCTCAACCAGAGAGACAGAGACAATGGACGAGGTATTTAAGGTCTTGTTTGATCATTATAAGGAAGGAACAAACCATGATCCTAGCTAAACATTACGGTCTTAAAGAAGCAATTACATGGAAGGTTATAGAGGATCCATAACAAAGGAGAAAGTAAGCAAATTGTGATACATATTTCTACTCTCGAGAATCACTTAGACCCTTTGTTCTAGTCAGAACACTAGACTATTTTCACATATTATATACCGGTCTCAAAGATATTTACATTGACTGATTCGAAACACTTAGTTCTTGTATGAACAATTACTATTACAATTATCTATGTTTTATGGTGAGCTTTATAATATTCTCCATTTATAAAAGTCACATAAAATTTAAGTATGAATTAAAAAAGAAAACTAACGAGTTTGTGGCTCGAATAGCCCAAATTCCAGTTTCTATGTCTGGGATAGAAATTATATTGTCAGAAACTCTACTTCATTAGGCATCACATTCCTAGCATTTCAAGTATATGTGCACCTTTCATTTCAATATAACAAATAATTATATGGTTTTTGTAACAATATAATAAAATAAAATACTCCTATCAAAATCTATTGTTAGTGACTTACTTGTATAAGTGTTTGATATGACCCAGGGCCCAACAGAAGACAACAATATTGGCTCATATAAGTTAAAGAGCACTAAAGCTGGGTCTTCAAACAATATCAAGCCCAAATGCAAACATGAGGAATATTCTAGCATAGGAGTAGTTTACTATTTCAGTATTTTATTAACAAGGTTAGTTAGGCCAAGTGTCATAAGGCCCTATAATTTAGGAAACTGAATTGGTAAAATTGGTTATAAAAACCAACACTGAATGAATAAAGGAACAAGCAGAAAACTAAGGGTGGCAAACAGATGGATTGGATGGATTTTGATTCGGAATCATAATAGATCGGACAAAAATAATCCACCGATCCATTAAAAAATATATTAAAAAAATCCAATCCATCCATGATCCATTTAATAAAAACCATCCAAACCATCCATCAATCATTTTTATATGCATGAATATCCGATCCATCCATTTAAAAATATATTATACATTAAAATTTTATTTTAATCATTTTTACATACTAAATATTTTCTCTCTATAAAATTTTAAGGACCTTAATTACATAAAAACAATTTTATTTATTCATGGAATTTTTTGCGAGTTGTTATTAAGAAACTAATTAAAAGAACAGAAGCATGGTGGTAAGTTATGAGAGAACGAGACATAGAGCTGCCGAGAGAGTGAATGAATAATGACTTTGAAAATGCAGAGTCATAATAGCAAGAGTGAGAATCAGTTACTCCTATATAGGAATAGGAAGAAAGCAAGCTACTACGTTCCCAGGAAAAAAAAATTGATTACATCATTTATTTGGTTTGTAGTTATTTCACTTTTTGATTGTGTGTGAGGGAGAGTACTAGAGAGATGACTACATTAAGCTGCAGAAACAGTAGAATCAAACTCTTTAATTTGGAATGGATAATAAATGATCCACTTCCTTTTTTTCTTTGATCCAATGGATTTAAAAAAATATAGGATGGATCATTAACCATCCGTTAGTAAAAACAACCCAACCCATCCAATCCATTTAATATGTTTTCTTATTATTGGATGGATTGGATGGATTTTGTTATGGATGGACCGGATGGATAATTGGTCCGCGGATTCTTTTGCCAGCCCTACAAAAAACTGACAAAGAAATATCTCTCTCTCCTTAATTTAGGAAACTGAATTTGTAAAATTAGTTATAAAATCCAACACTAAATGAATGAATGAACAAGCAGAAAATTGACAAAGAAATCTCTCTCCCTCCCTATTTTCTAAGGAGGTTATCCTTATCCTCTATAACAAGGAATCCCTATCTCCATCCATACCCTATCAATTGGTGCTTTCATTTTCGAACCAAGCCTCACCATCCATTCCCTCACCATTGCATTTACTAAACTAAAAGATTCCGAGGATTGTTACCATCAATCCTTCCTCCACACCATACAACTTCTGCAAACTGAACTGCAAGCCCTACGACACCCAACTGCAAACCCACCCCTACCATGCTAGATCCAACATCAATCCTCTTCAATTCCACAATCGGACCAATCAACTTCAGGTTCCACCATCAAGGTCTAGGAATCCCACTCCCCACAGAACCCAAACCACATTGGGTCTGTCAACATGACCAAACCAAACCACGAGACAAATGGCCTCGTTGCTGTAACAGCCTGATTTTTAACTACGCTGTTTAACCGATTAAAATATAATTAATTATATTTTAATATGAGAGTTAGAAAGTGATTTTTAATAAAATAAAATCATATGCATAGTCTCTATTATGGTAGAAAGTTACGGTAAAAATTTGGGTTGAAAATTCGGATGGAGCCGGTATGCGTATTTAACTGACAGTATAATTTTATACTGGCAAGAAACCCTAATTTGACCCGAAAAATGAAATTTGTAGATTTTTTATATTTTGTCCGTGAGGAAGCCTACTTTCCAAATTTCTGATCAGAAATAAAAAATTATATGTATTCGGACGAATTTTGGTGAAAGTTCATCAGTCGATGTTTTAACTGATAGTAAGATTTTAATGATTAGAAAACCTAATTTTGACTCGTGAACGAACCAAAGTAGTTTTTTATTACATTTCCAACGAGATAGGGTATTTTGAAATTTTTGTAAAAAAAAAGAAATTAGATGATTCTCGGGCGTTTTGGTCGTTAATCGGGTAAACGACGGGGCCGGGAACGGATGGAAATATCTAGTGAGAATATTTAGATATTTATTTGAAATAGCTAGATATTTATTAACCATGGTTACTATTAACTATAGTTAAGCTAACTTAACTCCTAAGTCTATAAATAGGCAAATCACTCCCTCATTCCTCTCCTTGCGCCAGCCCACCCCCCCCCCCCCCCCCCACATTTCTTCTCCTTCATTCTTGTTCTTCATTTCACCAAGAACACCTTCATTCTTGTTCTTCATTTCACCAAGAACACCATATTGGATTTGTGAAGAAAGATCAAGCCATGATCATCAAGTTTTCATAAATTTTCATTCCTAGATCTAGAACTTCAAATAATTCTAGAAAATTGTAGAAAAATCCTTTTAATGTGAAACCAATTTCTATGATCTTGTTATGTCTTCTACTTTCATTATCCAAGAGCATGTAATCAAAAACATTTTCCCTCCCTATTTTCTCTAAGTGCCCGAATCTCACCCAAAAGAGGGTTTAATGATTTTGTTTTCATTTTTGAAATCTAATGCTTGATTTGAGCTCTCTAGTACTTATATGATCTAAATCCAAGGGCTTGAATCCAACTAAATTTCCTAGCCTACTTTTCTAATATGAGCCGAAACCCTAACCTAGGATTTTATTTCAAATCTTAAAACCATTTTATCTAAGTTAGTTAGGACTTTAGTAGTTAGAATCCAAAGAATGACGTTGAGAAAATAACCCTAAACCTATTTTCTTAGTCTTGGCCGAACTTAGCCCTAAAGTGTCATAGATGGTTTTTGTTTGATTAATTATAGTTACGTTGTTTGGTTCAAGGTGATACTATTAAGCTGTGATAGCGAGGAACGTCCAGTTCGGGATTTCGCCGCTAACTCAGGTGGGGGAAAGAACCAATCTACCATCGGAAACGGATAAGTAGTATTTAAATTATAATAATTGTGTAGGGCGACCTAAACCCTACTAGTGGTCGAGTAATCGACAAGATCAAAATCACATTGGAAGCTTTTTCGTGAAACCAATGATGATTTGGGGGATTGTAGGTTTATCGCCGTTAGGATAATTTTATGAT
The DNA here is from genome assembly GCA_035048595.1 of Echinosophora koreensis. Classification (NCBI taxonomy): domain Eukaryota; kingdom Viridiplantae; phylum Streptophyta; class Magnoliopsida; order Fabales; family Fabaceae; genus Echinosophora; species Echinosophora koreensis. The sequence continues at coordinate 250,374 of JAPCYP010000011.1, forward strand.
ATTCGAGGTTGATTGAATTTATTGATTATTGAATTATGTTGTGATAAATTGTTTATTATGATGTCTTGTGATACTTGAGTAGTTGATAATGTAGTATGTATGATCTGCCTGGGATGATAAACTGTTTAGTTGATGTTAAGGCATGATATGGGTGATTTAAGAGATGTATTTGGGTGAGTGAATTATGATGAATTAGTGATGCCTAGCTTTAGTATATAGAAGAGATGAGATATTGAATGAGTATTGAGACTTGTGGTGGAAAGTTGAGGCATTAGGCTATAATGAATGTGGGTAGGTGAGATTCATCAATATAGATGCGTTGAGGTTCATGGTCGTGTGTGATGGAACACACGAGGTCGGGATAGTCCTTGAGTCCCTGAGGTATGGCACTAATGGCACAACGACATGAGTAGTTTGGAACTACTGGAATGGTGTATGGGCACCATGGCACTAAGTTACTTGCATCAGACCGATTGGACTACTAACTAATGACAGGAATATAGATGGCCAAGTTTGCATGAGAGTAAGAGTAGAGGAATCATATAGTGGTTTAAGGTTGAGTTAGAGTTTTCAGAGAGGTTGGTGTTAATGGTTATTATATTTATATACTATGTCCATTTTTCCACCTTTGATGATAGACATGTGTCTTATCCCTTATTTCTGTATTTGTATACGTTTTGCTTGCTTATACGAGAAGACTTTACGGAAGATCCGGGTGATCCTATGTGGAGGAACCAGCTGAGGAATTCACCGAGAATTTCAATGTGGAGGAGTTGGACGGGACTCCTTATGAGCCAGACGCAGGAGGACGAGCTGTAGATGGTAGTAATAGCGTTTAAGTAAATAGGGCCAGTGAGTCTAGAACTATGTGTTTATATTTCCGCAACTAAGGGTTTGTATAAGGATGTACCTGCTAGGGATCTCACTGAGAGGATGCCCGAGACAATGTTTTGGTATTATATTTAAGTGTGTATTTATATATGACTTGATGTTATCTTTCATTGTTGGTCAAATTTTAATTCCTTCGTATTTTCGATTTATAATCAATGTTAATCACACGAGGAATCTAAATAAATAAATAATGGCACGAGGGGCACAGCGGGGTGTCTCATTTTGGTATCAGAGCAGTTTGGTTCTAAAACGGAACTGTGGGGTTATGTCCGATCAGAATCAAGGACTGCAAGGTTTAGGATGTTGTTACTAGCCGTGTCTAGTTGAATCCACACCGGATATCGACTATGCTTAAAAGTTGGGTAGTGTGTCCGAGCTCAATGCGATAACTGACATTAATATAGCATATAGTATATATATACTTGATTATATAGTATTATATGTCATACTGATGAGAGCGGATGATTTCTTTCAGAGAATCATGGCTCGAGGAAGAGGAAGAGGACGCGGTACAAATAGTGATGATGGAATTCCTGAAAGAATTCTTGGAAGTGTTAACCATGAGACCACTCATACTGGAAGTGGAGGAGAGTCAGCTGAGACTCTCCAGACTATCAGAGATTTGGCCACTGCAATGCTACAACAGACACAACAGAACGCTGAGATGATGCAGATGACCAGAGAACAACAAGAACTGCAGAACCAAAGGAAAGCTGGAGAAGCTAAATATGCTGGGATGAATACATTTCTGAAAGGGAAATCACCTCAATTCCGAGGAGATTATGACCCGGAGAAGGCTGAGTGGTGGGTGCAAGAGATAGAGAAGATATTCAGTACTATGCGCTGTAGGGAAGATAGGAAAGTGACGTATGCTGCCTTCATGCTGAATGGAGGAGCAGAGTCTTGGTGGAGAGGAAAGAGAAGATTATTGGAAACCGAGGGCAGACTGATAAGCTGGCAGTTATTTCGTGACTGCTTTCTAGAGAAATACTTTCCACGACTCGTTCGTCACGAGAAAGAAAGAGAGTTTATAAACTTGAAACAAGGCACAATGACGATTGGGGATTATGCGTCACGTTTTGAAGCTCTGATTCAATTTTTAGAGTTTTACCAACGATTTCCTGATGAAGACTGGTAGTGTAGAAGGTTCGAGGAAGGACTTCGACATGAGTTACAAAGAGCAATAGTGTCTCTCGACATCTAGAGTTTTCCGGAGTTGGTGGAAAGATGCAGTGCCATAGAAAGTATAGATCGGAGGCAGGCTACAGAACTGAAGCAACAAAGAAGTGGAGGTCTCATTCGACCCGATTTTCAGAGAAGAGGAAATACTGATTCGCAGTGGAGACAGAGACCCTATAACAGACTAGTGCAAACAAATACACCAGTAGGTGGAGCGGGTCAACAGCAACAAGGCCCAGTATGTTTTAGATGTGGAGGACCTCATTATCTGCGGGATTGCAAGGAGAATCTGAGGGAAGCTGGTTGTTTCGTCTGTGGGAAACCAAGTCATTTTGCTCGTGACTGCAGACAGAGAGGTATGCAGCAACCAGTAGCTGCGGGTAGAGGAGCTGGAGGCAATCGAGGTGGAGCTGGAAGAGGAGTTTCATCAGCAAGACCACCGGTTGCTAAACCTCAACCCACTGGAAGTGTATTTACCGTGAGGGGATCTGAATCCTCTCAATCTGCGGATCTTATACAAGGTATGTGTTTAGTATTGGGTAGACTCTCGTCAGTTTTGTTTGACTCAGGTGCTACGCATTCCTTTATATCTCATGAATGTGTAGATCATTTGCAATTACTTGTTTCTAGCTTACCTTATAAACTTATCATATCTGTTCCAACTAGTAACCCTTTGACTACTATGTCTGTTTGTTCCATACATCAGCAAACAAAAGTGAAGTCAAGTTCCAAAAAGTGATCTAGATATCATCATAATAGATCCAAACACCTATCAAAAAAGTGATTTATATATCACCATAACAGATCCAAACACCTAGCAAAAAAGTGATTTATATATATATATCACCATCATTACCCTTAACTCTAAGCCTTTACTACAACCTAATTAAGGTTTCTCAATTTATGCCAGCAGATAATTATGCCTTGAATCGTCATCTTCAAGAGCCACAAACAGTTGTCTTGCCAATGGGTCTTTCAAGATGAGGCTACACTGAGCAAGCAAACAGGAACCAGCTTCCATGCCTGGCAACTTATTAACCTCTTTCATAACACTACCAATAGCATATGGATCACTCATCTCAGCATTGCTAGCATTATCAGTTGGGGTTGTGCGAGACTCAACTGCTCCAATTAGTCTTTCAATGTAATTATTTAGTTTTTTACGCTGAGTTGCCTTACCCCCTTTAGGCATCATTGATCCATGTTTTCTTTTCTTTCCACTTAAAGAACTACCTGCAGAGTTGTTCAATGTGAATTTTCCAAAACCAAAGCTACCCCCAGCAGTAGTACCGCCACTACCTCCCCCACTACCTCTCCCAACACCTCCACCAATATTTGGGTCTTCACTATCCCCTGAACCTTCAGTTGTGTCCAATTTTTCAATATCCTTGGGTAACATTCCTGAGGACGGTGCATATGCATGTTCACCAGTTGCTGTACCAGGAGCAAATAGAGAAGTCAGTTTATCCTTGAACTTTAAACCACTCTTTTGGAATTGCACTGCTTCGGGTTCCTCCTATAATACCAAGCACACAATGATAAGATTTAACACCAAACAAATATTAGTAAACATGTTTCTAAACTATTTTTTATTGAAACCTACCAAGAATATTTTTTCCCACCAATGCACTGCTGCATCAAAGTTATTTGTCTTGTAATTCCAACCAACTCCAGTTACCTTTCTAAAGATTCTATACCATAGTTGCCATTTTTTCTTTAATGCATCCCACTTGTTCTTAATCTGAAGCTCATCATAATTCAACCCAGTGATACTCCTGAATTTTCCCATAGCATTCTTCCACCCTTGTTTGGTGAGGCCAGTCCCAGTGTGTTCCCCAAGATTTGCTTGCTCCAAAGCACAGTTAATTAAAACCTCAGTGGTACTATCCTCCCATCTTCTTGTTTTTTTTTTTTTCGTCTTCATTAGACAGGCCAACCGGTTGCTTGTTTTTCCCTTTTATATTATTCATACTATCTCAATAACAAATGCATACAGTAAACAAAAAAGGAACTAAGCAAGCAAAAAACCAAAAATGTTAAGATGTACAAAAAACAAACAAATGACAAGCAGATCAAAGGCAAAAGCATATCAACTATTTAGACATTCTAACATATCTAGCTATTCATGAATATCATTACACTCTAAAAAACTCTTCAACCCATAGTCATTCATCGTGCTTGAAGGATAATGTCCATTTTAAGAGATTAGACTAATAAAGAGAAAGAGAGAGGCCTTATTTTCTTTCATTTATTTATTTAACAATTTGCCTTTTCTTTTGAACGTTACACTTTAAATTTAAAGTGCACAAACTGCATTATGAATAGGGAAATTGCCCTCTATGATGTGCATCTGTCCACAAATAAATGGTTGGGATGGCAAAGCTATCCTTCCCTCTTTATGGCATTTGGATTTTATGCTCTCCATGACATCTACCAAGCAATCCAAACTTGTTCTGCAGATACTTAACAGAACATTCCCCATAGTTTCAAGCTCAATCCTTTGTGCAAGGAATTCGTTCATCTAACCCAGCCAAGCCAAGTAGAACACTTAACTTTATAGATAATCATAAACACTCAAATTGGCGTACAAAGCTTAATTCATAATTAGTAAGTTGCTAATTTAAGATAACTACATGGTTGTTCAAACTGAGACCTCTTCAAATGAAAACAGTGATTAAGAAGAATATGCTAGCCACACTTGTAAATGGGAATAAACTCTTCAGCAAGAAGCCATAAATTTGATGACTTGCTTCTCAAAGATGCAAAAATGTGAATTATACTATAGGTGGTAAATATGTTCCACTAGAAGAACAAAAACAAAATGCTACCACAGGATCCTTTTTTTATTTCTAGCTTCATCAATAATTATCATATATACTGGAACAATTCTAATCTGTACTGAAGAAGTTCTGCAAAAGGAAAGGAGAACAACACAATAAAAGCTAGACATTATTGAGTGTCATTCTCTTCGATTAAGCACGTATCTTGATACTACAATTTGCAGAACCACTTTCAAAAGCTTCAAATTATTCACCTTTGTGACCCTGCTTGTCTGTATTAACAACACCAGCAACATCAAATCTATTTATCCTTAATTTGTTTTTTTGAGAAAGAACTGGTTGACTAACTCTGTTGGACACCGAATATTGTTTAGTAAAGATTTTGATTGGCACTTAAATAAAATAGAGAAAGCCTCAAAGAAAAAGATATCTAATACCACAATTTTCCAAAACCAGATGTTGAGCCATTTTCCATCCTCAAACGAAGGTAAAGAATGTGACAAGGCAAGGACAAATACCCAGTGCATCATCTAAAAAACTCCACATTATAAACAATAACAGAGTAAAGCCTTATCAGAGTAAAGCCACCATGTGTCATCTGGTTTGCAAAGTAAGGCATCAAGGTCATTGCTTAAAATACAGAAAGCCAAGACCATCTCTTTCTTTAGTTTCCAATCAATCCATTCAGGAAGAGCATCCTTTGAAAACTCATCCCTCAGAAGACGATTTTTACACAAGCACATAGACCAAGCATAAACGAAAAATAAGGAGGAAAACCAGAACAAGGCAAAATCTGAGGAGGAAAAACAAAACAAGGCAGATGCAGATCCAGACACAAGCAGGGAGGAAAACCATAGATCTAGCATATAGGGGAGAAGAATTTTACAGGAAATGACAACAACTGAGCAAAGAAAATAGAAGAAGTCAAATCTACACACCTGGTTGGTTCCAATGACAAGAATGCAATGATCGAAACCCACACGACGGCGGCAGCGATGGTAAGCACGACGGAGCAGGAGCAGTGTGGCGGCTATCACAGACAAGGGGAGCGGCGTTCTTCTGGCAAGTATGGTGGAAGTATGAACATGAAGGCAGATATTGATAGGTTTGGTTGAGGAAGGTGTGGTGTTATTACGGACAGTTGGAGACATTTATTTTTGGGTGACGGACCATTGGGGAGGAGGTTATAACGGGGAGATAACTGAAAAGCACAAATAATTTAATCTAACAGCTCATATATCTAGCTTATCATAAAACAGCTTAAACTATCCCAAAACAGCTTTTTCAATATTTAAGTTTTTTTGCCAAACATAATTAAGATTTTACAAAACAGCTGATAGGTTATAAAACAGCTGAATTGTGGAAAAAAAAGTTGTCCCAAACAAGCTCTCAGTGAAAACACCGACTGTTTTCCGTCCGAACTTTTACCAAAATTCGTCCGAATAAACATAATATTTTATTTCTGATCATAAATTTGGAAAGTAGGATTCCTCACGGACATAATATAAAAAATCTACAAATTTTAAGTTTCGAGTCAAATTAGGGTTTTCTGTCGGTATAAAATTATACTGTCAGTAAAAACGCAGACCGGGCTCCGTTTGAATTTTCAACCCAAATTTTTACCGTAACCTTCTACCATAAGAGAGACTATGAATATGGTTTTATTTTATTAAAAATCACTTTCTAACTCTCAAGATTAAAATATAATTAATTATATTTTAACCGGTTAAACAGCGTAATTAAAAATCAGGCTGTTACAAGTTAGGTCAAGTGTCATAAGGCCCTATAATTTAGGAAACTGAATTTGTAAAATTGGTTATAAAAACCAACACTTAATGAATGAAGGAACAAGGAGGTTGTCCTTGTCCTTCATAACAGGGTGACTTCTAGCATGAAGTACCAGTTTTATGGGTATACTGGTGTACCCCAAAATTTTATTTGAAAACTCCATTTTACCCTTATCTTCAACAAACCCACCCCATCCTTCACCACCACCTCAAAATTTGTTCTACTCTTCCATTTCTACCCGTCACCACCATCCCTACAAGACCCAGCCACCATAACGCCGCCTTGCTCCGCGAATCGCACCGCCATCCCAAGCCAGAACCGTCGCGTCGAGAAGCTCCGCTGGTGCCGCCGGGACAGCGAGTGCGGGACTAGGCGGACGTGGCTGTGCGACGCAGTGGCAGCAGACACGGTGGTGGGGCGTGACTGCGTGTGGACGTGTCTGCTCCATCGCCGCCATGGCTCCCTCACTCTCTGCAATCCATGGATTCGAACCCTAACCCTCCTTCAGAAACCAAAACCATCCCTCCTCCGCACGATCCATCTCCTCTTCCTCCACAGAACTCGAACCTTCCATCGCAACCGTCGAATCTCGAAACCCAATCTTCATCCCAAACCCAACCACCTTCTTCCGTTGCTCCGAACACCAACGGTTCCGCCACCGCCACCGGCCACGTTAACCAATCGGAGAACGGCAACAATTCGCTTCTTCCGATTCCGAAACCATTGCTCTCCGAAACCTACAACACTAGCAGCGGCACCGACAAGAATCTGAAAATGTTGGTGGCGGGTGGTGGTTGAGAAATCAGGGTTTGGATGGTAGGGTGTGAGCTTGGGAGGGGTGAAGGGCAAAAACATATTTTTCAGTTTTTTTTGTTTTCAAATTTTTTTTGGAACAATAAATCTGGATCATTCATTATTTAATTATTATATTCAATGGTCAAAAATCATTCCAGATGAAAAATTTTTTGGGACATACTGGTATACCACTAAAACACCTACTTCATGCTAGAATCCACCACAAGGAATCTCTATCCTCATCCATACCCCATCAGTGTTTCCATAAGTTGAGCTTGGAATAGTTGAGCTTGGAAGTGTCTCATCACTGTGAGATGGAGCAGTCAACTTTAATCCTAATTTTAATTAACTACAAAAAAATAATAATAATAAAATTAATATTACGTAGGCCTAACAAATAAAAAATGTAACTTAAAAACTCACCTCAGTTCACTTCATTCCATTTTACGGGAACGAATTGGACTTCAAGATTTTCAAATTATATAATTCCAAACATTGGCCACAAATTGGACCATCCGTTTGCCTGAGAATAATTCTTGTACCAGATTATACCTTGTGTCTTTGATGTGGTGTATGGTCCCATACTTATCTACTTCTATATTTGTACTTTGGTATTTTGTCTTATGCTTTCATATCTCTTCTGACTTCACGAAATCTCTTTCACTGTGATATATAAGAAAAAAATTGTTATCTATATACAAACTATTTTTGAGATGAGCTTTTAGATATAGCATCTTGGGGAGGATATGAGTCATCAAATTAATAGCGATAAAACGTTTTTCTTTTACATTTTTTTTTTGAAAAAAAAAAACAGTGAAATCAAATATGCCCTTAATTATATTCCCACTTTAAGGCTCCATGTCTTCGAAGAGTCATGCAGGATAACCAAAACATTTTATACCCTTTTAACGGGTGTTCTTCATATAAATGCAATTAGGTCATTCGCCTTTCGGATAGATCATGCATCATGCATACGTATACAATTTTAGAATAATTTTGGGTAACATTTTTAACCACATTGTTCTTTTAGGAACTAGATCTTTTACGTTCTTTTTACATAATATTAAATGATATATTATTTTCAGTGATTTACTATGTGTCGATATTTTATTATTGAGATTTGACCTTATTAACAGCTATTAATGGAAGGACGACAATACGTGTCCTTTATTTGCACATATCTTTTTTTTTTGTGATAAGCTTTATTTGCACATATCTTGTTCGTGGATGATGAGCCAAAATAAAATATTCTCATAGTCTTATTTTAAGCGAACCTTTACAAAGCGAATTTTGTTTTCACCTGATGGATAAATGGGAGTGAAATTAAGATACTTAAAATCTCTCGATGTTGGGGATGACAACGAACAAAGTCACGACAACAATATAATGGGTGAGAAAGGATTTTTATTTATTTATTTATTATTATTTATAGATTTAACCTCTTATGGTTGGGAGTGAGACAAGGAGACATTGATTAAAGCGGAATAAAATCGGGATAGGGAACATGATAAGAATAATTATTTATAATTTAATGGTTTATAGCATCCTAAATCAATTTTGTGCCCTACCAACCCCTCTCAATAGAATTTTTTAATCTCCATGACATGATGATGAGGGTGGAGAGTACTCTTATGTGGCTATCTCACCTCTCAAGTTCCGCTTGGTGGGCACTTATCCTATTTGCCATAATATCATTCGCCTGTGAACAATCTCTGACTGGCCAATTGCGATGATGCTGATGAGGCATTCTTGTCTTATTATTCTTGCATGGACAAATTAAAGTCTGCTGTCTCATTTTATTATAATCATCTATATTCCACCAATAATAATTTGTTACTGAATAAAACAAAATGAAAATTCGTTAACACATATGATCATCTCAAGTCTTTGATTATTGTGCCTTATCGAGACAGTATTGTTTGGAACAGGAGATTTTTGTTCCTCTTGCATATGCTTGTGATACATAACACTCTTATATGTAACACCATTTCATATTATAAGTTAAGCGAGTTATTATAAATTTTCGTTTTGATTTTCATCAAATAAATAAATAAATTTTCGTTTTGATCATTATAGATTTTTAAAGTTATTTCGTTAAGTAACATTATGTGGACTTGGTTAGCCAAACAAACGGTTTATTATTATAGCGGAAAAAGTGAGTTATTCACTAAAAACAATATTTGAAATTATGATAATAATTTTTTGTGTGTGTGAAAAGAAATTATGATGTTTGTTAAAATATATTGTTTATTGATTTCTCATTAACAACTCTATATAGTTCTTCACTTTTTCCTACTATATTCTAAAATAAATTCTTTTAAAGAATCCAAATCCAACTTTGTATAAGAGTATTATGTCCAACAATCTCTTATCGAATGATTATTTAACAGTGTGACCATGAAATGTGCAATATGATTCCTCATCGCCGTCCTCTTTTGTTAAATGTGATTACTCTTCATTTTACACTGCCTAAAAGGGGTGTCTGCTCTCCACAATCCAAGCATCAATGGTCACTAGAGGCCCCATAATGTGGCCATCACTATACATGTTAAGGAGTATTCCCACATGATAATTACTCTGCTAGCAATAATCTTTGTCTTGATTATTTTATTAATGGTCGGTCTCCTTCTAGAAAACAGGCCATAAAAAAGATTAGGTTTTTCACCATATATGAGATTATGTTACTTGTGTTCACATTTTTCACACTATTATACCTAATAATAACAATGTGTGCACGATTCTTTACACCATATTCTAACAATCTTAATTTATTATAATGGTAGCGGATGCTGATTTAAAATTTGAATCTTCATTTTGTGCGTTTGCATCAACAGAGATCACCGTATGTGCCTTCAAAAAATGGTGGTATTCTTTTATCATGTTGGTCTTCATATCATGATTATGTCATTTTTCATACCAATAAATCATTCAATATATTCTTTGTTTACTTCCACTAAACAGATATCAGCTCACCCGCTCATCACTATCCTTCCCAGTAAGGAAGCCGTCAAATATCAATACGCCACACAAGAATATGATGAAACTCCATATATATTCCTATAAGTATTTGACCTTCTATATAGGCTATCATTATCATATACTATATATCTTAAAAGATTGTAATGTTTGGATGGAGGTAGAGGTGGGATGGATTACCTAGTAAAATTTTTAATTTTATATAAAATAAATGTACTATATACTAACATATATATAATTAGTAAGTTCTATCAATACTACAGATTGCTTCAAAAAAAAAAAAAAATCAATACTAAAGATTTATGATTATATAAATAAATACTAATATATAAATGGACCAAACCGGTTGAATAAATGGGCTTTTTCAAAAGCCCAAATGTTAACTTACATAGTTAAATAAGTTCTTCAAACATCTAAACCTAGCTTATTTCCTCAATAAGACAAAGGATGGCCTAATCCCACCCCTCAATGGTGGTGGTTGTGACACCCTTTTACCCCGCATGTTAAAAGCCATTTTAACTTAAAAACACTTAAAGGGAAACATGCAATTATTATTGAAATCAATAAAACAATTGTCCATGGGTAGAAAAGTCCCACATGAACGGTTTACAACGCGGAAAAATGAAATGAATTTTAAACAATAAAAACATAACAACCAATAAAAATATCCGAACCCCGATGTCACCTACAGAGCTGGTATAACCGTTCCGGGATAAACACCCACAGAATTACAACTGAAAAACTAACATAACACAACTAGCCCTACAATGAGTGGCGGCTCCTCAGAGTCACTCCTCTCCAGGCTGCTCGTCATCCTCTGCAAGGTGCCAATCCGGCCAAACACAAACAAACATGGGGAGTAAGTTCATGTAATCATATACAGCAAGAAGTAGGAAGTAAAGTAAACAGTAAACACATCAGCATTACACCAAACATCAACATCATCAATATGCTATGCAGTGCAATGCAGTCCTACTCCGCTAAACCAACAATGCATGTGGATCCACTAAACTCGGGATGAACGACTTCAGAGTTAAATATCCACATTGAGAATCTACTCAACGCTGGAGGATCTACTCCTTGGATAGCCAACGCATCAAACCAACGAATGCCTCGTCACGGGGGCGCTAGGAGAATCTACTCCAACCGTGGATGGCCGGATCGCCGTACTCTAGGACGATCTCCCCTATGTCGAACATCCCTAATCAACAACTCCGATGCTATGCGTATGCAACAAAACAACAACGGCAACACCACCTCCATAACTCCAACTGAAACGACCGGATATAATAGTGGAATCAACCGCAACAACTTGCCTCGCGGAATCTACCTGAGGACTTAAGCGGAATCAACCGCAGTACCTGGGGCAAACTCTCGGCTACCAAGGTACACAGCAACATCAACACCTTAAACCCAAACCGCGGGGTCAAGGCTTCCTTGGCCAAAAAGCACCAAGGCACAGCTCATCAGCTTGCGGCACCCAAAAGGGTATCGACTTATCATCTCACTATCTCATCATCGTTATTTATCTTTAGTAACATTAACCAAGTTGTCTAATCAGTTATCATCATAGGGAAGTGGGGTTTAAAAACCCCTTAAGTCCTTTAATCTTGTTCTGTCCGGGTGGGTTGAGCACGGTCGTGCTCGTAACCCAGCACGGTCGTGCTTGAGCGCGTGAGGGGCGTGCTCCCCTGTAAGTGAAGCACGGTCGTGCTTCTTAATGAGCACGGTCGTGCTCAGCAGCACGGTCGTGCTCTTTGTCCTGCACGGCCGTGCTAAACAGCGCGGCCATCTTCCCAGAATTCAACTAGGAGCACGGTCGTGCTCCCTGTTCAGTACGGTCGTGCTCATCGCGCGACAGTGCTGTTCTGGGCAGGAACAGTAACCGTATTCTATCAAATTTCAAGAGTTTAATCAGTTAACATCCTAAGTCAGTTATCAACGTATCTTAAGGATCAAACTCAGCAATAATATCAACATCAACATAACATTGGAATCAACCAACAACATCATCATGTTCATAGCAAGGCAACCAACATTATGAACATAGGCATACATATTATCAACACTAGCATGTTATCAGAACAACCAACCAATCATGCATACATAAACAGTCATTCATACAAACAAAACCGGGGTCATGGGGACCCCTTTACTCTACTCTAACCCCGAGCCTATGATCACACTACCCTTCTCCCCATACCTGGATTGAAGGTAGCTCCCTAACAGCGTCCTAAACAGCAACCGATTCCTCCCTTTACAGCGACTCACACCGAAACGAACCTTGGATCAACAGAATACCAAAGGTTAGTTCCCTATTTACAATAATGGAAAAAGGAACTTAGACAAGGAAGAGACGTTACCTATGCAACAACACAGCTATGCTAGCGGTCTCCCAAGACCTCCAACTCTCACCAAAACTGATCAAAATGAAGGAAAAAGGAAGGAAGCTTGTTCTGGCCGCACTCTCAGGCTGCTGCACTCACCAAATAGGGTTACACATTAAACCCTCGAATTCTGTTCACGTATATAACGTTTGGACCTGAGCACGGTCGTGCTCCTCCTTGAGCACGGTCGTGCTCAACTTAACGTTACGAGACGCGGTCAACAAGTTGAGCACGGGCGTGCTCACTGTTGAGCATGGGCTTGCTCACTGTTGAGCATGGTCGTGCTCAACTTAAAATCAGAAACTCGCTTCTGACTTTAAGCACGGGCTTGCTGACTAATGAGCACGGGCGTGCTCATATACCAGAAGGGACTTTTAACCAAAAATCCCACTAAGCCCTTGAACGATAAATCCAACTTAACCAAAACCAGCTTAATTAAAATATTCTGAAAAACAGGGTGTTACAATGGTAACCACGAGGAAGAGATGGAAAAAAAAGGAAAATATGACCCTTTATTGAGATGGTTTTTAATGAGGAGAAATGAGAGTAAAAAGTGGGGGAAGTGTTCCCCCTTTTATATATATATATATATATATATATATATATATATATATATATATATATATATATATATACTCGTTAAAAGGAGAGGGAATTCTTTGAATTTAATAGTTATTAAATTGCACGTATTTGTAAGAGATATGTCTTTTCTTTCTTTGTTTTTTCTAATAACTTAAATGTCTAAAGAAAGTGAGTGTGTGTCCAACTCCATTCCTTCCGTCCAATTCATTCCCTCTTTTTCCTTTCCACCTCTTTCTATCTCTCAAACATAAGGTTAACTTGGAGTTACCTCTTTAAAATTTGATAGAAAAAAATAGTGAGAAATCTTAGCTAATTTAATGATGTGGCACTTATTTTTTAAATCTATAAAATTATTATTAAACTCTAATAAAAAGGTCTTCACAAAAATAGTGTGGATAAGAAAGATGACAATTCTAAGAAGATTTGTGTAACTTAGTGTGATTAAGCGGTAGATGGATGAGCATCGAACCGCATTTGTACCCTTATCAGGATTTTTTTTATTTTTTTATTGATAGACAAATGTTAGTAGTTAATAGTTAGTTGTTATGTTAATTTTTCTCTTTTGTCAAGGTTTGAACCTTGGACCTTCTACTGCTTCAACTCTTTTTACTCTTTACCTCAAACCACTTGAGCTACCCATACCTCCAACCCTTATCAGAATTCTAAATAGGTCTTCGATCTATAATTATTATTGTAAGTTTAACGAGACCATCTCCGTTCAATCTAAATTTGGTTTCCCTTTAAAAAGGTTACACTAGACATTGAACCGGGGAAGTAACCAAGTGTTATAGAAGAATATGAACTTAAATCACATAACAGCTTAAAGGACAGGCAAAAAAAAAGTAGAAAGAAAGAAGTTAAAAAAAAAAAAAAAAACTACTGAGTAGGAAATGAAATTATGAGTAAGAAAATGTAAATATATGGAATCCATAACCCGAAAATAGAATATCCTCCTGGCTAGTAACTTCACTTTCATTGACTTGGTAGATATTGTAATAAAAGTTAATAAGGAGAAGAAAACAAATTAAGAACGGACAAACTATCAATTATTATGTTTATGTATTCTTCGCAAACAATGAGACATAGATGCCACAACCTACATGCTATTGCCCATAGGTAATTGTTTCTTACTGTTCCTGCCGAGATCCGAGTTACCGGAATCTCGCCGTAAACGTCAGACCAAGGTTGAACGTTGGGGTTGTTTTAGACCGTGGCTTGGCAGAATGCTTATATTCCGGTCCTACGTATCCCAATGGGAATCAAAGCCAAACGTAGTTCTGTGTTCAACCCTTGATCACGTGGTGCATCAATCTCTTAATCTTGTATCTGATGTACTCCGGTGGGCAAGGACTTATTGGTAGTCTCTTGATCACAACCGGGACCTCTAATACGCTTAAGAGAGAACACCAAGCTCAAGTAAAAGTTAAAGTATCTTTCCTCTTAGACTCTTCCTCTTTTTATAGAGGAGTAGAGGGATAAGCTGATCCTATTTTCTAGGATCTAGTTCAGCTCTTATCACTTATCACTTATCTATCTTAGCTCAACTCCCGTCTCTTTTTACTGATAAGAGTTATCTCTTATCTAAAGTAAGGTTGTTAGCCGAGTTCTAGATAAGTGTATCGTTTAAAGCAGTTAAGCTTCCGAGCTCGGCGGCCGAGCTTACCATCTCGGCCAGTACACAAGCCCCCCAAGCTTCGAGCTCAAAAGAGCGAAGAAGTTTTCATGACAAGCGCCGAGCTTGCCTTCTGAAAATTTTCTGAATTCATGGCTTAGGTTTTTATTTTCCTTTTTGCCATGCTCTCCGTGACCGATATTGCATCTCGGCCCATTTATGAGCTCGGTGGCCCCAGTTGGCCGAGCTTAAAACTTTGCTACTTTTTGTCATTCGTATCTCGGTTCGTGACTATCTCAGGTCGGTGGGTTTGTTGGCCGAGTTCTATACCTCGGCCATGCACCACCTCGGCTCATACACAAGCCCCCCAAGCTTTTAGGCTTTATAGAGCTTGAAAGCTTTATCGAAGGAGCCGAGCAGAACTGAGACAGGAACGGTCTTGTCAATCTTGTCTTGTGACGTCAGCTTCTCAGTACCCGAGATGTAAAGAGACGTTGCATTACTTTTAAGACCCGTTTTGCTTGTGACACGTGGCATTGAAGGTCCTATTTCCGAGGCCTACTCTTCGATTGCGCATTTAAGACCCCTCTTGGTGTCTTGGTGTATTCCGATGTCCTTGCCACGTGGTAACCCTGGATAGGTGAGCCGAACTTGCACAGGTTTTGAAGAGACATTTCCCTTCTCTCACGCGTCAACCACCATCATTACAAACGTTTCGGTTTTTTTTTTTTTTTTAAGATCACGCTTGTGCTATAAATTGAGGCATTTTCGAGGATAAACCCTTACCTGCCTTTGCTATTCACAAACCTCTAAAGCTTCTTCTTCCTCAAGTCTTTCTTCTTCAAGCATCTTCACTCTTTCGTTACTTTTTCCAGGTACGCCTTTAACCCTCCATTTTTATTGAGTCTCTGCTTCCCTACTTGACTATGGAACCTTCGTTCGAGGTATCTCAAAATGCCTCCTCAGAGGTCCAGATTATAGACCAGGAAATAAACCCTATTGGGGGTTCTCCTCCTTCTTCACCGCCTCTCTCAAGGGGTGATGAAACGCACCCTAGGGGCTCTTCTTCTTCCTCCTCTAACGAGAGTAGCTCCGCTACTCCGGAAGCTGTTACTGCCCCCCAACGACGGCAGCGTGCCTCTAGGATGCCCCGGGTTCCTTACCCCGAAATCACCATTCCTGGGTATTTCTGGGTGAAGCCAGATGTTGGTGCTTTTCATTCTAACTTTAGGACTCATGAGTCTCTTAGAACTGTTAGGGCCAAGGTTTCTTCTTCTCGTGGGATTATTCGCAGCGTACCTTGCTCAGAAACTGAGCATGTATTCCTGCAGGCTCTTCCCATAGAAACACATTTTACATATGTGTATAAAACACTGTTTGAGCAAATTGGAGTCTCCTTCCCCTTTACCCAGTTTGAGTGTGATATTTTAAAAATTATGAACGTTGCTCCAACCCAACTGCATCCGAACAGCTGGGCCTTCATGAAGGCTTTTCAGATTCTCTGCGGGCAAATAGGGATGGAAGCTACTGCGCCCAAATTTCTTTACTTCTATAGAGTTAGGTTAGGGGACCGAGTCGGGTGGGTCTCTCTGAGTGGGGTTGAGAAGAGAGGTATCATCGGCCTTTACAAGAGTTCTTACAAATTCTTCAAGTCGGACTTTTTCAGAGTCCGTCCTACTGAGGGGAACGAATCCATTTTCTTCGATTCCGAGGGGAAAGCAAAGTTTCCTTTATACTGGCAACCCCATCCTTCCAAAGTTTCTAGCTTCGACCTCGGCTGCATGACTGCTCAAGAGCTGGCCGACGTTGAGGTTCTGAAACTGTACCCTCGGCCATTGCCTTGTGGAAAGCTTTTGAAACTTGTAACTTCTTCCACTCGGCAAGCCGACTTCGAACGTAAGTAGCTTTTGCCGAGAGGCATTTTTTATTACCTTGTTGCTATTATCGTCTGACCGATCACTCTTTTGCAGTGATAATGGGAAAATTCAACTACAAAGCGTTGTTGAAGAAGTCGGCCCATCAAGATGCTGGTACTTCAGCTCCTGCCGCCGATGCAAAGGGGAAGAAGAAGAAGGTTGCTCAGGCTGCGGCTCCTGAATCTCGTCCTCCCAAAAAGATCTCGGGCCACTGTTCAACCCGAAATACCGAGAAGGAGCACCTCGCCCTTTCCGATAGCTGATGAGGATCGTAATGCGGAGAGGAGAGCTGAAAGGACGCCGCCAGTTACTGATTTAACGGCAGAGAACAAGTGGTATAATGGCCACTGTAATCCGGGGTTCAGCTCACTCTGGAGCAACGACTTCAATCCCGGCTCACTTATTGATGGCCAAGTGCTCAAGCCTTCTGATGCCCGGCTATTGCTGGAGCAAGGCCCAGAGACTAGCATGGAGGCTGCTGCCGCTTATGCCCTTCGGATCTCATCTATCACCCGCTTCTGGAGCAATGAACTCTCCACTAATAACAGGAAAATGGAGGCGATGAGGGCTGACGCAGCTCGGGCTTTGTTAGTGAGGGACGAGCTAGCCCAAGCCATGACCAAATGCGAAGAACAGGCTCGGTTAATTGGGCAATTAAAGGCCCAAAAAGCCGAGCTTGAGAAGGCTAATGCCTCCCTGCAATCCGAGCTGTGTGGTGAGAAAGCCGAAAGGGCTAAGTTCGAGAAGATTGCCGAGGACTCTCAGGCTGATAAGGAGGTCAACCTTATGCTTCAAAGATCTTTAAATTCTGAGAAGGAGGCTAACCTTAAGCTACGGTCTGACCTTGCTGAAGCCGAAGATTCCATCATGAAGGAGCATATCAATGGGTTTTTTCCGAGCTGTGAAACAGCTTCAACAATTTAACCCCGACGCGGATTTCTCCCAGGCTGATGTGAATAAGGACTTCAACAAGGAAGGGGTTTTTGTTCCTCTGTCCGAGCTTGAGGATGAAGAAGAGGAAGATGCTCAAGGTCAAGCTGAAGGACGAGCTGCCGAGGAGGGAGGAGCGAATGACAGTGGATTGCCTGATCCAACTTTCGGTGCTGCTTCTCCAAATGGGGATGGCCTTACCTTAGCTGCTGATGAAGCTTTTGTTCATGGGGATGCCCATGAGTAACTTAAAAAAAATTTCTTCCTTTTTAATGTACCGGGCGATGCCCTTTTTTGTACTGGGCTTTTGCCACTAAGTAATGGAATTTTGCAACTTTTTGCTTTTATATTGCAGCTTGTCTTTTTTGCTTACTTAGAAATTATTCCAAGTTTTTTCTCAGCTCGGATATTTACCCTTAACTTCTTAGTGCGTTTCAAGGGTGAACCCCGGTTTTTGCAACTTTGTAAGTTTTGCTCGTGGCCTCTTGAGCCTATAAGCTCGGCCTTTTTTTTTTTTTTTTTGCTTTTTTAAGTTCAGCATTTCGACTGTAATTCGGTCGATTTTAGCTCGGTCAACCTTTTTAAGCTCATGCTTGTACCTTTTTGGGTTCGACATTTCGACCTCAACTCGGTCGATTTTAGCTCGGTCACCCTTTTAGGTTTTTACCTTTGGGTCCGGCATTTCGACCTCAACTCGGTCGATTTTAGCTCGGTCAACCCTTTTAGGTTTTTTTATTTTACCTTTGGGTCCGGCATTTCGACCTCCACTCGGTCGATTTTAGCTCGGTCAACCCTTTTAGGTTTTTGATTTTAAAATGTAAAACAAGTGAATTTTTAGCCCTGTAATTGAAACGGACCTTATTCATTTATTTTCTCAGGCATGCCTCATTAAAACCTTCCTGGCCAAAACCACATGGGAAAAAGACCAGGGTAGGAAAAAGAGTACCTTACCTAACTTTACATTTAACTAAAATAAAACTTGAGATGAGAAGTGTTCCAAGTTCTTGGAACAGTCTTCCCTGATAACTCTTCTAGCCTATAAGCACCATTTCCAAGATTTTCAACTATTCTAAATGGGCCAGACCAGTTTGCTGCGAGCTTGCCCTCTCTGGAGTCCTTCCTTGCATTATTCTGCAATCTTAGTACTAGGTCTCCTTGAACAAACTCTCTCGGTCGCAATTTTGAGTTGTACTTCCGAGTTGCTTTCTGCTTGCATAGTTCTTCCCTGATCTTTGCTTCATCTCGGACTTCTTCAACCATATCAAGCTCAACTCGAATTTCTTCTTCATTCTTGCTTTGGTCGTGATGCTGCCTTCTGAAAGAAAGTTCGCCGAGCTCAACTGGAATCATTGCGTCAGTTCCATAGGTTAGCCTGAACGGCGTTTCTCCTGTTGATGACTGTGGTGAGCAATGATAAGACCAGAGGATGCTCGGTAATTCTTCAGCCCATGCTCCTTTTGATTGGCCCAACCTTTTCTTGAGCTCGTTCAGAATGACTTTGTTAGCTGCCTCTGCCTGACCATTTGTTTGTGGGTGCTCAACCGAGGTCACCTTATGTTTGATTCCGAGATTGGAGTAGAATTCTTTAAGATTTTTGTCCGTGAATTGCTTTCCATTATCAGTGACAATCGCATAAGGTAGACCATGTCGGCATATGATGTTTCTCCACACAAAACTCTGGACCTTTTTAGCTGTTATAACAGCTAATGGCTCGGCTTCAATCCATTTAGTGAAATAATCCACTCCCACCAGCAAGAACTTTACTTGGCCTTTGGCAACAGGGAAAGGGCCCACAATGTCCATCCCCCACATAGTGAAGGGCCAGGGTGACATCATTGAATGGAGCTCTTCTCCTGGAACTCGTGCCACAATAGCAAACTTCTGACAAGAATCACATTTGTTAGTCCAGGAAGCACAATCTGATCTCATAGTCGGCCAATAGAAGCCTGCTCACAGAACCCGAGCTGCTAGGGATCGGCCACTAGAATGCATTCCACAGATTCTTCTATGCATCTCGTCCATTACATACTCGGATTGTTCCTTGTTTATGCATTTCAATAAAGGCATTGAAAATCCTCTTCTGTAGAGTTCTCCATCTCGGATAGTGTAATGACAAGACTTCAAACGAATTTTCTTTGCTTCTTTGGGATCAGCAGGTAACTTGTCCGAGGTCAGGAATTCCCAGAATGGCATCATCCATCCTCGATCATAGTGCTCGGTTATCATTACCTAGGCACTTTTTATACTCGGTTCAGGGAGATTTTCCTGAATGAAAGTTTTTAACTGGCCAGTTTTCTTGGTGCTAGCCAACTTAGACAACAGGTCGGCTCTAGTATTTTCCTCCCGAGGTATATGCTCAATAGTGAAATTGTCAAATTCTGAAATTAAACTATTGACCTTGCACAAATACCTGGTTAATTGAGGATCTTTTGTTTGATAATCCCCTGAGACTTGCCCTGTTACCAGCTGTGAGTCACTTCGGCATTTCAATCCTTTGACTCCAACCTCTTTAGCTAATACCAGCCCGGCAATAAGAGCTTCATACTCTGCCTGGTTGTTTGATGCATTGAACCCAAACTTCAAGGACTGCTCTAGGATAAGGTTGTCTGGGCCTTCGAGAATTATCCCAGCCCCGCTTCCTTTTAAATTTGATGAGTCGTCCACATACAGAAGCCAGTTAATGGGTTCGGGGCTCGGTTTTGAAGAGAGTTCGGCAATGAAGTCGGAGAGGCATTGGGCTTTCATTGGCCCCCTTGGTTCGTACTGTAAACCGAATTCTGATAGTTCAACTGACCAAGCTATCACTCGTCCTGCCAGATCGGGCTTTCGAAGCACTTGCTTAATCGGATGATCTGTTTTGACTATCACTTGGTGCGACTGGAAATAAGGTCTTAGCCTCCGAGCTGCCATTACCAAAGCGAGGGCAAGCTTTTCAATGACTTGGTACCGTGTCTCTGCATCTTTCAAGATTCTACTGATGTAATACACTGGCATCTGTTGCTTCTCCTCCTCTTGGATGATTACTGCACTGATTGCGTAATCATTAACAGATAAGTATAAATATCGCTCCTTACCGAGCTCTGGCCGAGTTAGAATCGGAGGCGAGGCCAGAAACAATTTCAATTCTTCAAAAGCCTTTTCACACTCCTCAGTCCAGACAAACTCCTTGGGTTTCTTCAAGAGTTGAAAAAAGGGTCTAGCTTTTTCGGCCGATTTGGGGAGGAACCGAGATAGGGAAGCTAAACGGCCTGACAGCCTTTGTATTTCTTTCACTGTTTGGGGACTCCGCATTTCAATGACAGCCTTGCATTTATCTGGATTGGCCTCAATCCCTCTGTGTGTTAGCATGTACCCCAAGAACTTTCCTCCTTGTACACTGAAAGAACATTTTTCAGGGTTCAACCTCATGTTGTACTTTCGGAGTTGGGCAAAGATTTCCTCCAAGTCGGCAGGGTGTCGTTCTGGGTCATCAGACTTTACCACCATATCATCAACATAAACTTCGAGATTTTTTCCGATCTGATTGAGAAACACTTTGTCCATGAGCCTCTGATATGTTGCACCAGCATTTTTTAAACCGAAGGGCATTACCCGGTAGCAGTAGTTTGCCCCCTCGGTCATAAACGCCGTTTTCTCCTCATCTGGTGGATGCATTCTTATCTGGTTGTACCCCGAGTATACATCCAAGAAAGTTAAGACTCTATAACCCGAAGCTCCATCTACCAATCTGTCAATGTTTGGAAGAGGATAAGAATCCTTTGGGCACGCCTTGTTGAGATCGGTGTAATCAGTACACATTCTCCACTTGCCATTGGCTTTTTTAACCAACACGACATTGGCTAGCCAGGTAGTATATTTTACTTCTCTGATAAAGTTGGCCTTTTTCAGTTTTGCAGTCTCTTCGGCTACAGCTTTCCTTCTCTCTTCACCGAGTTTCCTTTTCCTCTGAGCTATGGGCTTGGCCTCCGGACATATAGATAGCCTGTGGCACAGGAAATTAGGATCTATGCCAGGCATATCGGATGTCTTCCAAGCAAACAGGTCGGCATTCTTCCTCAAGACTGCTTGTATCTGTTGTTTCAGCGAGGGATCGAACTGACTGCCGATGCTTGTGCACTGACCATCTTGGGCTCCCAGTTGAAATTTTTCCAATGACTTCGTAGGTTCTGCTCTGGACTCATACATTTCTATTCTTGGATCCAATTCAAACATGTCATCTGACCTTGCCGAGCTTACAGAACTGACCGAGCTCACCACTTCTGCCTGATGATCTTCAGTATTTTCGGTGATATCTGGCTCCCGAGTTACCTTCAAACTATCTGCATAGCATTGTCTGGCCATTCTCTGATCAGCTCGGACTGCAACTATCTCACCCGAATCTGCTGGAAATTTCATGGTGAGGTGAGGTGTGGAGACAATTGCTCCGAGCTCATTCAAAGTCGGTCTTCCGATGAGGATGTTATATGAAGTGTTGGCATCCACAATGACATATCTGACGGAAATTGTTCAAGCAAGCTTGCCTTCCCCGAATGTTGTCAAGAGGTCTATATATCCTTGAGTTTTGACCTGCTCTCCAGCGAACCCCACTAGCTTGTCTTCCTGCTCTTTTATCAACTTTTCTGGAATGCCAAGCTTTTTAAAGGTTGCCAAGTACAGAATGTCGACCGAGCTACCCTGATCAACTAGTGTACGTTTGACCGAGTAATTGGCCACTTCAACTGTTATTACCATTGGGTCATCTTGATTGGGATCTATTCCTTGGAAGTCATTTTCTAAGAAAGTAATTGGTGGTCTCGACCTTGCGGTTTTTCTGGAAACCGAGTTGACAGCTCGGATAGCCTTTATGTGGCGTCGCCGAGCTGAACTCGTTGTGCCTCCTCCTGCGAAACCTCCCGAGATGGTATTAATGACTCCTCTCACACCAACCTCTGCCTCAACATTTGGGGGGTCGCTGACTGTTATCTCGATCCCCGTTCTGATTATTACCTCGATGATCTTCATCTCGGTTACGATTGTCATAACCCCGTCTTCTTCGCCGTCGGCCAGCTCGGCCACCACCATCACCATCTCGGCGGACAAACCGATCAAGTCGACCTGCCTGTACCAATTCTTCAATTTTATCCTGGACTGTTTTACAGTCCTCAGTAGAGTGGCCATAGTTCTGATGCCACTTGCACTCTTTACTTTTATCGGCCTGAGCTGGGGTTTTGGATGGCCTTGGCAAAGTGATCAACTCGGTATTGCACACCTCCTGAAGAATAGCGGCTCTGGATCGGTTCAGTGGAGTGTAAGACTGGTGTCGGGGTTGGGACTGCCTTTCTGAAAACCCTCTGTCATTACTCCTGAAAGCCTTCTGTGGATTAGCCCCTTTATCTCTTTCTTTGTTTGAGATTATGCTTTTTTCTTCAAAACTTTTTTTCTTTGATTCCACCATCTCTTCCGAGTTCATGAACCCTGTGGCTTTTTCTTGAAGTTCTTCAAAATCCCTCGGTGGCTTCCGAGATAGATATTCAAAGAACAGTCTTGGCCTCAAACCATTCATAACGGTATGAAGACAAAGTTCTGAGCTCATATTGGGGATTAAAACCTGTTGAGCACTGAAGCGAGCCATGTAATCCCTGAGTGATTCATTTTTCTCCTGCCTGAAATTCACAAGCGAGACCGAGTGCTTTCTATGCCTTCGACTTGCTGCGAATTGTGCAGTGAACTTTGTAACCAACATGTCAAAAGAATCCACTGACCGTGATGGAAGATTCGTGAGCCAAGTCAAGGCAGGTCCCTGCAAAGTGGTTGGAAAGATCTTGCACATGATGGCTTCCGAGTCGGTCACCAGGTAAACAGATGAAATGAAAGATTCCACATGTTCTGTTGGATCAGTAGTGCCATTGTACTTATCCATATTAAGAGACTTGAAATGCCGAGGTATGATCACCTCGTCAATGGCATCAGTGAAAGGTAATCTCGGTCGTCTGTCCCGTGCTTTCTCTCTCTGAGTGGTCTCCTCATTACGAGATCGGACCCTTGAGGCTTCGGGCCCAGTTCTGGAAGGTCGGCTTCTGTCATCACGAGAAGGTACATAAGTTGAGTCTCTTTGGCTGTCCTCGGGTGAGGAATGCTCTTCCTCGGCATGAGTTGCTGATCTTCCCCTTTTCCGAGTTCCCAATAGTCTTTGGTACTCCGTACGAATCTCCTCGTTCTCCTGACGCAACTGTCTTAATTGTGCCATGATCTCTCCCAGCTGCGGATTACCTTCATCGAAGGGAGGGGGGTTGTTGTGATTGGAGTTTGACTCCTCGACGTGATTTGCACTGTGGGCCCCTCCCTTCGGTCCATTCCGTGTAGTCACCATTAAATCTTATGGAACCGGGGAAAGTTTTTCCTCGGCCCCACGGTGGGCGCCAAATGTTCCTGCCGAGATCCGAGTTACCTGAATCTCGCCGTAAACGTCAGACCAAGGTTGAACGTTGGGGTTGTTTTAGACCGTGGCTTGGCAGAATGCTTATATTCCGGTCCTACGTATCCCAATGGGAATCAAAGCCAAACGTAGTTCTGTGTTCAACCCTTGATCACGTGGTGCATCAATCTCTTAATCTTGTATCTGATGTACTCCGGTGGGCAAGGACTTATTGGTAGTCTCTTGATCACAACCGGGGACCTCTAATACGCTTAAGAGAGAACACCAAGCTCAAGTAAAAGTTAAAGTATCTTTCCTCTTAGACTCTTCCTCTTTTTATAGAGGAGTAGAGGGATAAGCTGATCCTATTTTCTAGGATCTAGTTCAGCTCTTATCACTTATCACTTATCTATCTTAGCTCAACTCCCGTCTCTTTTTACTGATAAGAGTTATCTCTTATCTAAAGTAAGGTTGTTAGCCGAGTTCTAGATAAGTGTATCGTTTAAAGCAGTTAAGCTTCCGAGCTCGGCGGCCGAGCTTACCATCTCGGCCAGTACACTTACAAATAACATTGAAGGTTTTCCAATTCAATAATGATATTTGTATATGATAAAGTTGACACCAAATCGATACCTAATTAATAATATTCAAAATCATAGTTAATGATGTATTAACTTTGGTTAATATATACTTGTATTAGATGTCCAAATTCGATAACTGACAGCTTGGTTAATGATATGTACAAAATTTTGGTTAATAAAGCTTAGTGGATGTGAGATAACCAATCTTGGCACATCCGTTAACTAAATCCAATACGTTATTAACCATGATTTTAAACGTAATTCACCATATATCAATGTCAAATTTTGTGTTGTCCAAGTTATAACAATTGTTTCCAATTCAAGGACCGCATGGAATCCATTGATGGCCTATAATTTCAACAACAGAAGACTACGAATGCATGCTTTCTTCCAACACAGTGAAGTGTCAAATTGATATGCTCATTATAAAAGGAAAAGGGGTGAGATATTCTACTCTATCACTCTATGAAGCAGTAAAATCTCTCATTGGACCCAAAATACAACTTCAAATAAAAAAGGGATAAAGACAAAGTAGCACTAGTACTAGAGACTAGAGTAATTCACTACCACCCAAAACTAACCAAAAACAACTAGGTATGTTATATGAATACCCAAAATGGATATCCAAGATGGACACCCAAGAATGTGTGTTAATAGTGCATTTATATTTACACAACTGTCGTTGTGTCTATCTACACAATTGCCATTGTATCTAGGATGTCCAGAAAAAATAT
The DNA here is from genome assembly GCA_035048595.1 of Echinosophora koreensis. Lineage (NCBI taxonomy): Eukaryota > Viridiplantae > Streptophyta > Magnoliopsida > Fabales > Fabaceae > Echinosophora > Echinosophora koreensis. The sequence continues at coordinate 275,919 of JAPCYP010000011.1, forward strand.
CCAAATGGGTATTCAAATATCATAAGTGAAAACAAAAAGTATAGGCAAGAGAACCACTAAAACCTTGTCCAATAGCTTGGTACTAAAGATTCTAAATTACATCAGCAGCAGCAGTGGAGCAGTGGTGGTTGAGCATCACTGCATCAGATATGCAAGTAGCAGTCTTTCATTGTTTCTGTTTGTTCCTCTACCCCTTCTTCCAATAGCATATGGCCTACAAAAGAGTGACCCAAGAATAGGTCCCCAGTCTTTACATGGCCAATCAATGGCAGGAGCCATAGTCCCATGTCCCAACCAAGCACAAACAAATGAAGACTTCACGTGCCACAAGGACCAACAGAGACCCCACCAATGTCATATCTCCCTCTTGAATGTATTGATACAATCCCACAAGTCCTTCTCAAACAATTTAATGGCAGGGATACTTACATTCCGACAGCAATGGATCCAACACCACCACCACAACCTCAACATACTTGTGAGGTAGACAGGAGCATGGGCATACCTGCCCCCAGAGGCAGAGAGCAATATATGCACAGTGGCAAAGCAAAAAAAAGCAAGGACTTTTATTTTTCTAAATTTGGAAAATAAAAAGTATCCTTAAATTGGTTGACAAGCAAAAAAATTGTAACATGTCAGTCCTTGATGGAAAGATGGGACTGTGGTTGCAACTATTTGGAAAAGTAAGAAGATTTGTGAGATCTCCCTTTGTTGTCACTTTTCCTATTCTACTTGGCATAAGTATGATGGCTTTGGCTTCTCTTTCAAACAAACTAGCCCAAAAGGGAGAGCCAAAAAGAATCCTCCTACTAATCAGTCTTCATACAGATTCTCATAACTGAAGGGTTGACTAAGCCACCTACAAACTTCTTTAAATTCCACCCCAACCCTCTACACTCTCCATCCATCACTTCTCCTTTTGTTTGTGCTCACAAAGAAACAAAAGCCTAAATGATGATCAAGCTTCTTCACCCTTTAACTACCAGCTTCTCTTCTCACAGAAAAATGAGATACCCATCATTCAGCCTCATTAGAGAACACAACATTCTTTTCCTCAGAGGCTTAATGATTTTGTTGCTCAGTTGTATAACCATTAGGCTTAACCTCTGTATCTCAAGCATCCCTTCTTCATTAAAAGCACTTCCCTTGGAAGGACACTTCAGTTTTGATGAAGTTGGCCTCAGCCATGCAACCAGAGACTTCGGCAACCGGTACCGGTCTCAACCGACGGCGGTACTGTATCCGAAATCAGTTTCTGATATCGCAGTCACCATAAAGCATATCTGGAACTTGGGTCCTAGTTCTCAACTCACTGTTGCAGCTAGAGGCCATGGCCACTCACTTCAGGGCCAGGCACAAGCCCATGGAGGAGTTGTGATCAACATGAAATCACTCAAAGCCCCAGAAATGAAGGTATATGCAGGAGAATCTCCCTATGTGGATGTCTCAGGAGGTGAGTTATGGATAAACATCCTGCATGAGACACTAAGGTATGGTTTGACACCAAGATCATGGACAGACTACCTGCATCTGACAGTTGGTGGCACTTTATCCAACGCTGGTGTCAGTGGGCAGGCATTTAGGCATGGTCCCCAGATAAGTAATGTTCAGCAGCTGGAGATTGTTACAGGTTGGTAACTTGGTGAGAAAAAAACCATGTTGTTGTGAAAAACATATGCAACATGAGAACAAGGTCAAGGGTTGAAACAAACAAGGGGAAAAAAATCATTTTATGATATTACAGCAGCTACTATTTTGTCTCTTCTGAACAAATAAATCACTTGAAACAGACATAATATAATACAATCTAAAAAAATCCCTTGTTAATAAAATTTTTAACTTGTTCTTGGGCACGTAGGTTTTAAATTACGGTCGCGATTACGATTGCGATGTGGTTTCGGCGACAGCCCAAATCAATATGTTGCAGCCCAGATTTCGATTTCGAACCCAGATTTGAAACCTTGTATAGGACAGCTGTAAATAATTTTTTATTTAAAAGAAATGCATTCTCTTTAATTTGATGAATTAAAATGTTAGTTAATGAATAACTGCAGGAACGGGGGAGGTGGTAAACTGTTCTGAGGAGCAGAATGGTGAACTCTTTCACAGTGTACTTGGGGGGCTAGGTCAGTTTGGCATTATAACAAGAGCAAGAATTTTCCTGGAACCAGCACCTACCATGGTAATGTTGCATCTAGGACAGTACCAAAAGCAAGGTCTTTCAATTTTACCTAGTGTTTTGTTTTGTAAGTACCAGTTTTCATCTTAGAATGTTTCTATTTTGAACAGGTGAAATGGATTAGAGTGCTATATGCAGATTTCACAGCTTTCACAAGGGACCAAGAGCAATTAATGTTTGTGGAAAACGCATTTGATTACATTGAAGGATTTGTGATAATAAACAGAACTGGTCTGCTAAATAACTGGAGATCATCCTTCAATCCACAAGACCCAGTTCAAGCTAGTCAGTTCAAGTCAGATGGAAGAACTCTCTTCTGCCTAGAATTGGCCAAATACTTCAATCTGGAAGACACTCATGCAGTAAATCAGGTGAGCAACAAGTGCTCAACCTAAATATTGATTTTATGTAAATAAATCATCAATTCATTTTAATCAAGGTTTTAAATTACGGTCACGGTTGCGATTGCGTTGCATCACGAATATTACGGGAAAATGCAGCCGATGCAGCTGTAATTATGGTCGCGATGCGGTTTCGGTGACTGCCAAAACAAACACGTCGTGGCCCAGATTTCGGTTTCTGACCCAGATTTGAAACCTTGATTCTAATACAAAAATAAAAATAAAATTAATTAAACTGTCTTTTAACTATGTTGCTATTCTTTTTTTCTTTTTTCTTTTTTTCAGGAAATTGAGAAACACTTGTCCCACTTGAACTATATACCATCAACACTTTTTGTAACAGAAGTCACATATGTAGACTTCTTAGACAGGGTGCATATCTCAGAGGTTAAGTTGCGTTCAAAAGGCTTGTGGGATGTTCCACATCCATGGCTCAATCTTTTTATACCCAAAAGCAAAATACACAAATTTGCAGAGGTTGTCTTCGGGAATATTGTTACTGAAACAAGCAATGGCCCTGTCCTTATCTACCCCGTAAAAAAATCAAAGTAATGGTTCACAAAACTTGTTATCCATAACAATTTTATTAGCCATTAATTTATTTAACATATAATTTTCTCTGCAGGTGGGACAACAGAACTTCTGTTGTTATGCCAGAGGAAGATATTTTCTACTTGGTGGCATTTCTTGCCTCTGCAGTCCCTTCTTCTAATGGACCTGAAGGCCTGGAACACATTTTAAATCAGAACAAAAGAATTTTAGAATACTGTGAAAGAGCCCATCTTGGAGTAAAGCAATATTTGGCCCACTACAATACACAGGAAGAATGGCGGGCGCACTTTGGTCCTCAATGGGAGGTTTTCCTGAAAAGAAAATCTGTTTATGATCCATTGGCAATACTTGCTCCTGGCCAACGAATATTTCAAAAAGCAATAACCTTCTCATGACGGCAGAAGCACTTTATTATTAATCTGGTAAACAATAGGGCCCTTATGGCGTATGCAAATATTGCATTACATGCTACACTTGTAGCACCAAGGCAGTAGGGTATGGCTAAGATTTGGTCCACAGTAAAGATCAAATATTTCAGATATGAGTTTTTGTAGGGTTCCCAAAGAGCATGTAGATATTATTATCGGTGCTAGAATTAATGTACATATCAATTTTGTAAACATCTCGTATAGTATTACTATTCTCTAATGTAGCCTTTCAAGAACTTATACGTACATATTACGTAAAGATTAGAACATCCATAATAAAACCAATTCATACGATCAATATGGTGTTGGTCGAGTGGAAGCAACTTGCCCCCAGGTTCAAATTCTTAAGGAGTCATCCCCATTGGGAGGTCGAGAACCTATGGGTAAAACCAGGCTCAATCACCCGAATTAGATATTAATCCCATAACGAACCTGAAGGACCTAAGCTGTGGGGATATTTTGGTGTACTCACTCGGCCGAAAGAGCTAATTAGGATGGGTTGCGAATAAAAAAAAATGATATCATAATAATAAGATGATACTAATCCCACGTTGACAACCTGGTTAACTTGCTTCTGTTTTGGCTTCAGTGGAATCTACTATATGGATATCTTGCTTTTCATGGTTTCTTGACGGGTTTGATGTTTATACTATGGTTTTCTGGTTTTTCTCTAATTCTTTCGTTTGAGGTTTGTCTGGGGATTAATTTGGGAGGAAATATTGGGGAGCTTAGGATGGATTACTCTTTTATGTAACTTTGATTCTAACTTTGATCTTTGTGGTTTGGTTTTAGGGGCGGTTGAAATATTCTTTAGTGGTGAGGTCTTTCACTTTGGTTGAACTTCTGTAGATATGATTCTAGGTTCCTTATAGGGGTGATATCATGTTGATATAGGTTCTTTTGATTCTCTTGTAATTGGGTTGGGGCACCCCAAGTGCTCCCTATCTATATAGCTTATAAAAAAATAAAAAAAAATCTACAGTAATCCATATCTATTGCTAGTAACAGTATAAGAATTTTCAAATAAATAAATAATGCCTGTCACACATATCACTAAGGCTACTGTAGCATAAAAAGGGGGTTTTCTTAATTAACAATGGGAAAATATCATACAAAGAAAAATAGCTTCGATAATTCTGGCAAGGAAGAAACTACACACCCATAATTGGCTTCTTCTACAGTAATCCATACTCTATTACCAGTAACATTGTATTCAAATAAATAAATAATGCCTGCCACACATATCACTATCTACTGTAGCATAGAAAAGGGTGCTATTCTTAACGATGGGAAAATGTCATACAAAGATGAATAGGTAACTTTCACAATTGTGGCAAGAAGAAACTACACACCCATAATTGGCTTCTTTTATAGCAGCTATTAATATAAAATCGGGTAATAACAACACATCTTATTTCTTTTAACCTCAATTATGTCCATTTATAACTTGTGTCGAAATGAAGCATAATAGCACACCAACATATGGAGAACTATGAATTGCGTGCGTTCATATTAACATCAAAATAAGAACAGGGATAATAAGCATACATCGGCATAATCTCAAAACTCTTGTTTGTCAAGTGAAATAAAGTGCAAAAATTTTCAACTATTACAAGTTGAAGTTCATTTATTTGTTAAGCCCAGTTCCTTTATTCCTAATTCTCATGACGTGCAAGTTCATGCCATAACAGTCTAGGGAATCTTTTTATGTTCTAGGATCTTTTTATCCCTACCTTTTCAACTAATATTAGTGGGGTATATCTTTCCTTCTTTTAGAAATATGAAATCGTTCAGCATCACAAAAAAGGAAACTATCAACTGAAAAAGGAGCAACATGTTACTGCTCAAAAGATTCCAGTATAGTGTGTCAGAATTAAATAGCTAATGGTAATCAATGGCTTCTTGACCATGTCTACCAATAACTGGAATTCACATCAACCAGTGAAAGTTGCAGTACATGTGACCAACCATCACTATTCCAGAAGTTGTTGGCTCAAAACACTTGCTCCTGTATTTAGGCTTTCAAATCACTCAGCAAAAAGACAAATACATGGGTGATGGTTTTTGAGTGTATGTTTGGATGAACGTTTGACAAACGTGATTTTGGATAGAATTGATTTCAATAGAATTAAGTTTGAAGTTGAGTGATTTATGTTTCGATACATTCACGTAAAAGTGAGTTGAGCAATAAATTTGAGGCTAAAAATCACGTTTGAAAGCAAAAGCTCCAAATTCTAACTTCAAGTTAGAATCCGTTCCAGATGCAAACTCAATTATAGTCAAGAGAACCCAAACATGTCAAAATCAATTTTATGTCTCTGGAATCACTTTTGCCTCTTCCAGAAGTGAATCCAAACATGCACTGAAACTACTCAACTAAGAGCTTCACATAGAAGACTATATAGTTACAGATAAAAAATCATAGCACCAACTTTTCATGGAACACAAAAGACTTAAGCTTGAAAGATGTACTGAAAGAGGGACCAGCCTTAGAAAAGATATGCATGTGAGGAAACTCGAAGATAAATATGTACAAGTCATTCTTGTTGGCCTATGAAAATTTATAATCATCATCCTCATGGCAGTAAAATAAAACTAGCCCAAGGAAGCTAGATGATAATGGGAGTGGTTTCTTGAAGTGGTATCATTTCAACAGCAGAATGTCAAATTCCTAGCATGATTCTTCTACGAAAAAACACTTTATGTGAAACTTTTAATCGCAAAAAATAGTTTTCTCATAAAAAACAACAACTAACTTATACATCAAATACTTTCTTGATTTGAAATTGCCAATTATAGCAGTAGCTTTCCTGCTGAAAATAGCACAAGCAATCGGAGGAGGATGCACAGAGAAAAGGGGTCCATTTCCTGTCAAAAGCACCTTGTAAACATACACTCATAACTCATTAGTGCCAGGTTGACTAGCACTGTATAGCATTACAATTCTTAAAACGGTCAAGGGGCGTAGATTGCCCCAATGAAATACACAAAAGAATCTAATGATCAATTGGAATACACTCAGACTAGAACTAGCAAAAAGATTCGTGGACCAATTATCCATCCGGTCCATCCATAACAAAATTTATTCAATTCATCTAATAATAATAAAAAATACTAAATGAATTGAATGGGTTGGATTGGTTTTATTAATGGATGGTTAATAATCCATCCTATGATTTTTTTTTTAATCCATTGGATCAAACAAAAAAAAGGAAGTGGAAAATCTACGAATCAAATAATGATGCAATCACTTTCTCTTTTTTTCTTCTTCGGAGAACCTATAGAGGTGAAAAATCTAGAGGTAGCTTGTGCACTTTCTTTAGAACAAATCAAACATGCAGTAACACTTCAACAATTACTATCACCATATAACAGAGTCTTTCTTCCTTTCTCTCGTTGCAATCACTATGAAAGTGCTTTTTCAAAGCAATTATACTCTCTTATCCGTAGCCCAATGTCTCTCCTTCTCTCATAGTTACATTATCACCATGCTTATACAGTGTTCTTTTATTTGGTTTTTTCTACTCTCTGGTTACTTTCCTAATTACGTTTCTAATTATTATAAGTATATAATGGTTAGCTTCTATTCAGTAAAATTAGTAATTTGTGCAACAAAAAAATCATGTATTTAATTAAGGTCATTAAAATTCTAGAAAGAGAAAATATTTAGTATATAAAAATAGTTAAAATAAAATTTTAATGTATAATATATTTTTAAATGGATGGGTCGGATATCCATCCATATAAAAATGATTAATGGATGAGTTGGATGGTTTTTTATTAAATAGATCATGAATGAATTGCATTTTTTTAATATATTTTTAATGGATCGAAATGGATTGATGAATTTATTTTGATCCATCCATTATAATCTGAATTAAAATCTATCCGACCTGTTTGCCACCCCTAACTCATACAGGCAAGCATATGGATGGATTCTAGCATGAAGTACCTGGTTTGTGGGTATACCGGTATACCCCAATTTTCTTTAATCAGGAATGATTTTTAACCATTAGATATAATAATTAACTAATGAAGGGTCCAGATTCATTGATCCAAAAAAATTTTGACAACCAAAAAAAATGGAAAAATACAAGTTTGCCCTTCACCCCTCCCACCCCACCATCAAAACCCTAAAATCCCCACTGCCGGATGTCCAACCAGCGGCCGCCGCCGCCGTCGCCATCGCCGTCCCTACCCGCACACCTCTGCCACCTACCTGCAAACACCCTCGCCTCTCCGCCACCCCACCATCCTCATCATTGAAACCTAGAAAGAGGCGGAGGACGACGACCCGGAAGGGACGTGAACAAGGGACAATGGTTGCATCTTCACCATCACCACCACCACATCATGGATCTGCATCTTCACTTTTTTTTAAAAATAAATCTTAAAATGCAACATTGATCTCTGAACAAGAAGGGACATGAACAAGGAAGGCACAGTGGCTGGGTCGGAGGGGACGCGTGCGGCTGAGACGAACTCGCGACGGTGGTGGCCGGCGAGGTTGGAGGTGGTCACGACAGAGGACGTTGTTTACGAAGAAGACATGGGGACCAAGCCACGACGAGGACGACGAGCCGGATCTAACCTCAAACGCCACGATGACGACGACCAAGTCTTCCGCGATCCAGATCTGGGATTCTGGTTTTGACAGCGGCCACCATGCCCATATGGAGGGGAGAGAAGGGAGGCGACAGAGAGTTGGTGGTTGGAGAGGTTGAGGCGGCGGTGACGGGGTGGCGTTGCAGTGGTTCCAGTCGATGAGTGGGATATGCAGAGGAAGAGGAGAGTAGGGTGGTCGGCGGGGGCAAGGAGAATAAGGGTAAAAATGGATTTCTCAGTAAAAAAAAATTTAAAAAAAATGCTATTTAGTGGTACACCAGTATACCCACAAACCAGGTACTTCATGCTAGAATCCACCAAGCATATGATATAGAAGTTGTCCTATAGCATCGGTATAGCACCAAGAGTCCTCTGATGAGTATATGAACTTCATTGTATAAGACTCAAAAGTCAACACATGTCCAGTGAGTGCCTTACTGAACCTTTTTATTAGGGTAAATACCCATTTTGGTCCCCGACAAAAAATATGGTGCCTATTTCAGTTCTTGACAAAAAAAAAAACTACACCATTAGTCCCTGACAATTACTAAAGTGGACAAGTTAGTCCCTGACAATTACTATGGGACATTATAGTCCCTAACAATATTTAAAGTGAGACTAATTAGTCCCTGACAATTAGTATTGTGGGACATTTTAGTAACGAATGCTTACTAATGGAAGTCACGTAGGGACTAACTTGTCCTATGTTAGTAATTGTCAGGGACTAACGGGATATATATATTTTTTTTGTCAGGGACTGAAATAAGTACCACGTTTTTTGTTAGGGACCAAAATGGGCCTTCATCCTTTTTATTATTTAGAAAAAATATCCTGGGAGAGGTTTACTGAACCTTTTTTCCTATAACAATATTTACATTTATCAAAGTTGGAAACAATATTTACATTGAATTCTAATTTGTTGTTTTCAACTAGAAATGGAAAGAACTACCAATACATCTGCTCTCAAAGTCTTATTGGCCAATCATCATTACTCATATGGCACTGGAACTTCAGCTGCCAAAGGAATTAAACAATACTAGTTATTAAGATAACATATGGTATGCATAGTGTTGGAAGAAGTACATTAGTTAACATGAAATCTGAAAGGACAGATCAGAGAACTAATCACTATTACAATTTGTATAAATCTAAGCACTTCTATTTCCTGCATGAAAGATAACATTTAAAGGGAACTCAAGAGGATGGAGGGAAGAAAAAAGACATGTATCAATAGCATTGACAAAAGAACTGTAACAAATGCCAATAAAAAATTATATACACGCCCTGGTAAAGTGAACCAAAATTATTCCAACATAAATGAAAAATCCACACATAGTGATGAGATTCCAAAATCTAAATTTGCCGACTTGAAAACAGAGAATCATATCGCTCCTGGTGCATAGAGCTGAGTACCATCCACCCACAAATTAAGGCCCAAAATTGGTATAAGATGGCACCGCCCCTCCTCAAAATGAAAATTACATCTCTGTCAGCACAAAAATCAGGATTTGATCGTGTATTTCCAAGAGGTACAAATCACTCAATAGCAAAAGGTAATAAATCCAAGAAGAGCACCTCAAAATGGGGAAAAGTGCACCCAAAATCTAAACCATTGGAAGGGGCAACTAATCATTAATAGCAACGAATCCTTAAACTCAAACTGGATAATCCATTGCTTCCATACCAAGGAAACCAATGTCATAACAGAGAGAAATTCTTCCAGATATTTAGTACACAACTTTTGTAGAATAAGCCCAAAAAAATTGATCCATCAAATAAATAAAAACTTCTGCATAAATTTCTGTCCCAAACAGCTATATTACATTTAATACAACATGTCAGTTTTTTCTTGGCTCAATATGCAAAATTCTATAGAAGAATTTTTTTCCATAACAACGTGACTAACAGTTGCAGCAGTATGCATGCTATTATTGCAACAATTAATTTTTATATTTACAACACAATAGGAAAAAAGAAAAAGAAAAAAAGAACGCTAGTTCAACACATTCTCTATTGTTGATTCATCAAATAAATAAAAAAATTTGCATAAATTTCAGTCTGAGACAGCTATATTACATTTAATACAACATGTCATTTTTTTCTTGGCTCGGTCTACAAATTCTATAGAAGATTTTTTTCCATAACAACGTGACTAACAGTTGCAGTATGCGTCATTATCACAACAATTTTTATATTTACACCACAATTACTCTACATCGTGCATTAAGCTTCCAAAGATCAGACGCATATACTATGCTTTGATCCTTTAGCTGAGTTGATATGTAACATCCCCGACTGCTCTATGGATTGACGACTGACCCCACAGACCAACATGGGTCTTTTTCGCGTGCTTTGTCCTCACTCACACGCTACCTCGGAAAACTTCCCAGGAGGTCAACCATCCCAGAATTGCTCAAAGTCAAGCACGCTTAACTGTGGATTTCTTAAGTGATGGATTCTCGAAAAGAAGATGCATCTTGTTTGTATAGGTAGTATATCAATTCATATAAGCCATCCTCAACTGTATAGTCCCATACTTATACAGTCTCAGGATCCCTCTCATTTAGGTGTGCTATCGGTTCATTCATGTGTCCCTCCGCCTAGAGGCCTGCCAGGAGCCGCTCCTTGTCCGTGCCTTCTTGCACCAGCGACCACTCCCCGCCCTTGTCAACTCCAGGTGTCACATGCCCACCAGCATCCGCTTGGTTCGTCCCCGAACCACACCGTACTGAGAAAGGTGCCGCTCTGATACCATTTGTAACATCCCTGACTGCTCTATGGATTGACCCCACAGACCAACACGGGTCTTTTCAGCGTGCTTTGTCCTCACTCACACAGTATCTGGGAAAACTTCTCAGGAGGTCACCCATCCCAGAATTGCTCCAAGTCAAACACGCTTAACTGTGGATTTCGTAATTGATGGGCTCCCGAAAAGAAGATGTATCTTGTTTGTATATGTAGTACCAATCAATTCATATAAGCCATCCTCAACTGTATAGTCCCATACCTACACAGTCTCAGGATCCCTCACTACAAGAAAAACACTATTTAGCGTCAGAAATTTAGCGTCGGTCTCGACCCCGATGCTAATAGCGTCGGCCGAACCGACGCAAATTGGACGCAACACTATTAGTGTCTTCCTTTTTGTTTTTAAATTTACTAATCTATTTTTGCGTGGGCCGAGCCGACGCTATTTTGGGAGATTTAGCGTCGGCATGATCGACGCTACATGGAGTTTACACTTAGCGTCTGCTTGTCTGACGCAATATTGGGAGAACACCTCCGTGGGAACCATTTTTTATTTCTTCCCTCTTTTATCTTCTTCTTCTATTGATGCAGGCCTCTCATTCAGGTTGCTATCGGTTCATTCATGTGTCCCTCCGCCTAGAAGCCTGCCAGGAGCCACTCCTTGTCTGTGCCTTCTTGCACCAGCAACCACTCCCCACCCTCGTCAGCCCCGCTTGAAACATCCCTAGATACTTTATGGATTGATGACTATTCCCATAAACTAACAGGGGCCTTTTCAGCGTGCTTTGTCCTCACTCACACACTTCGCGGGAAAACTTCCCAGGAGGTCACCCATCCCAGAATTGCTCCAAGTCAAGCACGCTTAACTGTGGTGATGGGCTCCCGAAAAGAAGATGCATCTTGTTGGCATGGTTCTAAATTACGGCTGCGGACGCGGTCACGGTTGCGGTCGCTGTGATTGCAGCCATTGCAGGTGCTGTGATGCCAAATGCGGTCGCTGCAGCGTGAAATAAGTTTATGTTCGCACAAAATGTAATATATATATATATATATATATTGCAATTCTTTATGTATCTTTTATTAATAGTGTTGTATACATTTTTATTCATTTTTAAGTCACTTCATTATCTTTATGAATAATTTAAATATAATTATAGCTAACATACAATATAAGCTACTTGACTAAATAAAATAGATCAATTATTAACATATAATTTGAATAAATACTAACTTAACATGATTCATCTATTTTTTTTTTTCCAAATTTTTTTAATCTCTAAACTTTAATATAAATTAATAATAATTAGTTAAACACAAATAAGTTACTTATCAACAAGTAATGTAAATAAATAAATAATAATAACATAAAATAGAAGTTACTAATTGACTAAATAAAATAAATCAATTATTGATTTTTTGTGTTCTTTTAATTTTTTTTACTGAATAATAAAACAGAAAGCGAATGATCTAGAACATAGTTATTCTTCCAGTATATATATATATTTTTGAATAAAGTTAAAGAAACCTAGATAACTGAGACAATTTAATTGCACGATAATCATTGCATGGCCTTTGAGTTTTCTTTCCTAACTATCACATTCATATCCCATCTGTATCATTTAAATATTTTTAGGTAGTTTTTAAATGAAAAATAATTATTTTATTAATTAAAAAGAATTATTAAAAAGAAGAAAGAAAAGTCAAAAGACTTTTCACTTCTTCTTCTTCTTCACCAAAGAACTTTGTCGACGTTTGTAACGCCTCCCTTGGCGCCACATATACATACTCAATTTCGGAAAATAAAATAGAAGTAATAAAATTCTTTTGCTGGTTTACTTTCGGAAAAGAAAATTGTCTCTTGTCTAGTCTTTGAAAATAATGGTGTAAAAAAAATTTTTGACTTGAAACATAAAGACATAACCTGCATATATATACATTGTCATCTAATTACATATCATCATACTTATATTACATTACTAGTGCCATAGTTGTTAAGGTCATGAGTCATAAGTAGCAAGTATCTAGACATAATTACAGACATATTAGTTACAATGCCAAAATAACCTAGGGTCAAACAGAGAACCAGGATTTTCAAAAAAAGACGTGGCTCTCATTAGCCTGATTTATAGTAAAAGAGAAGCAAAAATACTACCCCTAGCAGACAACTCCTAAGCTGGTCAATCCTAATGGAAGCCGTTAGGGAGACCACCGTGATCATCCCTAACTGGAGAAGGATCGGGTGAACCTACTCCAACTCCCGCATCAACAGCGGGGACAACAGCATCATCACCCAAAGGGTGATACTCTACCAACTCCTCATCCTCTTCGGGATCCTCTTCAATAGGATCCTCTTCTTCAGGGTCTTCTTCCACCATGAAATCGTCATCGTTCTCTCCTCCGATTACAACCGTAGGTGCTGGCCCCGGAATCATCTGGTTTGGGGGAGGTTGGTGGTACGTGTTGCCAGTCGCAACAAGAGTCCTCAAGAGAAGCCATATCGAAGGTAATGGTACCTCCACTGTCTTGATACTGTGGGTGCAAGTCGTAGTTCCTGTCTCTGTTCCCTTAGTAGTAAGTAGCGGTCCGGTATATACAGCACTCCGGGCCCCCGGACGGATGACCCAGGCGCTACCCTTGTCTCTTTCCTCAAACGCCAGCCCTAGGAACCCCGAATGGGTCATGTTGCTCAAAGGATCCATCTATCGACAGAAAAAAAAATACCACAAGGAGAATCAGACAAAGAAGTGCAAAGGTGAGTTACCAATATATGAGCATTTAATAGAAGCGACATACACCAGACACAAACAAAGTCATGGCAACATGGATACTTCATAACATAATATCATAACTTAAGTAAAAGTTCAAACCCAACAACCAAATGCATTTTTATTTATAAAACTTTCATGTCACTTCAAATTTTCCCTCTAATTCATAATTTCTCCGGAGATCCTAACTTCCCTTCGTCAAGCATGATAGGCCGCGATAATGCCCATAACACAATTGTTTCGCGGTGGGTTGACCTCTCTATTTAGGTCCAATCCCCAATTGTTCTAGGGTATCGCGTATCACCTAAATAAGATTGAATAGTTCCCTATTGAGTACATTTCGTGCTGGGTAACCGATTTCCACGACCTGAGGGTGCAAATGCCCGAGCCTTCTGTAGGTTTTGAGCCCGAATGTCCCAAATAGACCCAAAGACTAAAGGAGCCATCTTTGGTCCGTAACTATCCAATTTGTCAGTTCACCCTGTGTGAAACTATCGCTCGATACGCAATGGCACGTCTGCCACAATGGCTTGTCAGCCAGACTATGCATGGAAAACTCACGGTTCTCGTTTTCGTTTTTCTTTGTCGCATCGTTTATTCTCTCGTCAAGGCTTAAAGCTCCTGACTACTTAACCAAGATTTTTAAGTCAAAAATGAAGATCTTAAAAATCTCTTACTCAAATCGAACACTAGCCCGACGTCTCGGTAATCTAGGTTCTTCACAATAGGAAGACTAGTCCGGCTTTACCGGCACTCCGAATTCAGCCCGATATTTCGGCAATCCAAATCCAGCCCGGGTTTATAGCTCGGCACCTAGTTTCCTCTCACTTCTTATACTTTTCCGCTTGATTTCCTTTTCGTTCAGTGAAAACTAAATCGAAAAACAAAACTTCCTTGTTTCCTAGGCTTTTCACCATAAACAAAATTCATGTTTCAAAATAACTTTTCAATAACAACATTTCTTTCCTCAAAAACATTTTAAACTTAGTAAAATGGTTGAGATCTTTTCTCAACTTAATAAAACTCCAACATTTTCAAAAAAGAAATTCAGGTTTAGAAATCCTTTTGTCAAAAACTTCCCACGGTTGAAAAAAAAAAACTATTTCTTAAACACTAAAAGGAACTCCTATCTTTACAAAGATTTCTCCATTCTTAGAATCTATGTTTCCTCCAAACATAGTTCATAGAATTTTCGCAAACTTTCCGTTTTCTTTCTTCTCCAAAAATTAATCTATCTTCCTCCTTTATTCATTTTGATTCCTTTTCTCACTCTTCATTTAAGAAAATAAAAAACCCTTTTTTATTTCATCCTTTGTCTTTATGGTTTAAGTACTTTTTAATCTTTGTTAACAAGCAATGACCAATGTCATGCCATCAGCCAATCACAGTCAATCAAAATAAAATCATAATATCAAACTCATAATATAATTATCCATCACAATTTCAAAACATGTCATAATAGCCAAATTCCAAAATCAATCATCATAATCAATCATTCGAAAGTCATTAGTCACAAACATAATCAATTCAATCTACACATCTCAAAACAATCAATCATAATTCAAACCAAACAATTGTATATGGCTAGCCAAAAATAGCTCCTCAGGCTTACTCCCTTTACCTCAACAAACAGATTTTTGCTCTGGAACTCGGTGCTTGATGTTCAGTTTCCTCCCACGAACTCGGAATGTATTCTTAAGCTACGTTTCCTTCATAAGACATCACAATACAAGTCAATTTATTTGAAAATTCTTCCTAGCCCTCTAAGGGGAGATTTCGGCCCTAAATGGAAAATAGGGTTAGAAATTTTAGTTGATCCTAAGCTCTTAGAGTTTGATCATCTACATACTAGAGAACTTAAATCAACTACTAGATTTTCAAAATGGAACAAAATCATTAAACCCCTCTCTAATGAGGGTTTCGACCCTTAAGGGTTTCAAATGGGGTTTGGGGTTTTTTCATTTTCATTTCAACTACAAATCAACAACAAGGACAACAAGAATCTTAAGATGTTCATATGCTTCACAAGCTTGATCCTTACAACAAAATGATGATACAAGTTCATGAAGACAAGAAAATGGTTTCTCAAACTTTATCATGACCATGGCAAGAACATATTGAAGAGAATGAACAAGAAGAAGAATCAAAGGAAAGAAGTTTACCTAAGTTGAAGACAAGGAAGATGATCTTAGCTTGGAGGATTCTTCAACACTTAGCTCTCCACTTTGTAGAAGTAAAAGGAAGAAAATGAGAGGATGAGAGTGGGGGCGGGGGGGGGGGGGGGGGGGGGGGGGGGGGGGGGGGGGGGGGGGGGGGGGGGGGGGGGGGGGGGGGGGTGTGTTAGATATTTTAAGGCCTAGTTTGTTTTGAGTCCAAAATACTTAATGGGTTTTTGGGTTATTATAATCCTATTTTATCAAATTGTCATAATGACTTTGAGTGACACATGATGTGACAATTTTCATGAGTCCTCTCAATCACTTCCATCATCTCTGCTCCATAATATCTCTGCACCCTTCTCAGTTTCTATCGTTTACCCGACTGAATATTTGTACGCGCGTTTCATTCGATTATTTCGCCCGAATAAATTATAATATTTATTTTTGAGCAAAATATGACAATGACCCACATCTCTTAAAAAGTGATAAGAATCATTAATCCTTCGTTGATTTTTCAAAATTAGGTTTCCTGATCAGTAATTTTATACTGTCAATGAAAACACAGATCGGGTTTCGTCTGAATTTTCAACCCAAAATTTTACTGGGACTTCACATCATTAAACATGACATGAATATGACTTTGTTTTAGTCAAAATCATTTTTCTAGGTTCCGGATAAAATTATAACCATAGAAACATTTCTACTGATAATTTGAAAGCATTGAAAAATTGGGGTGTTACATTACTACCCCACTAAAAAAAAATTTCGTCCTCGAAATTACGCAACTGGAAACATATCAGGATATTGCAATTTCATCTTGTCCTCAGCTTCCCATGTTGCTTCTCCGGTTGTCTCGTCCCAAATAACCTTGACTAAGGAAATTTGTTTACCTCTGAGTTGCTTAATCATCTTATCCTCGATTCGCACAGGTGAAGTCTCATAAGACAAGTTTTCTCTTAATTGTACTACATCGGGTTCAATCACATGAGATGGGTCTGGAATATATTTCCTTAATTGTGAAACATGAAATACATTATGAAGATTTGAAAGAAAAGGTGGTAAAGCAATTTGGTAGGCTACTGGACCAATACGACGGAGAATTTGGTAAGGTCCAATGAATTTAGGAGTGAGCTTTCTGGATTTTAGGACTCTACCTACCCCAGTCATGGGTGTGACTCTCAGAAATACGTGTTCACCTTCTTGGAATTTGAGAGGTCGTCTCCTTTGATCAGAGTAACTCTTTTGCCGACTTTGGGTCGCTTTCATCCTTTCCCGGATTTGCTTAACCTTCTCTGTTGTTTGCTGCACAATTTCGGGACCGAGAATCACGCTTTCTCCATCTTGATACCAACATAATGGGGTTTGAAATTTCCGCCCATACAGAGCCTCATAGGATGCCATCCCTATACTTGCATGAAAACTATTGTTGTACGTGAATTCAATCAGTGGCAAGAGGTCATCCCAGCTCCCACGATGATCTAAAACACACGCTCTCAGCAAATCTTCTAAAGATTGGATTGTCCTTTCTGTCTGCCCATCTGTTTGAGGATGATACGCTGAACTTAGGCGTAACCTGGTTCCTAGTGCCTGTTGTAAACTTCCCCAGAAACGTGAAGTAAACTTTGGATCTCGATCTGACACTATGCTCTAAGGCACTCCGTGAAGTCTGATTATTTCTTTGATATACACATCAGTTAACTTCTCCACTGTGTAATTGACTTTAACAGGTAAGAAATGCGCAGATTTCGTCAACCTGTCGACAATCACCCAGATTGAGTCAAAACCTTTGGAAGTCCTAGGTAAACTTACTACGAAATCCATGGATAGTATATCCCACTTCCATTCCGATACATCTAAAGAGGTAAGCATTCCCCCAGGTCTTTGGTGTTCTACTTTTGCTTTCTGACAAGTCAGACATGATGCCACATAATCAGCAACTTGCTTTTTCATGCATGGCCACCAAAACCTTTGTTTTAGATCTTGATACATCTTAGTTGATCCAGGATGAATACTTAACTTGCTCTTGTGTGATTCGTCCAGAATCATCCTTTTCATCTCAGGATTGTCAGGTACACAGATTCTTCCTTTGCACCTTAAGATGTTATCCGATCCCAAACTAAACTCCGGAACTTTTCCTTTTTCCATTAGATTTTTCTTTTCTTGTATTAACGCATCTCCAGCTTGTTGCTCTCTGATTTCTTCCATTAAGCCACTAGAAATTTTTATCATTCCTACACTGATTTTCTTTTGGCTTATCTCCACAATTAAATTGAGATCTCGGAACTTCTCAATCAACTCAAGTTCTCTTATCATCATTGTTGAAATATGAATGGCTTTCCGACTCAGCGCATTTGCTACCACGTTTGCTTTTCCAGGGTGATATTGCAAGGTAAAATCGTAGTCCTTTAAAAATTCCATCCACCTTCTTTGTCTCATATTGAGCTCCTTCTGATCGAACAGGTACTTTAGACTCTTGTGGTCACTAAAGACATCAAATTTAGCTCCATAAAGGTGGTGTCTCCATATCTTTAGTGCAAAAACCACGGCAGCTAGCTCCAAGTCATGTGTCGGATAGTTCCTCTCATGAATCTTCAGTTGTCGTGACGCGTAAGCTACGACCTTTCGATGTTGCATCAGCACACAACCTAAACCTTGATGTGAAGCATCGCAGTATACTTCGTAAGGTTCACTTGGTTCAGGAAGTATTAGCACTGGCGAAGTTGTCAGACGCTCCTTTATTTTCTGAAAGCTTTCCTCGCATCTAGCAGTCCACGTGAAGGGTTGATCCTTCTTGGTAAGTTGAGTCAAGGGCGCGACTATCTTTGAAGAGCCTTCGATAAATCTCCGATAGTAACCCACTAGACCAACAAAACTTCGAATTTCCGCCACTATTTTTGGTCTTTCCCAAGAAAGTACAGCTTCCACTTTCGCAGGGTCCACAGCAATTCCCTCCTTGGTGATCACATGCCCTAAGAATTTCACTTCTTCGAGCCAAAACTCGCATTTGGAAAGTTTGGCATACAACACTTTTTCGCGTAGAATTTGCAAGACTTGTCGCAAATGTTCTTCATGTTCCTCGTGACTCTTAGAGTATATGAGGATGTCATCAATGAACACTACGACGAACCTATCAAGAAACGGACGAAAAATCAGATTCATGTAATCCATAAAGACAGCCGGTGCATTCGTAACTCCAAAAGGCATTACGAGATACTCATAATGTCCATAACGAGTTCTGAACGCGGTTTTAGGTATATCTTCTGTCTTTACCCTTATCTGATGATAGCCCGTCCTCAGATCAATCTTTGAAAATACCATGGCTCCTCTCAATTGATCCATCAGATCATCAATTCTTGGTAGAGGATATTTGTTCTTAATCGTCACCTTGTTGAGTTGTCGAAAATCCACACAGAGTCTGGAACCTCCATCCTTCTTTCGTACTAACAGAACTGGTGCTCCCCACGGGGATACACTTGGTCTTATGAATTGTTTTGATAATAGATCCTCCAGTTGAGTTTTTAGCTCGACAAGCTCTGTAGGTGCCATTTGGTACGGAGCGATAGAAATCGGACCCGTTCCTGAAATTAAATCGATGGAGAACTCGATATCCCTAACTGGCGGCAAACCCGGAACATCATTCAGAAAAAAGTTTGGAAATTCATTCACCACTGGCACCGTACTTAGACCAATCTCTCCCTTGACTTCTAAGTTGGATAAAAACAAGCATCCCTGATCTCCTTCTTTCAAAGAAGTCCTTACTTGGTTGGTAGATAAAAATCCAGAAATCTCAGGATTTAGGGAAAACTAAATTCTTATGGGCACAGTCATGCCTAAAATTACATCTAACTGTATTAAAGGCAGGCATATCAAATTTACAAGAAAGTGTCTATCCTGAATAACAATAGGACAGTTCAGACATATAGAATTTACCACAAGGGGTTCAGCAGTAGGAGTTGAAACAATCAAATCATATGTCATGGAAGAAACAGGCAATTTTAATTGTTTCACACAATCCATTGAAATGAAAGAATGCGTTGCACCCGAATCAAAAAGTACAGTTAAAAGATTACCAGCTATGTCGCAACTACCTTGTATGAGATCATCGGATTGAGAAGCTTCAGCATCGTTCATGGTATAAACCCTTCCCTTAGCGGTTGGTTTATTGGTCCTTGAATTGTTACCAGTTAGTGCCGGCCTCTGAGTGTTACAATCTTTGGCTATATGTCCCACTTGTCCGCACTGGAAGCATTTCACTCCCTTCAGTAGGCAACTTTCTGTAGTATGATTCACATTCCCACATTTGTAACATTTCTTAACATAGCCTTGTTCTTGGTTTCTTTGGCCTCCATTCCCGGATGCAGAAGCAACTGGACGGTATGGTTGCCAATTCTGGTTGTTCCCAGCTGGTCTGTCATATGGTTTCCTCTGGTTCTGCTTTCCTTTTTGCTTCTGAAATTGATTTGCAGATCGAGACGGTCCTCCAACATTGCCTCGGTCATCTCTTCCCCTCTTCATCTGTTCCACCTTTTCAACACATCTCCACCAATTCTTGAAAATTTCGAATCTGTAGTGGTAACACCGACTCCTTGATCTCAAATCTTAGTCCTCCTTCAAACTTCTCGCATTTCCAGCCTTCATCCAGTTGAGCTTGGAAGAAATGGAAATATTTAGCCAACGATTCAAACTTAGCTGCATATTCTCCAATTGATAGCTCATTTTGTTGCAGACGTAGAAATTCCTGTTCTTTATCAGCTTTGGCACTTAGAGGGAAATACTTGTTCAAAAAGGCATTGCGAAATACCTCCCAAGTGATTTCCTGATGATCCGCAACTAGCAGCTGCCAGGTGCCCTTCCACCAGTACTCAGCATCTCCCAAGAGTAGGAAGGTAGCATAAGAAACTTTAATTCCCTCCGGAGTATGAATCAGCTCGAAGATCTTCTCAAGTTCTTGTATCCACAAATCCGCCTTCTCGGGGTCAATCTCTCCATGAAACTGTGGTGGATTTTGGCGTCTAAAAGCAGTCAAACCTCTTCCTTCTGCAGCTTGTACAGCACGAAGTTGCTCTTGTTGAGTTTGAGCAGTCATTGCAGCTGTCTGTAGAGCAATAGCAGCAGTGACATCTGCCCTTGCTTGTGTTGCGTAGTCTACTCCTCCAGCATCCTCATAATACTCCTCAGCTTCGTCCTGACCGGGTATACGACCACCTCTACGGTCCCTTCCACGGCCGCGACCACGTCCATGTCCGCGTCCACGTCCACCATCCATTTCCATAACTATCCTACAAGGCATAAACAGTTAAGCTGTAACTCTACACTGAAACATACACTTACTTAACAACACACATTACTTCTAAGAAGTAATTCAAGCAAGACTTAATCAGAGATCACACAACTTAGACCTAACAGACCTATTCCCATAGATTCCCGAAAGAGTCGACCAGCACTGATACCACTAATGTAACACCTCCCTTGGCGCTACATATACATACTCAATTTCGGAAAACAAAATAGAAGTAATAAAATTCTTTTGCTGGTTTACTTTCGGAAAAGAAAATTGTCTTTTGTCTAGTCTTTGAAAATAATGGTGTAAAAAAAATTTGACTTGAAACATAAAGACATAACCTGCATATATATACATTGTCATCTAATTACATATCAACATACTTACATTACATTACTAGTGCCATAGTTGTTAAGGTCATGAGTCATAAGTAGCAAGTATCTAGACATAATTACAGTAATATTAGTTACAATACCAAAATAACCTAGGGTCAAACAGAGAACCAGGATTTTCAAAAAAAGACGTGGCTCTCATTAGCCTGATTTACAGTAAAAGAGAAGCAAAAATACTACCCCTGGCAGACAACTCCTAAGCTGGTCAATCCTAATGGAAGCCGTTAGGGAGACCACCGTGATCATCCCTAACTGGAGAAGGATCGGGTGAACCTACTCCAACTCTCGCATCAACAGCGGGGACAACAGCATCATCACCCAAAGGGTGATACTCTACCAACTCCTCATCCTCTTCGGGATCCTCTTCAATAGGATCCTCTTCTTCAGGGTCTTCTTCCACCATGAAATCGTCATCGTTCTCTCCTCCGATTACAACCGTAGGTGCTGGCCCCGGAATCATCTGGTTTGGGGGAGGTTGGTGGTACGTGTTGCCAGTCGCAACAAGAGTCCTCAAGAGAAGCCATATCGGAGGTAATGGCACCTCCACTGTCTTGATACCGTGGGTGCAAGTCGTAGTTCCTGTCTCTGTTCCCTTATTAGTAAGCAGCGGTCCGGTATAAACAGCACTCCGGGCTCCCGGACGGATGACCCAGGCGCTACCCTCGTCTCTTTCCTCAAACGCCAGCCCCAGGAACCCCGAATGGGTCATGTTGCTCAAAGGATCCATCTATTGACAGAAAAAAAAATAGAGACCAGACAAAGAAATGCAAAGGTGAGTTACCAATATATGAGCATTTAATAGAAGCCACATACAGCCACACACAAAAAAAGTCATGGCAACATGGATATTTCATAACATAATATCATAACTTAAGTAAAAGTTCAAACCGAACAACCAAATGCATTTTTTTATAAAACTTTCATGTCACTTCAAATTTTCCCTCTAATTCATAATTTCTCCGGAGATCCTAACTTCCCTTCGTCAAGCATGATAGGCCGCGATAATGCCTATAACACAACTGTTTCGCGGTGGGTTGACCTCTCTATTTAGGTCCAATCGCCAATTGTTCTAGGGTATCGCGTATCACCTAAATAAGATTGAATAGTTCCTTATTGAGTACATTTCGTACTGGATAACCGATTTCCATGACCCGAGGGTGCAAATGCCCGAGCCTTCTGTGGGTTTTCGAGCCCGAATGTCCCTAATAAACCCAAAGACTAAAGGAGCCATCTTTGGTCCGTAACTATCCAATTTGTCAGTTCACCCTGTGTGAAACTGTCGCTCGATACACAATGGCATGTCTGCCACAATGGCTTGTAAGCCAGACAATGCATGGAAAACTCACGGTTCTCGTTTTTGTTTTTCTTTGTCGCATCGTTTATTCTCTCATCAAGGCTTAAAGCTCCTGTCTACTTAACCAAGATTTTTAAGTCAAAAACGAAGATCTTAAAAAATCTCTTACTCAAATCGAACACTAGCCCGACGTCTCGGTGATCTAGGTTCTTCACAATAGGAATACTAGTCCGGCTTTACCGGCACTCCGAATTCAGCCCGATATTTCGGCAATCCAAATCCAACCCGGGTTTATAGCTCAGCACCTAGTTTCCTCTCACTTCTTGTGCTTTTCCGCTTGATTTCCTTTTCGTTCAGTGAAAACTAAATTGAAAAACAAAACTTCCTTGTTTCCTAGGCTTTTCACCATAAACAAAATTCATGTTTCAAAATAACTTTTCAATAACAACATTTCTTTCCTCAAAAACATTTTAAACTTAGTAAAATGGTTGAGATCTTTTCTCAACTTAATAAAACTCCAACATTTTCAAAAAAAGAAATTCAGGTTTAGAAATCCTTTTGTCAAAAACTTCCCACGGTTGAAAAAAAAACTATTTCTTAAACACTAAAAGCAACTCTTATCTTTACAAAGATTTCTCCATTCTTAGAATCTATGTTTCCTCCAAACATAGTTCATAGAATTTTCGCAACCTTTCCGTTTTCTTTCTTCTCCTAAAATTAATCTATCTTCCTCCTTTATTCATTTTGATTTCTCTTCTCACTTTTCATTTAAGAAAACAAAAACCCTTTGTTATTTCATCCTTTGTGTTTATGGTTTAAGTATTTTTTAATCTTTGTTAACAAACAATGGCCAGTGTCATGCCATCAGCCAATCACAGTCAATCAAAATAAAATCATAATATCAAACTCATAATATAATTATCCATCACAATTTCAAAACATGTCATAATAGCCAAATTTCAAAATCAATCATCATAATCAATCATTCGAAAGTCATCAGTCATAAACATAATCAATTCGATCTACACATCTCAAAACAATCAATCATAATTCAAACCAAACAATTGTACATGGCTATCCAAAAATAGCTCCTTAGGATTACTCCTTTTACCTCAACAAACAGATTTTTGCTCTGGAAATCGGTGCTTGATGTTCAGTTTCCTCCCACAAACTCGGAATGTATTCTTAAGCTAAGTTTCCTTCATAAGACATCACAATACAAGTCAATTTATTTGAAAATTCTTCCTAGCCCTCTAAGGGGAGATTTCGGCCCTAAATGGAAAATAGGGTTAGAAATTTTAGTTGATCCTAAGCTCTTAGAGTTTGATCATCTACATACTAGAGAACTTAAATCAACTACTAGATTTTCAAAATGGAACAAAATCATTAAACCCCTCTCTAAAGAGGGTTTCGGCCCTCAAGGGTTTCAAATGGGGTTTGGGGTTTTTCATTTTCATTTCAACTACAAATCAATAACAAGGACAACAAGAATCTTAAGATGTTCATATGCTTCACAAGCTTGATCCTTACAACAAAATGATGATACAAGTTCATGAAGACAAGAAAATGGTTTCTCAAACTTTATCATGGCCATGGCAAGAACATATTGAAGAGAATGAACAAGAAGAAGAATCAAAGGCAAGAAGTTTACCTAAGTTGAAGACAAGGAAGATGATCTTAGCTTGGAGAATACTTCAACACTTAGCTCTCCACTTTGTAGAAGTAAAATGAAGAAAATGAGAGGATGAGAGTGGGGGTGGGTTGGGGGGGGAGGGGGAGGCCGTTGGTTTGGGGTTCGGGGGGGGGGGGGGGGGTGGGGGGGGGGGTGTTAGATATTTTAAGGCCTAGTTTGTTTTTAGTCCAAAATACTTAATGGGTTTTTGGGTTATTATAATCCTATTTTATCAAATTGTCATAATGACTTTGAGTGACACATGATGTGACAATTTTCATGAGTCCTCTCAATCACTTCCATCATCTCTGCACCCTTCTCAGTTTCTATGGTTTACCCGACTGAATATTTGTACCCGCGTTTCGTTCGATTATTTCGCCCAAATAAATTATAATATTTATTTTTGAGCAAAATATGAAAATGACCCATATCTCTTAAAAAGTGATAAGAATCATTAATCCTTCGTTCATTTTTCAAAATTAGGTTTCCTGATCAGTAATTTTATACTGTCAGTGAAAACACAGACCGGGTTTCGTCTGAATTTTCAACCCAAAATTTTACTGGGACTTCACATCATTAAACATGACATGAATATGATTTTGTTTTAGTCAAAATCATTTTTCTAGGTTCCGGATAAAATTATAACCATAGAAACATTTCTACTGATAATTTGAAAGCATTGAAAAATTGGGGTGTTACAACGTTTCCCTCCCTGAACCATAGATCCCATTTTTAGCATTCGTCAGTTCATATCCTTCAACCAGAGAGGAAGAAAGTAGAGAAGGAAAACCAAGATCAACGGATTTGGTACCAAACTTAAAGGATCTGGTGCGAGCAGAGGCAGTGGGTACTGCTATCGACAACGGCGATATGAACGGCGTTCGTTACGGCTTTTGCGGCCGCTATTCTGTTTCGTTGCAGTCGCTATTCCCGTTCTGTTGCTGTCGTTTTCTGTGATTTTGGATCACGCCGCTATTGCGGCATGATGCGGTTGCGGCCGCCGCCTCTACCATTTTTTCGCGGTCGCATCAGCCATGGCGGACCGCAATTTAGAACCCATCTTGTTGATATAGGTAGTACTAGCTAATCAATTCATATAAGTCATCATCAACTGTATAGTCCCATACCTACACAGACTCGGGATCCCTCTCATTCGGGTGTGTTCATTTATGTCTCCCTCCTCCTAGAAACCTGCCAGGAGCCGCTCTTTGTCCGTCCCTTCTTGCACCGACGATCACTCCCCGCCCTCGTCAGCCCCGGGTGTCACACAAAATGGTTGGACAAAGTTGTAATTAGAATGAAAGTTCAACGGAATTTTGGACTTTTCTGCATGCTTTGTCCTCACTCCAGTATGCTCGATTTGGAGATGAAAAGCCTCTGATACCAGCGATTTCATTCTATGGATTGATGACTGTCCCCACAGACCAACACGGGTCTTTTCATCGTGCTTTGTCCTCACTCACACTTCCTGGGAAAACTTCCCGGGAGGTCACCCATCTCAGAATCGCTCCAAGTCAAGCACGCTTAACTATGGAGTTCTTAAGTGATGGGCTCCCGAAACTGTATAGTCCCATATCTACACAGTCTCATGATCCCTCTCATTCCAGTGTGTAATCGGTTCATTCATGTGTCTCTCCGCCTAGAAGCCTGCCCGGAGCCGCTCCTTGTCCCGACTCATAAACAGAAATCAAGAACATATACATATCCAGTATAAAGATATGGAGACGCAGCTCCTAAAATATAAGATACTTGGAGTCGTAGTTCCATAAATAGTACATTAACTCCCAAACATACCCAACTGGCCAAAATAAAATATAAAAGACAATCCTTTCTCGTACCTCGGGAGAAGGACAAATGGATGTCGGAGCTATGTGTCATGTACTAGCTAACGATTACGGGGAGGCATGATTAGCAAGACTAGGTTAGAGGGGAGAGTACTTCTATTTATAAGTTGTCAGCTCCCTTTAATCTAACTGCTTACCCTATTGAGCTTTCTACACTAAAAGCCCAATTGTCCTTATATTAATTAAATCATATTTAATTAACATAACTGCTCCGCATTTGCTCTATGCATGTGACCCTATAGGCTCCTACTAAGTTGGCAATAATATTAAGTATTATAATAATATCAAATATTAATTATAATATTAGATACTATAAATAATGAGCAGCATCTAGCAATGCATCATTACTACTTAATTAGCGAGAGTATCGATGATCCGATTTTAGCTTTACCGCGACCAAAATTTATCGTGTAGTAAATGTACCTTCATCCATGTGTCTTAATTGAACATGAGGCATAAGAGTGTCATCCTTCTTATGTTCAATTATTTATTCCTCGTTGCCCAAGTAGACGTGTAATCACAAATGGGCCCAATATCACATATTGGCTCACTTCCGCGTGGCCACACATATTTCATGTCTCACTCTATCGAGGGGCCCAAGACCTTACCCCTGTTATGTAGGAGGGATGAATCCTGTCTAGATCACTCACACTACTCCACATGATTTATTGCGGGCCCAATAACTACCTTTATGATAACCCTGTTACGCGTGATATTTGATAGCATTAAAGCCGACAACTCCTCATATAGGAATCATAGTGACTTCAAGTCGAAGGACTACTTCACTATAGTCTCCATGAGAATACTTATGACACTTACATAGCTATTACAAAGTATTCTCATAGTGGGTCATCCGATATAAATATTATTCCTAATATTTATACCCGTGTGCCAACTTGATATCACATATCCATGACCCATGAGATGTGGTCATCAGTCTACTCACACAATAGTCTCTATGTATTATTGTCATCCTAATTAACAATAATACTCGACTATGGATTTTTAAGAATAGCATTATATTATTCAATGAGGTCTTACGATTAAGTCACGTACTTAATATCTCATTGAATGAACTGCCTATTCTAAGGACTTTATTATGCTATAAACTAATAACATAATAAATGAATGCCTTATTCATATATCAAATATATGATTAATTTCATGATACAAATGATGATCTATTCAAAATAGATTGACCACTAGGGCTTACACCAACATCATGAATGTATGTTGTATGTTCATCTTGATTAATATTCCTAACCGTCCATATGTATTCATGATTGTGTTTCTTACCCTTCTTTGTTATTTCCTGTGCATGTATATTATATATGCAGAGGAGGATGAGCCGACCATTTAAGAGTGATTCCGTGGAATTCGCTCGGCTAATGGATATGATTGTTTTTAGTTATTAGTTATTTTTCCGATGTAAAGTTTGGGATACCAAATCTGATATTGTGACATCGGGTTTTGGGTTTAGTTTTATTTCTTTTCCGCATTGTGATGTTTTAGAAAGATTGTTATTTTAGTTCTTTGGTTACTTCAGATTTTATGAAGTTATGATTATGTCTTGAAACAATGTGATGCATGTTACCTTTGTTATGTTTTTATCTTAATTATATATTATTTTGAAGCATGTATGATTTTATTTATATATTATCATGTATGGAGTAATGGGTATCACAACATTCTTCACCGATGGAAAGGCTCGTTCGTGAATCAATGGCGGCGGTAGGAATGGCGGCATAAGGGGAAGAAGAGGGAATTAGGGTTTCAGAGAAGGAGCTTCTGAAAGCCGTAGAGGAAAACCCGCTGGTGATTTTCCTCCAACGCCACAACTGAGTTTGGGCACCAAGTCAATCACTTCAACTCGGGATCCTTTTAGGAATCAGTGATCATCGCCGCGAGCCCCAGCACGCCGTTACCGTTTATGATTCACCCCACATTGAGACACCCCGCTGTGCCCCTTGTGCCATTAGTTATTTATTTAGATTCCTCGTGTTATCAACATTGATTATAAATCAAAAATGCGAAGGAATTAAAATTTGACCAACAATAAAAGATACCATCAAAGTCATATTTAAATTCACACTTAAATACAATACAAAAACACTGTCTAGAGCAAGGTCCCTAGCAGGTACATCATTATACAAACACTTATTTGCGGAAACATAAACACATAGTTCTAGACTCACTGGCCCTATTTACTTAAACTCTATTACTACCATCAACAGCTCGTCCTCCTGCGTCTGGCTCATAAGGAGTCCCGTCCAACTCCTCCACATAGAAATTATCAATGAAGTCCTCAGCTGGTTCCTCCACATAGCCATCACCCGGATCTTCCATAAAATCTTCTAGTATCCATATAAGCAAAACATATACGAATATAGAAATAGGGGATAAGACACATTTCTATCATCAAAGGTGGAAAAATGGACATAGTATATAAATATAATAACCATTAACACAAACATCTCTCAAAACTCCGAATCAACCTTAAACCACTATATGGTTCCTATACCGTTACTCTCATGCAAACTTGGCCATCTATATTCCTATCATTAGTCAGTAGTCCAATCGGTCCGGTGCAATTAACTTAGTGCCCTGGTGCCCATACACCAGTACAGTAGTTCCAAACTACTCATGCCGTTGTGCGGCGATAGAACCCAGTAGTTCCAAACTACTCATGCGGTTGTACGGTGATAGAACCCATGCAGTTGTGCCACTCATCAAGGGACTCAAGGACTATCTCGACCTCGTGTGTTCTATCACACACGGCCATGAACCTTAACGCATCTATATTTATGAATCTCACCAACCCGCATTCATTATAGCCTAATGCCTCAACCTTCCACCACAAATCTCAATACTCATTCAATATCTCATCTCTTGTATACACTAAGGCTAGGCATCACTAATTCATCATAATTCACTCACTCAAATACATCTCTTAAATCACCCATATCATGCCCTAACATCAACTAAACAGTTTATCATCCCAGGCAGATCATACATACTACATTATCAATCAACTACTCAAGTATCACAAGACATCATAATAAACAATTTATCACAACATAATTCAATAATCAATAAATTCAATCAACCTCGAATATCATAAGATTATCCTAATGGCGATAAACCTACAATCCCCAAATCATCATTGGTTTCACGAAAAAGCTTCCAATGTGATTTTGGTCTTGTCGATTACTCGACCACTAGTAGGGTTTAGGTCGCCCCACACAATTATTATAATTTAAATACTACTTATCCGTTTCCGATAGTAGATTGGTTCTTTCCCCCACCTGATTGATGTGCTGCTTTCCCGTAGAAGCTCCGAATGCGTCCACGCTACTGCCAAGAACCTCAGCACACTGTCCAACAACATCCACAAATCTGCCACCATCTATCCTTACACATCCACCGTTCCGGAGAGCAACGGCTAGACTTAGGAAAAATCGGATTCAAAATAAGCTCATGAATCCTAGGGAAAAGCTACCAAAACAGGGCTACTGTTCGAACTCCATTCCTCTGGCCACAAAGCTCTATTTAGAAAACCGAACGGTGACAATGAAGAACGATCCTTCCTAAACCTTCCCACAAAGTTTCAGCTCGATCTAACGGTTAAAACATTACAGATCGCAATTCTTTGGTGACAGCTTAGATGGTATCCGGGTTGAATTTCTCACCTCCTAGGCCTACTGTCCGAGCTTCATATCTCACACTCTGGAGGTTTGTTCCAAATTCTGACCGTTGGATATGAATAACCATAAGTCTTGAACCTTCTTCTAATTTGGGAATGATCCAACGGTTGAAGCGTGTTTGGAGACTCCCTCACTGCGACTGCTCCAACTTGGTTTCAAAGCTTCCAACAAAGGCTTCTTGCAACTATTGAGATTTCTCTCTCAATTCTTCTCCTCTAATCCGAAGAAGTGGTTGATAAAGAGAGTTAAAGAGATGAGGAAGATAACTAAGATCATAGAAGTGAGGGTTTACCTCTAGATAATAAAAGAAAGTGAAAGAATGATCAAGTTGTGCAAGAACAACAATGGAGTTTTTGAAGAAAAAGTGAAGAAGAAATGGAAGAGATGAAGAAGTGAGTAAAGGGGAAGGGAGGCCACGGTTTTGAGGAGTATTTATAGGCTAGATTTAGGCTTTGTTTGGTTATAAGGAATTGGTTTAATGGGTTTTGTGAATATTTAATTAATATATGCTTAACCATAGTTAATAGTTAACTTCACTAGGGTTATGTTACTAACTAGGGTTAAAAAGTATGTGGCTCACAATTAATGTAGGTGTGGCTGAATTTGGGCCACATCTAATGAGTCATCCATGACTCATCGATCCAATCCCTTAGCGGTTCCCGGAAATCCCGTATGTAGCTCCGTCAGTTACCCGATTTCGATTTTTGAGAGGAAAATGATGAAACAAAAGCAAAATGAAATAGGTATGGTTCATTGGAGGTGGATGCACGAAATTGAAGAGATGTGGGAGGTTTACAACCATGTAAAATGAGTGGTTAAAAGTGCGTAGATGTGTCTTGTTAATAACCGCGAAAGCTTGGGGGTATTTTGGTCATTTTACCTAAAAGTCATGATTACTAGCATTTAATGCTCATAAATGCTTGGTGACTCATCCTCCACGAGTCATCATGTGTGACTCGTTGTCCCGATCTCTTGACGGGTCTCTGCAGTTCTGTTTTCGACTCCGTCGGTTTCCCGATCAGGGTTTCTGTCTGTTTTTCGATCGAAAATTTTCCAAACTAACCAGACTCGTTGGAAATATGATTTAATTATAAACCATTTCATTTACGAGTCAAAATTAGGTTTTCTGATCATTAAAATCTTACTGTCAGTGAAAACACCGACTGTTTTCCGTTTGAACTTTCGCCAAAATTCGTCCAAAAACACATAATATTTTATATATGATCAGAAATTTGGAAAGTAGAATTCCTCATTGAAAAAATATAAAAAATCTACAAATTTCAGTTTTCGGGTCAAATTAGAGTTTTCTATCAGTATAAAATTATACTGTCAGTAAAAAAACGCAGACTGATTTCTGTCTGAGTTTTAAACCCAAATTTTAACTAGAGCTTTCTACCATAAGAGAGACTATGAATATGATTTTATTTTATTAAAAATTACTTTCTAACTCTCAGATTAAAATATAATTAATTATATTTTAACCGGTTAAATAACGTAATTAAAAATCAGGCCGTTACACACATGGTTCACTTCCTCTTCCTATTCAACCTCAATAACCCCTCTCTAGTAGTTAAAGTTACAAGGCAAGTGAGTGCGCCTAGATAAGACAACTTGGATGGTGGCTGTAATGCTTCTGGTCGTAGATGATGACCTGGACACGACAATTCTAGTGGTGGTCGTCGACCTGTTGCCGTTTCCGATGGGAGAGTAAGAGATAAGGATAATGTTGTAATTTGGTTTATTTTGTTTACCAATATCACATGTTGCAGATCATATTTTTTTAAAAAAGTAAAGGTCCAAAGTGGTCCCTCAAATTTTTTGAGTAGCCCAGTTTGGTCCCTAAAAAAAATAAAGGACAGTTTGGTCCCACGGGGGACAATTTGGTCCCTCAAATTTTAAAAACGGGTGATAATTTGGTCCCTCCATGAGGATCGGATTGTCCCCTGTTTTAAAATTTTGGGGACCAAATTATCATTTTATTTTTTTTAGCGACCAAACTGGCATACTCGAAAAATTTGAGGAACCACTTTGAGCCATTACTCTTTACAAAATTCTAAAATCTGAATCATAAAATATTTTAATAATATATCAAAAGGTTAAAAATGGTGCTTCACCGGTAGGCAGCACCTACTCAATATATATGATTTCTATTCTATTTTATAATTTATAAAATATAGCTTTTCTCAAGCACCAGTGACTGAACCCGAAGAACTGACACCCACTCTGTCGTAGTCGTACCGCAGAAGTAACCCAGAAACGCCGTGGACGAAGGAGGGCGGCTGAGAACCACCAGAACTTAGAACCCGGCGACGACGGAGACATGTCGCTTGTAGATTACGCTTCTTCAGACGACGACGTTCCGGAACCCACTGAAGAAGAACACAAAGAGGAGGAACCCCAACATCCCCAACGCGATTCGCCGCCTCCACCACCGCCACCTCCTCCTCGGAACCAGTAATTTCCATTTTCCTTGCTTCCTTTTCAGAAAATTGCTTGCTCAGAAAGTGCTTGTAAATGGGTTGCTATTGTTCGGTGCTGGTTTTTTTCCCCCCCATTTCACCAATTGATTGATGTGATAATAGCCCTTTTATTTATTTTGTTTTTCCTGTGAGATATAGTTAACTTTTCTGAATTCATTTACAGTGATGAGCTACAATGGCTCGTGTTGTAGTTAGCATTTTCATGTTTTAAGTTTAGAATAGTAGTTAGTCAGTCTTGAAGGCATTAATTAGTACTCCCTCCGGTCAATATTATAAACAAAAAACCCTAAGTTTTTTTGGTTTAAAATATAAGCAAATTTTTAGTATTTTCCCTCCCATTTAATGCTATTATTCCCAAAATACCCCCACTTAATATAAATTATGTTTTCTAATACTCCTTGATATTATTCCCAATTTAATGCTGAATATAAAGGGTCATCTTCCAATTTAATGCTGATATTATTTCCCAATACTCCTTGACATATAAAAGGTCATCTTCCCTCTCATCCTTATTGAAAGTGGTATCTATTTAATGCAGATGTATTTTAACGATGAAAATTGAAATTTTAGATGAAGGGTAATTTAGGTAATAAGCCAATTTTTTTAACAAAATTAAATGAGATTTATTAACTTTCTTAATATGTGTGTTTTATTTAATTTTTGCTTATAATAGTGACCGGAGTAGTAATTACTTATTGTGCTTTGTTTGAGCTATACAGTTTATACAACGGGCACTAATACATAAGAGAATCTATGACCATCACAATAAGAGCAATATCGGTAACACTCTTTTCAACACACTTTTTATTATTATTGGGTAAAATTCATACAGGACTCACTAATTAGAGAGTGGACCATGTGATTTAGTGGGTCCCATGTGAAACTTGTCCAATAATAAAGAAGGTGTTGAAGAGAGTGTTAAAAAAAAAAAGGCTAAATTAGACTTTTGGTCCCCAAATTGTTTTTCAATGTTCAATTTGGTCCCCAAGTTTTTAAAATGTTCATTTTGGTCCCTAAGTTCCTAAAACTTATTCAATCGAGTCCTTCCGTCAAGTTGACTAACGGACATGGATGTTGACCCCGTCTGGTCCATCGGAATTGGGGACCAAGTTGAACATTGAAAAACAAATTTGGGGACCAAGTTGAACATTGAAAAACAATTTGGGGACCATTATTTTGGGGTCAACGTCCATGTCCGTTAGTCAACTTGACGGAAGGACTCGATTGAATAAGTTTTAAGAACTTAGGGACCAAAATGAACATTTTAAAAACTTGGGGACCAAATTGAACATTGAAAAATAATTTGGGGACCAAAAGTTTAATTTAGCCTAAAAAAAATGTGTTTCTACTTGCTAGTATTTCTCTCGGAATAATGCCTACCACTTGAAAGCTAAACACTGGTCAAGACAATGTTTGGTTTCTTAGACCTGCCAACTTAACCAAAGTCTTAAAATTTTAATGTTGGAATTTAAGGCTGATTGGTTGAGGCCAAGTTTCTGATTTAATCCTATTTTTAGCAGAAAAGAAGAGTGGGGCTGGCAGTTGATCCTAGCTAAAAATTTCCCATTAGAAACACAATATAGGAAATAGATTGACTGGTAACATATGGCACTTTTTTTTATCAAAAATAAATAAATAAATAAAATGGTATTCACAGCTTGCAGTTTTGACACAAACTCATAGTTAGCCATTACAACTCCGCACCTGTTCTCTCCTCTTTGAGGCAATGTTGTAAAAATGTTGGCAAACAGAAAAATGCGAGGAATAAAAGAACATAACTAGTCGTTTTCTTCTTATTTAACCCTTCTTTCATTCCTTTGAAGATTTTCTTTCTAGGTTCCCTGGATCATACTCCCTAGAAATGAAGAGGGGATTTTCCTTTGGCATTGTATGTTTGCTTGGAATATCTTGGATAAACTTATTGGCGCCATTTTATGAGTTATTGGTTTTCCCTGAAATTTTGTAGCAAATCTTGCTGAATTGTTTTACAAATTTTGGTAGAAGAAAAAGGAGAGAATGCAGCTCTGTGGTGATGTGTTTGTAAAACTTAAATAGGCCTTTGGTGAACTTGATTGGACTTTAATGTTGGACTTCACAAAGGTTTATGTCTTTTCAGCTTATGCTTATCTGAGATAGAAGTTTCTTCTAGGCTCTGTTATGCTATTCACCTATGGTTTCTTCAATGTTCTGTCATTGATGGATATTCAGAGAGGTTGGAGAGCCCCTTACTGAATTTTTTTTTTTCATGTTGTTTAATTTGTTTCATTGTTTTGCTATGATGTTATATGAGGATTCTGTTAGAACTGGTATTTCAAGAATAGGAAGAAATGAATCTTTTATTGACTAAGAGTAGAATCACAGAGAATAGCTCACCACTCACACACTCAATGGGTATTCGAGAAACCCACACTCTCCACTTTGAGTATTCGAGAGACCCAATCCTCTCCCACTTCACTTAGCAATATTTTCGATGCCTCTCCTTACAATCTAAACTTATTGAGCTTTTTGGCTATTCCCTTACCCCGTACTTAACAGATTACTTCAAGGGAATAGTCTGAGAATCAGATGCAGTAACAGCTGAAACTGTTTATTTATAGAATAAAGTGTTGCACTCTAGACAAGATGACGGTAGTGTTTGCTTTATAAGACCTGCAAACGAATCCAAAATCTTACATTAAAAGTTCAATGTGTGAATATAACCTGATTGGTCATGGTCAACTTCTGCTGGTGTAATCCTAATTTTAGCAATGAAGCGTGGGGTGGGGGTGCTGATCCTTGCTAAAATTTCCTTTTACAAATACAACGTAGGAAATAGGTGGAATGATAGCCTATTGGAATAAATTTTTTTTTTTTTTTTTTTTTAAAACTTTTGAATGATTTTTATAGCCTTTGCTTGTAAAATGTTGACAGAGAAACAATGTTAGGAATGCGGGAATATAACTAGTTTTTTCCTGTTTATTCAGCCTTTCTTTAATTCCTTTTAATATTTCTTTCGAGGTTCACCTGTTCCCACTCCCTAGAAATGAAGAACTAATTTTGCTTTTGCTTTTGCATATTGCCTATCCTGGAATATTTAGGACGTTTTGTGAGTTATGGGTTTTACCTGAAAATTTGGAGCACTTCTTGCTGAATCATTGTGCAAATTTCGTAGAAGGAAGAGGGAGAAGGCTGCTTTGTGGCAATGTGTTATTCAGAGAGGCCTTTGGTGTGTACTTGGTTGCCTTTTAATGCTAGAGATCACCTTGGTTTATGTTTCTTTAGCTTATCAGAGATAGAATTTTCTTGTAAGGTCTCTTACGATGTTCTTCTGTGGTTTCTTTGAGGGTCCGTCTTTGATGGATATTCATAGAGATTAGACAGCCCTTTTCTGCTCATATATTTTACGTTTTTTTTACTTTCTTCATTCTTTTGCTCTGATGCTGAAAATGATTTCTTATGGGAAAATTACAAAAACGGAATTTTTGGTAAAGAGCGTTTCAAATTAGGAACATTTAACCACTCAAGTGGTAATTAAGTCAATAAGTGGTTGCTCATTAACCACTTTTAAAACATCTTTAACCTGTTAAATGGCAAGTGTTCCTAAACTGGAGTTGTTTTCCTAAGATTTCCTTTTTTTTTTTATAAAAAATGTTATTCTTATCCATGAATCTCTTCTAAATAAGGTTTAATTTTTCTATTATTAAAAAAATATAATGGAATGCTCTTTTCATGATTTGTATGTAAGATGTATGTTAAACATAAAGGGTCATCATACTTCCATCAGTTAGCCAAATTGCACAAAAACTCGGCTTTACCCTGAAAAAGACAAAAGGATGAAAGTAGGATCCGAAGACAAAGCCATACTCAGCATTAACTAGTAACTAGTAACAGTCTTCTAAAGGATTAGTGGGGGTGGTGTAGTTTTGGCTTTGTTGTTTAGACAGCTTTGTGGTTTTGGGTTCTTTGGGAATTACTCATGGACAATTGTCCTTCTATGTAAATAGATGTTAAGGTGGCTCCTTTTTGGGGTTTGTTTTGTACTTGGGTTGAGTACCCCTATTGCTCTTGTTGGAAATAACAACATTTAAGATTTAGGTTCATGTATCTCTAGATTCATGTACATTGGTTTAATCCATTCATGTACTTAGGATGTTTAGGGTGGTGCACTAGCATTTATTTTCCTTGTAATCATAACATGTAATTGATTATGCAGTGTATATAAATACCAAGTTTGCTGAGTGCTAATCACTCAAAGCACATTCAGAAAAACTGTGCCTTATTTCTCATATGGTATCAGAGCTCCCAACCCTGGGAGTCTCTGTTTTTTCATTATTCCAGCCTTCATAGCTGGTGGTCCTTGCCTTCATTGCAGGACATTTCTTTTTCTGGGTAAAACACCTTCATTGTGTACCCACACTTTCTGTCAACTGTAAAACTGTCCACCACCAACACCCACTCTTTTTCGGCCATCAGAACCGTCGTTGATCGCCGCACTACTCCGTTGACCGCCGTAGTTCAGACCAGCGACCACACTAGAAGAACCGCCTCCCTGAGATCGGCTAGAACCCATAAAGTCTCTTTTGGAAACATCTTCAAGCGCCGCCACACGCGCTCCTCATCTCCGTCGCGTGCTGTACACGCGCCGCCTTCTGGACTTCCGTTCGTGGCGTCTCTTGCACATAATTGATCGCCGGTGCATCCTGAAGCTGTTTCGGGGGTTGTTTTCTGGTTCCGACCACTATTTTCTTTGGATCTCTTTTTAGCCCTTGGTGTTTGTGTCTCTGTCCCGTGTTTTTCCCATTCTGCCATGTCAAACAGTGAAGGGGCAGCGAATCAAGTCAGTCAGAGGGAGATAGAAAGAATGAAAGCCTTTTGTAGTAGTTTGGAAAAACCATCAGGTAATTGTACCGTGGCATATTCAGGTAAGCTTCCACTTTCATTAGGATTTGATGTCTCAAAAACATCTTCTAGCCTCTTCTGGATATTAGATTCAGGAGCCACAGACCATATGACACCCTCCTCTAAACACTTCTCCACATATTCCCCTTGTCCTAGCAATAAGAAAATCGCCACGGCAGATGGTACACTTGTAACAATAGCTGGCATTGGAGACATCCAAATAACTCATTCTATAACCTTAAAGAATGTCCTCCATGTTCCAAAGCTATCCATTAACCTTGTCTCTATATAGAAACTTACGAAGGATTTATCCTGTAGTGTGATTTTTCACAGTGATTGTTGTGTATTTCAGGACAAGGAGTTGGGGAGGACGATTGGACGTGCTAGAGAAGGGAATGGCCTTTACTATCTTGAAAATCAGATTTGTCTACAAAAGGTCACTTGTCTCACTCATTCATATCAGAGTCGGTACTCTCCAATAAGGAAAAAATATTTCTTTTTCATTGTCGGTTAGGTCATCCTTCTTTTGGGGTCATTAAAGTTTTGTTCCCGACTCTATTTACTAAGGTAGATATTGAGAGTCTTCATTGTGATGTGTGTGAGCTTGCTAAACGCAAACGTCTACCTTTCCCATTAAGCAACAAAAGAAGCACCTTTCCTTTTTGTCTTATCCATACAGATGTTTGGGGTCCCTCTACGGTTCCAAATGCAACTGGTGCTAGATGGTTTGTGACCTTTATAGATGACTGTACCCGGGTTACTTGGATTTTCTTACTCAAAAACAAGTCTGATGTAAGTACTATTTTTCCAAATTTTTTCTACATGATTAAAAATCAATTTGGTATGAACATCAAAAGGCTTAGGTTTGATAATGGAAAAGATTACTTCAATCATGTCCTTACTTCATTCTGTCAGAAGGAGGGAATTGTCCATGAGTCTTCATGTGTTAAAACACCACAACAAAATGGGATTGCTGAAAGAAAAAATGGGCACCTTTTAAACTAAACCCGAGCACTGTTGTTTCAAAAAAATGTTCCCAAAAAATTCTGGGGGGAAGCCGTTCTCACAGCCACATATCTCATTAATCGATTACCCTCTAGAATCTTAGGGTTCAAGAGTCCTATTGATGTTCTTTCTTTTTTCTATCCCAATGTGTCAGTCACTAGTAATCGTTAAACCTCGAGTCTTTGGATGTGTCTTTTGTCCATGTTCATAGTCAAGATAGGGGAAAACTTGACCCTAGAGCCATAAGGTGTCTTTTTGTTGGATATTCCTCCACTCAAAAGGGATATCGGTG
This sequence comes from Echinosophora koreensis, assembly GCA_035048595.1. Lineage (NCBI taxonomy): Eukaryota > Viridiplantae > Streptophyta > Magnoliopsida > Fabales > Fabaceae > Echinosophora > Echinosophora koreensis. Next base: position 314,598 of record JAPCYP010000011.1, read on the forward strand.
TTTCCATCCTCCATCTAAAATTTTTTGTGTCAAGAGATGTCACATTTCATGAAGTGGAAGCCTATTTCACGCAATCTTATCTTCAGGGGGAGGATTTTTGGGAAGATAAGCTTGAAATACTTGATCTTTCTGGTCTTGAGTCAAATACTTCTGGTCTCGAGTCAAACACACCTATGTCAGATCCATCTAGACCTGAAGCTGAAGAACCTGAAGTTGTGACAGAACCTGGAGTTGAAGTGGATGCAAGATATGGAAAGAATCTGGTTTTTCGAGAAGATCAAAGGCCATTCCTGAATTGACACATGTTCAAGAGCCCGACTTGACTCCTTTGAATGAGGTAATTCTCCTGAATTACATGATGAAATGATAGCCCAAACACCAGATGATGACCTTGACCTTCCAATTGCCATCAGAAAAGGAGCTAGAAAATGCACCAAACAACCACTATATCCCCTATCAAACTACCTCTCATTTAAAAATTTCTCACCTACCCATAGAGCCTTCCTTACAAACCTAAACACTATTTCCATACCCACCACTGTTTCTAAGGCATTGTCCGATGAAAAATGGAAGCAGGCTATGAATATAGAGATGGAGGCTTTGAAGAAGAATAGTTAGTGACTTTACCAGAAGGGAAAAGACCGGTTGGATGTAAATGGGTGTACACAGTAAAATATAAGGCTGATGGATCGATCGAAAGATACAAAGCCAGGTTGGTTGCCAAAGGGTTTACACAAACCTATGGAATTGACTATTCAGAGACATTTGCTCCTGTTGCAAAGATGAATACAGTCAGGGTAATTTTGTCTCTTGCTGCCAATTATGGTTGGGAATTACAACAATTCGATGTGAAGAATGCCTTCTTACATGGGGAACTTGAGGAGGAAATTTATATGCAGGTACCGCAGGGTATGATAACATTGTAGCTGCCAATACAGTTTGCAAGTTGAAAAAGGCATTGTATGGCTTGAAACAATCACCTCGGGTATGGTTTGGAAGATACACTAAGGTTATTACAACTTTGGGGTACAAGCAAAGTCAAGGAGATCATACCCTGTTCATCAAGCACTCAGCGCTAGGGGGAGTAACAGTACTGTTAGTATATGTGGATGACATCATCGTGACCGGAGATGATTGGAAGGAGCAACAAGTTTTGAGTCAATGCTTGGCTAAAGAGTGAAATAAAAACTCTTGGAAAGTTGAAGTACTTTCTGGGAATTAAGGTGGCACATTCCAGAAAAGGTATTTTTATATCTCAGCAGAAATATATTATAGATTTACTCAAGGAGACAGGGAAAACAACATGTAAACCCGCGAGTTCTCCTATGGATCCAAATCTAAAATTAGGAAATGCTGAAGGAGATGCTACAGTTGACAAAGAAATGTATCAACGCTTGGTAGGGAGATAAATTTACTTGTCTCACACCAGGCCAGATATTCCGTATGCTGTAAGTGTGGTTAGCCAATTCATGTATAGCCCGAAAGAAGTTCATTTACAGGCAGCTCACAGGATCTTGCAATATCTCAAGGGAACTCCAGGAAGATGGATTTTGTTCAAAAGAAATGGGAATACAACACTTGAGGCCTACACCGATGCTGATTATGCGGGGTCAATTGTTGATAGGAGATCCACTACAGGATATTGTACCTTTCTTGGAGGAAATCTTGGGTCTTGGAGGAGTAAAAAACAAAGCGTAGTAGCATGTTCCAGTGCTGAAGCTGAATTTCGAGCTATGGCAAAAGGCATTTGTGAATTACTTTGGCTCAAAATTATTTTAGAAGACTTGAAGATTAAATGGGAAGGACCCATGAAGATCTACTGTGATAATAAGTCAGCAATTAGTATAGCACATAATCCAGTTCAACATGATTGAACTAAGCATATTGAGGTTGATAGGCATCTCATTAAGGAGAAGCTCGATAGTGGATTGATTTGCACTCCATATGTGCCCTCACAAGGACAACTTGCAGATGTTCTCACCAAAGGGTTGAGCAGCCCGATTTTTGAACGAATTGTTTCCAAGCTGGGAATGGAGAATACCTATTCACCAGCTTGAGGGGGAGTGTTGGAAATAACAACATTTAAGATTTAGGTTCATGTATCTCTAGATTCATGTACATTGGTTTAATCCATTCATGTACTTAGGATGTTTAGGGTGCTGCACTAGCATTTATTTTCCTTGTAATCATAACATGTAATTGATTATGGAGTGTATATAAATACCAAGTTTGCTGAGTGCTAATCACTCAAGCACGTTCAGAAAAACTGTGCCTTATTTCTCATAGCTCTCATTAACCCATTTTTGATTTATCCAAAAAAAAAAGAAAAAAAGAACTATAGTAACATTTCACCTTTCTTAATAAACATCGTTCTCTGTTCTCAATATTTATGCACTTTCAACTTGTAGGACTAAATCTGGATCTTCATTGGATCAGCAGCCAGGGAAAAAACCACATTCATCTCTGCCTTCAGTGGAGAAACTTCCCGATGCTTCATTTCTTTTGAATTCACCTGCTGCCTCATCTAATCTGATTAATGCTAGTGACCACTCCTCTCGAGTTGCTGCAGCTCTTGCTGAAAATGCTTCACGTAAGAGAGACTCTAATGAAAAGGCCTCCTCTGCTGTTCGTAGTAAAGTTCCTAGAGGAAACCTGCCTCATTCAAGGAATTTTCCAGATACCTCTGGTGGTATGCTAGTTCCACCCCAGATTAGTGGAAGGTTAGTAGTGAAATGTTGACTGATTGCTTTTTGCTTATTGATTTATTTGTGCATTTGTTGCTATTGCTAGCTATTTTTAAAGGTTAGACTTTTTTTGTTGTAAATCTCATCTCAATGATTAGTAGATCTTGAATTGATGTAGGGTGACAGAAGGTGACTTTAGACAGATATAATGAACTTAGGTTGAAGTTGAAATGCGCTATGCCCTGCTATCTCTATGAAGCACAGACATCTACACGGACACACAACACAACACGGATACAGACACGAACACGAAACCAAAAAAAATAATTATTTAATTAGATGGGTGTCAGACATATGTCGTGGTTTGTTGTACAAGTGTTAGAGCCTATTAGAAAGTAGCTGATCAGCACTCTGCTGAGTCAGCAGAGTTGGTTGCAGGGCTGTTAGACAGCTGTTATGACAAACACCCTGATGAGTCATACTAGACTAGTATATATAGAACCCGTGTAATGAATCTAGTCAAGTAATTCAATACCAATTCATTTTTCAGTTTCAGATCTATTCTTTATCTTTTCTCTCTCTTCTCTCCTCTCTCAACCTGCATGCAATTCTTACATGGTATCAATAGCTTGAAGCTTAGCCATGACTTCCGCAACCAATGATGGTGCAACATCGCCACCTCCGCCTCCTCCTCCACCACGAAACTCAATGAGAAAAACTTCCTCCACTGGAAGCAGATCCTAGAAGCGGGTATCTGTGTGAATCGTTTTGATCGTTTTGTGGTGTGTCCTCAAATTACATCGCGATTCCTCACCGATGAGGATCACAGCTACGATAAGGTCAATCCTCAGTACTTGGTTTGGGAGGCACAGGGTCAACACCTCTTCATTTGGGTGCTGAACTCGATCTCGGACTCCATTCATACTTGTTGAGATCCCACATCGATTAGAGATATGGCCAAAAGTAGTCCTTATAAGGCTTGGGCAATCCTTACCTCTTGAGCTAGCTTTTGGGGTTGAGTTAGGCCTAAACCCTAAATTCTAAGTTGGTATCTAAGCCTATCCTAGATTTGTTATTGGGTCAGTTATTCCACCCACATTTGTCCACGCTCCAGATATCCAGTCCTGGGCATGAGGGGGTGTGTTGAGATCCTAGATCGACTAGAGATATGGCCAAAAATAGTCGTTATAAGGTTTGGGCAATCTTCACCTCTTGAGCTAGCTTTTGGGGTCGAGTTAGGCCTAAACCTCAAATTCTAAGTATACTTATGTAGTCGGATGCACTCAATATGGGAACTTTGGGATGAACTTCACAACTACTTCAATTCTCAGACCAAGGCCAAAAGTGGACAATTGCAATCTGAACTCCGCCATATGACCAAAGCAGATAGAAAAATTTCTAAATATCTGCCCAGGATCAAGGCAATAGTTGATGCCTTGATCTCCATCGGCAATCCTATCACCTTCCTAGAGCACCTCAATGCAATTCTTGAAGGATTGCCTGAGGAGTATCATCTCCTATTTCCTTCTATGGAGAGCAGAGTAGAACCTTATTCTATTGCTGAGATTGAATCTCTCTTGCTGTCACATGATTCTCGTCTTGAACAGACCAAAGCCAAATCCAACACTGATGCCTTCTCGGTCAACCATGCTCATGCCAATCAAAATCTGAATCTTAATGAGGTGCGACTTTCTTCCACTCAGCCATCTACTACATCTTTCCCTAGCAATGGCAATTGCTCGAACACTAAGACTAACCTTCCTTCTGGAAATGGCTATCGAGGTGGAAGAGGTGGCTGTTTCGGCAATTGCAATCGTGGAAGGGGTGGAAGATTTGGTAACCAAGGAGGTTTTGGAGTCTCTTGTCAGATCTGTAAATGACAATACACCATGCTCTCAACTGTTACTACAGACTTGATGAGTCCTACACCTCACCAATTGGACATCCCTACAACTACGGCAGAGGTCAGCACTTCAATCCGCCTTCTGCCTATCCAAACCAGCCTGCAGAGTTTCACCAGCCTTTGACAACACCTTCTCATCCTTCCGCTCAGCAACAATCAACTTTACCTAATCAGCTGCCACTTCAGCAACTACCATGGCCCTCCTCTAATCAACCTACCAATGGCCAATTTAGTGGCAATCAGCAAGACAGTGGTCCTATTGCTATGGTTGCATCCAATTCTGTTCCTGAATCCAATGTGTGGTATCCAGACACGGGGGCTACTCATCATGTGACATCTTTTTTTTAATCAACGAGAAAGAAAGGCAACATCAACAAAGAAAAAGAGAAAAAACAACTAAGCACGAATTCTAGGCACCCCATACCCATAGCATCTGCTAGCAAGACAGAATTCTACTCATGTGGCATCTGGTGCACCCAATCTCAACCAAGTAGCTGATTCTTGTGGAATTGACCACATCTATATGGGTAATGGCCTTGGCCTCGACCAATTCTGTTAGAGAATATTGTAGTTAATGTATAGCTGTCAATTAGTATTAGTTAGTATCATGTAATTATTGTAATTAGAATAATTAGGATTCTTGTAACTTTATGTCTATATATTCAAACATTCATTGTGTATTGTAACACATGGTTTCAGCATCTCATGCCTTTGTTTTCTCTCTTTCAACATGATATCTAGAGCCAGACAAAGGTAAACCTAAAACCATGCTTACTTGGTGGACCCACCATCTTCTGTGGAGAAATTTGAGGCAAACCCTGTTCCTCTGGTTTGCCCCTTCTCCACTGTCTTGACCTCATTTTGGCACCTTTTTTTGGTTGTTTTTGCCCTCTACCACCGTCAGTCGCCACCTTTTCTAGCAACCTTTTCGACTGACCATCCCACCATTAGAACCGCACTGTCCTGCGCGACGCAAGCTCCAAGACCCTTCCCCAACCGTGTCTTCACGCACCCACATGGACTCTTCGTAGGTTCAGCGTGCAGCTCCGTTCGTTAGCTTCCTCATGCGAGTCCAATGCCGCCACTCCTAGGCCCATCTGAGCACTTTCGCATTTGACATTGTGCGAGCGCTATTTCGGGTTTTCAGGTATCTTGTGGTGCTGTTTTTTGGTCTTTTTATATCTATGGCTTCCTCTGGTTATATACATCCTCCTAAGACCATGAGTCCTCCTAAGGCCTCTGGCTAATTATGAAGTTTTTCTCCAGTGGTTTGAGCCTTACCAGTCCTCCAGATCTACTGCTTTGGTTGCACATACTGGTAATTCATCTGCTTGCATATCTCAGTCATCCTCCCTTGGTCCGTGGGTTATTGACTCTGGTGCGTTTGACCATATCTCTGGTAATAAGGTTCTTTTCTCCTCTCTATATCTGGTAATAGGTACCTTCACTAAAGACACTATTATCCTGCAAGATCAGATTTCGGGACGGACGATTGGTGCCAGATGTGAGTCTCATGGCCTTTACCAGCTTTCCACTCCTCTAGGTTTGCTCTGCCATATATTCTCCTCTTACCATACATGCTTAGTTGAGTCATCTTGATCTCCCCAAACTCCAGAAATCGGTGCCGAGCCTTTCCAGGTTATCAAATTTGCATTGTCAGTCTTTTTTCCTCATATCCCTCTTCATTCACTTTCGTCACGTGTCTTCAGGTCCACATGTTTTGTCCACAATCTCTCTCCTGGTCGTGACAAACTTTCAACTTGATCACTCAAATGCGTCTTCCTTGGTTATCATCGGTCCCAAAAAGGATATCGTTGCTTTTATCGTGCTCTTCGACGCTACCTTATATCGGCCGATGTTACCTTTTTCGAGTCTCTCCCTTACTTTGAGTCGAGACACTTGCCTCCTGAGCCGCTTTCTATATTCGTCCCTATTCCTTCTACTATTGTCCCACTGGAGACTCTGCCTGTGGACCCTCGGCTACTCAGCCACTCCACACTTATCACCGTCGACCATCACCCTCCATGGTGCACCTCCCTACCGCTCCTGCTGCCAATGTTATCAATGGCAGATAGTGGATTATGGCGTTCAGCCAAAAATCTGCCATATAAACATGGAGTTGTGGCCTATGGCGAAAACATGGTGGATATAATAGGTGTTGCTGCCTATTGCGGCTAGCACAAAATCTGCCATGTAGAACTGTCAAAATGGGCCAACCCAGGGGGTTGAGGATGAAAATGAGCCAACCCACGCAGCTCACATTTTGGTGATCCAGGAAATAGCCAACCCGGCACGGTCCACCGCAGGTTGGCTCACCTATATTTTTTTAAAAAAAAATTTGCACCTTTAACTCGGTGTACATTTTTTTTTTTCCGTACATAAAAAATTAGAATGAGGGGATAGTACCCCAGTACAAGGCAGGGAAAACCTTCGGGCTCTATGAGCACTTACAAAAGGATTTATATTTACCTCACCCCAAGGGAATTAGTGGGGGCTCGAACCTGTAACCTGTCAGATACAAAACCCTGTCATGCTCCACTAGCCCAACCCTTTGTGATTAAACTAAGTGCAATTTGTAGTCAACTCTTTGCTTTCTGAGGGCATTTGATGATGTTCCAATTAAATTAAAATGATTCCCGTTAGAAATGAAAATTTTCCAGAGTTAAATTAATACCTACATTCCCACTTACTCTTGGCAAGCTGCTGATTGATCTGCAATTGCTGGATGTTCCAGAAGCAGCTGACGTCTAGGGAATAGGGATGATAATCAGTGCTTTGCTATGCACTTTCCCAATTCCTATTCCTTTCTTTTCCTGTTTAATTTATGGCAGTGCTATCAGATACCATTTTATCTCTTTAGTTATCCATATTCTCTTCTCTGAAATGTCTGTTTGTGTTTCCTCGGTTGAAATATACAAAGATAGTTTGAATTTCTTATTTTGTATTTTTCAGGAAAAACGTTGTTACTGAAGACCTAAGCAGGCTATTTGTCAAAAAGCACAACGAACATTCATCTTGATAGAAGTTTGCATATTGAAATCAATGAGAGGAGAGAAAACTTGGACCCAAAGATGTAGCACTTCACTAACTCTACACTTGATAGTGTTTGCTTTTGTAGAATGTGCACTAGTATTAACAAATATCCTTAGGTTTGATCTGCCACAGTTTGATTATATTACACCGTCAACTTCCAGCTTTGGCAAGTGGAAGAAAAGGGCAGAGACCCTTCGGGGGTGATTGCATCACGGCAAGATTTGCAGGAATGATTTCGGATTCTTGAGAATATGTTTTAGTTCTTTTATTTTTTTAAAAAAAAAGGGGGTGCAGCTTTCCCATTCTTTGGCTAAAATATTTTTTGTTTAATTATTCTGTTGGTGCTGAATTTGTTGGAGATTTTTCCTCAAAAAATTCAGATATCAACAAAGTAATTAAACCTAATTTTTTTTTTTTTTAGGTAAACGATGATTTTCATTTTTTCCCGAGATTTTCTAACATATATTTTGGGGGTATTGGTCAAAGGTCTCGAAAACTTGTGGAAAATGTATAATTTACACCGTGATAACTTTGGAATTCGTACTTTTTGAAAAATAAATATTGGAGTAAACGTAAAGTGCTATTTGTATACAAATTATGTTCCACATTTCTTTTTGTTTAACAGTGTAGTTGACATTTTGCTTCATAAATCTTTTCCTCAGCGCTAAGGTCACTTTTTTTTTTTTTTCCCGATGTAAGTATGTGATCTAATGGTCTTAATCAGCATGAACTGTGTTCTACCAAGCATGGTAGTTCTTATGTCAAAACATGATTTTTCCCAATTTAAACTCTCTCCTAAATTCTTTTGGAGATTCTTTCTCTGTTATCTTTTTTCAATTATACATCCTAAAGGTCTAATGTTTAACCATTGCCTAGTGTAACAACCCGATTTTTAAATACGTTGTAACAGTAAAGATATATTTATTTATATTTTTATTTGAGACTTAGGAAATGATTTTGGAGAAAACAAAATCATATCTAGAACATATTTTATGGTAGGAAGCTTTGGTTAAAATTTGGCTTTAAAACTCATACGGAAACCGGTCTGTGTTTTTAACTAACAGTATAAGTTTATATCGACAGAAAATCCTAATTTGACCCTAAACTGAAATTTGTAGATTTTTTATATTATGTCCGTGAGGAATCCTACTTTTCAAATTTATGATCAGAAATAAAATATTATGTTTGTTCGGACGAATTTTTGAAAAAAGTTCGGATGGAAAACAGTCGGTGTTTTCACTAACAGTAAGATTTTAATGATCAGAAAACCTAATTTTGACTCGTGAACGAAATGGTTTATGAATAAATCATATTTCCAACGAGTTTGGTTATTTTGAAAATTTTCGATCAAAAAACAGATGGAAACCCTAATCGGGAAACCGACGGAGTTGGAAACGGAACCGCAGAGACAGAACCGGGCACCGGATGAGGGGACATCTTACCACCTAGGGTGGTAAGTCATAGGGGTGACTCACCTAGTATTTATGACAAGTAATGATGGTTAAGATATTTTAAGGTAAAAACCAAAATACCCCCAAGCTTTCGTGGTTATTAACAAGACACATTTACGCACGTTTAACCACTCATTTTACATGGTTGAAAACCTTCCACATCTCCTCAATTTCGTGCAGCCATACATACTAAACCATACCTATTTCATTTTGCTTTCGTTTCATCGTTTTCTTCTCAAAAACCGAAATCGGGTAAATGACGGAGTTGAGTACGAGATTTCCGGGAACCGCTAATGGATGAGATCAATGAGTCATGGATGACTCATGAGATGTGGCCCAAAATCAGCCACACCCTTCATCAATTCTTGGCCACATGAATTTTAACCATAGTTAGCAAAGTAACCCTAGTTAAGTTAATTATTAACCATAGTTAACTATTATATTATTTAATATTCACAAAACCCATTAATTTAAATCCTAAGAACCAAACAAAGCCTAAGATCTACCTTATAAATAACCCCAAAACCGCAGCCATGTCACCCCCCCCCCCCCATCTTTTCATCTTCTTCATTTGTTTCACAAAAACACCATTATTTCTTAAGAGCTAAGTTACCATTTTTTTTGAAGAACTTGCCAAGATCATCATTCTTTTTTCATCTTCTTCACACTCTTGAGGTAACATGATCATACATGATCATCTCCTCTCTTTTTTTAAGCTCTTGTTCTTCATATTTCATGGTTTTCCATTTCTAGATCAAGAACTTTAAATAATTCTAGAAAATTGTAGAAAAATCATTTTAATGTGAAACCAATTTCTATGATCTTGATATGTCTTCTACTTTCATCGTCTAAGAGCATGTAATCAAAAACATTTCTTTCCTATTTATCTAGTCTTGGCCGAACCTAGGTATTTCTAGGCAAAGGAAGTTTTGTTCAATTTTTAAGATAAGATACTTGATCTTTACTCCTTTAAACCTATAGTTATTATATCTAGAAGCTTAAAATCAAAATAAATTCCTAACCCTATTTTCCTTGGTTGTCCGAAACTTGTATGAAAAAGGGTTTGTTGATTTTGTTTTTCTTTTTGAAATCTAATGCTTGATTTAAGCTCTCTAGTACTTGTAATATTTAAACCCAAGAGCTTGAATCCAAATAAATTTTCCAAACCATTTTTCTCTTTAAGGCCGAAACATACCCTAAGAGGTTGGATAATTTTTATTTCATATTTTAACTTATAGCAATTTATCCTAGCTATCTAAGACCTAAGTAGTTAGTATCCAAAAGATTAGAGTGAGAAAATGATCCTAGCCCTAATTTGAATTGAATGGCCGAACCTAGCATAAAGTGGGCATAGTTGGATTTGTGTTGATTAATTGTGGTTATATTGTGTTGGTTGAAGGTTAACGGACACTTGTGATTTTATTAACAAGGATCGGAAGTTTGGGAGATACGGTGCTAACTCAGGTGGGGGAAAGAATCAATCTACCGCCGGAATCGATAAGTAGTATATTATATAATAATTGTATAGGGCGACCTAAACCCTACTAGTAGTCGAGTAATCGACAAGACCAAAATTACATCGGAAACCTTTTCTGTAAAACCAATGGTGATTCGGGGATTGTAGGTTTATCGACATTAGGTTGATTTTATGTATTGAGGATATCTGAATTTATTACTTGTTGAATTTATTGTGATACGCTGGTTGAGGTATTCCATTGCATGTGACGTTTTATTTTTGGTGTTTGAATATTTCCTGATATTGTGTTATGCATGACCTGCCTGGTTTGATAATGTGCTTAGTTGACTTGTAAGGAAAGATATGTGTTGTTCGGGAGATGTTTATTTGGGTCAGAGAATAATTGTGACTTAGAGGTGGCTAGCTTAATTACGTTGTTTTATAGATGAGACTGTGAGATATGATTTGAGGATTTACACGAGTTCTAGTGAGAGGTTGAGGCATTAGGTTATGACCCCATAAGAGTCGGTGAGACTTATAGATATAATTTTATGTGTAGTAATTGGGCTACTATAGATATAAATTTTTGTGTAGCAATTGGGCTACTATAGATACAATTTTATGTGTAGCAATTAGGCTACTATAGATATAATTTTTATGTGTAGCAATCAGGCTACTTATATTATATATGATAGAGGGGAGTGCTCGCTCGAACGAAGGACTAACAATCCAATGAGGATGGAGATGGTGTGATAAGATTGTAGTGGTCAAGTCAGCATAAAATTTAGTTGCATGAGAGTAAGGGTAGAGGATGATATCATGATTTGAGGATGATTGTTCGTTATGTGTGATGCTTGTCTTTGACTATTATTATATTATATGTTATGTATTCCTTTCCACTTTTGATAATAGAACTGTTTCTTATCCCCTATATTTTCTGTATGTTTTATTTTATTATGTGATCGTACGAGAAGATCCTGTAGACGAACCAGTTGCTGAGGAGTTGGACGGAACTCCGTACGCACTTTATGTGGGAGAACGAGCCGTGGATTCTAGTGGTAGAGTTTAAGTGTTATGGCCAGTGTGTCTTTATACATTTTATGTTTTCCGCTAACAATATTATGTATAAGTATGCACTTGCAAGGGATCCTACTGATGGGATACCCTAGATAGTGTTTAAATACTCTGATGAATAAACATATGGTGTGTATGTATGTTATATATATATATAGGCTGATGTTTTAAATTTAATGCGATGTATGTTTATATTTAAGTTTTAAATTTTTACGTATTTCGGAATATACGTTTAACGTTAAAAACACGAGTAAGTTTAAATAAATAATTAATGGCACAATGGGGCACAACGGGGTGTCTCATCTAGCATAAATTTTTGGGATGTTACACCCCAAGGATGCCTTCCCCTTTTCCAAGCTGCACATTAGTGAGATTCAAGCGCTCTTCAAAAGAGCCTCTAGACTATATAGGAGGATTGTCTGCCCTCTTCCAAGGTTCTTACAACCATGGGATTTGAGCACTCTTTTTTTCCCCTAAGAGCATCTATGCTTTTAGGGACGTGTTTGGAAATCCTTATTCGAGTACTCTTCTCCTTGGGATACAAATGCCCTTGAGCAGTAGCCCCTAATCCTTTACAGATGTAGTTATGGCTTGCCTAACCTAAAATTTTTCAAGTACTTGGGAAATCTCTATTCGATCACTCTTCATCTTGGGCAATACCCTTGTGCAAGAACCTCAAAGCTTTACAGGATCGCCTACCCTCCTCAAGCTTCACAAGTGTAACACCCTGTTTTTCAGAATTTGTTTGATTAAGCTGGTTTTATTAAGTTGGATTTATCGTTTATGGGCTTAGTGGGATTTTTGGCTAAAAGTCCCTTTCTGGTACATGAGCACACCCGTGCTCATTAGCCAGCAAGCCCGTGCTTAAAGTCAGAAGCGAGTTTCTGATTTTAAGTTGAGCACGACCGTGCTCAACAGTGAGCACGCCCGTGCTCAATGCGTGGACCGCGTCTCGTGACGCTAAGTGGAGCACGACCGTGCTCAAGGGTAAGCACGACCGTGCTCAAGTCCGGACCTATATACGTTGAGCAGACCCCGGGTTGCGCCGTACACTTCCTCTTTGCTACTAAAAACCCTAGTACGGCTGCAACCTCCCTTCCTCCCTTTTTCCTTCATACTCAGTGTGGTTTGAGTATTGGAGACGCTAGGGAAACGTGGTCTCGTCTGCACTTCGTGTATAGGTAATGTTCCGTTCCTTTTCTTTAGTTTCCTTTCGTTTTTGGGTTGGGAAACTAACACCGTTTTAATCTGTTTGTTTAAGGCTCGTTCGTGCGTGAGCCGCCTAAAGGAGAGGAACCGGTTGCTGTTAGGAAGTCTTAGAGAGCTACCTTCAATCCAGGTATGGGGAGAAGGGTAGTATCTACATAGGTTTGGGTTTAGGGTAAAGTAAAGGGGTTCCCATAACCCCGGTTGATGCATGCTATGTATGTATGATTGGCTGATTAGTTGATAACATGTTAATGATTGATAATATGTTATGGTTATGTTCATGGTTGGTTGAGTTTATGTTGGTTGCATTACTATGAACATGTTGATATTGTTGGTTGATGCCACTGTTACGTTGATGTTGATTTTATTGCTGAGTTTAATCCGTGAAATACGTTGATAACTGATTTAGGATGTTTAATGGATTAAATCATTGATTTTGGTTAAGTATCAGCCTCTGTTCCTGCCCAGAACAGCACTGTCGAGCGATGAGCACGACCGTGCTGGACAGGGAGCACGACCGTGCTCCCAGTTGAATTCTGGGAAATGGCCGCGCTGTTGAGCATGGCCGTACAGGACAAAGAGCACGATCGTGCTGTTGAGCACGACCGGGCTCATTAAGAAGCACGACCGTGCTTCCTTTACAGGGGAGCACGCCCCTCACGTGCTTAAGCACGACCGTGCTGGGTTACGAGCACGACCGTGCTCAACCCACTGTGACAGAACCAGATTAAAGGACTTAAGGGGTTTTAAACCCCACTTCCCTATGATGATAACTGATTAGACAACTTGGTAAATGTTAATAAAGATAAATAAAGATGATGAGATGGTGAGATGTTAAGTCGATACACTTTGGGGTGCCGCAAACTGATGAGTTGTGCCTTGGTGCTTTTGGCCAAGGAGGCCTTGACCCCATGGTTTGGGTCTAAGGTGTTGTTGTTACGTACCTTGGTGGCCGAGAGTTTGCCCCAGGTACTGCGGTTGATTCCGCTTAAGTCCTCAGGTAGATTCCGCGAGGCAAGTTGGTGCGGTTGATCCCGCTGTTACCTTTGGTCGATTCCGTTGAAGTTATGGAGGTGGTGTTGCCGTTGTTGTTGTGTTGCATACGCATTGCATCGGAGATGTTGTTTAGGGATGTTCGACATAGGGGAGATCGTCCTAGAGTACGGCGATCCGGCCATCCATGGTTAGAGTAGATTCTCCTAGCGCCCCCGTGATGAGGCATTCGTTGGTTTGATGCGTTGGCTATCCAAGGAGTAGATTCTCCAGCGTTGAGTAGATTCTCAATGTGGATATGTAACTCCGAAGTCGTTCATCCCGAGTTTAGTGGATCCACATGCATTGATGGTTTAGCGGAGTAGGACTGCATTGCACTGCATAGCATAATGATGATGTTGATGTTTGATGTGATGCTGCTATGCTTGTTGTTTACTTTACTGTCTATCTCCATGCTAATATGTTTATACGATTCTTACTCCCTATATATGTTTGTTGTTTGTGTTTGGCCTGATTGGCACATTGCAGAGGATGACGAGCAGCCCGAAGAGGAGTGACTCTGAGGAGCCGCCACTCATCGTAGGGCTAGTTTATGTTTCATAGTCGTTAGTTTCTGTTGTAATTCCGTGGATTTTATTCCGGAACGGTTATACCAGCTCTGTATGTGACATCGGGGTTGGGTTATATTCTTTGGTTGATTATGTTTTTATTATTTAAAACTGATTTTATTTCCGCGTTGTTAACGGTTCATGTGGGACTTTTCTACCCATGGACAATGGTTTATTTTATCCAGTAATTGCATGTTTCCTTAAATGTTTTTAATTTAAATGGCTTTTAACATGCGGGGTAGAAGGGTGTCACAACAAGTGCTTGGGGGACCTTTTCAATAGATGTTCAATTAAGATTGGGATGCAACTAATGTACTCTTTTGAGTTAGATGTTGCAATAGTAAGTGCAAATTGATGGTTTATCGAGGGGTGAGGATTATGATTGCTTTTGTCACTTGCTCCCCTTAGCTCTTCTTCTTAATTCAGACTTGAATTCTGTTATTTATAATCTTTGATCAACTGATAGTCATGAGAAACAACTTACCAACTTGGCTCTCTCTCTCTCTCTCTCTCTCCCTCATTTAAACATTTTGACTTCAATTAATGTTTGAGAGACGCTGACATGTTTCTTGTGCAAAAGCTGATATTATATCAAGGATAGTAGTACTGTAGGTTACTTTGACAAAGAGCTATTCTTCTTTTGTATTTGCATGTTGCACAGTATAAGAAAGTCTCTCTTTGCTTTTTCCTTTTCTACATTCTGATGCGCTTCCTGAGAATGTTTCTTTTCAGACTCAACTTGTGCTCCAACTAGTGGACGAAGTTCTTTGTTTAGAGAAGCTTTATTGTGATATGTGACCAAGCATTGTTTATTTAGACTCGTCTAAGTTTGAGTATCAAGACATCTGTTTAGATACATTTGAGATTTATTGCAACTAGTTTCTCTCAGGAATAGTTCCTGTGTTGCTTAACCTCTTCACTTCTCTTCAACTTAGCTCTTGACTTGATTACGTTATATCGACAATGAATATTTCAAAATTCATTTGTTGTTTAAATGATATTTTAATTTGCTCAACAACAATTTTCAATCATCAAGTTAGTGATCTTTATCCTTAATCAGATTTGACTTGGTTCTTCTGATGATTGTCTTGAAGTAGTCTGATCGTCCTAGACAAAGAATGATTCGAGTCTTCTTGTAATTGATCTTCTCAATGTATGTTGATGAAATTATTCTTGTATTTGGACTTGATTTCCTCTCCGTTAGTTGCTCCATTTGATACATTGACGATAGAGGGTATATCTCTTGGGATATTTTTGAGGCTCTTACACAAGGGATTGTATGTCCTGTGATTTGTGTTAAGGGTTCTCTTCATTGTAAAGGTTCTAGCTGCGCCTGTTTAAAAGCTAGTGTTTGAGGCTCTTACACAAGGGATCGTATGTCCTGAGATTTGTGTTAAGGGTTCTCTGAATTGTAAAGGTTCTAGTTGATCCTGTTTAAAAATTAGAGTTGATTGAAAACCCTTGGTCGTATTGCCTTGGGGACTGGACGTAGGCCACGTGGGTAGTCTGTGGCTGAACCAGGATATATTGTGGTGTTCATCTTCTTTCCTTATCCTCTTTACTTTATCGCACTTTATTTTATAGCGCTTTAGTTTCAAACAGTTTATTTTTATCAAGCGCTTAAATTTGACAAGAAGCTTTTATCCGCTGCAAATTCTGTTTTATATCTTAAAGGGTTTTGATTTTTACCAAAAGATTTCATTTTTATTTAAAACCCAATTCACCCCCCTCTTGGGTATGGTTGCCACGGTCAACAACTGGTATCAGAGCTTCGGCTCTGGTTATTAGCTTAACAGCTTAGAGTTAAGATCTTATTTTGGCAACCTTTTAAGTTTTCCAAAATGTATGGTTCTGAAATTGACAAACCACCATTCTTTGATGGTGAGAATTACATGTATTGGAAAAGAGAATAGAAATTTTTATGCAGTCAATTGATGTTGATTTATTGGATATTGGAGTCCATGGATTCATTTTCAAACCCAAACAACATCAGACTGAGTTCAACAAAAAATGTTTTTACTTGAATCTCAAAGCTATGCAAATTCTTAGGAATTGTTTGTGCGATGATGCTTATGAGAAATTTAAGAATTGTGAATGTGCCAAGGATATTCTGAATGTGCTTGATTTTAATTACCTTGTCACTAACACTTTTGAGATTGAAAGCAATTACAGGAAAGGGCAAAACTCATTGGAGGAAAGAAATCCTCAAGAACATGCCAAGAAGGAGGACCACAAAAGCAAAGAGTCATATGTGCATAAAATAGAAAAAATTCTCAAAGCGACTCAAAGAAATTTGGAGGTAAACAATTCTGAACTTAAATCATCAAATGATGAATGGTTATATGCATACAATGATTTGTATGATGAGTTGATGAGTTTAGAAAATAAGAACTTGAGTTGTTTGAAAAGTATCTCATCTATTGAAAGTGATTTAGAAAAACTGAAAAATGAATATACTTGTTATAATGAAGAAAGTATTGTAAATTTTGAATCCTCACCATGTTATGAAAACTGTATGATTCTTGATAATGAAGTTGAGGACTTATTTCGTGAAATTGAAAAATCAAAAGAGTCCACATGTGTACAATCGTCTTTCGAAAAAGAAGAATTTCATGTCAACTATGATTTGTCTGTTGTTAATCACGATACATATGAAGATCACAAATGTTCTATAGTTGGAAATGAAAATTCTCATTTTAGAAATGAAAAGGATGTAACATGTAATTATTGTGGAAAATTAGGACATATTTCTCATATGTGTAATTATAGGAAAAATTACTCTATAAGAAATAAAGTCACTTGGGTGTCCAAAGGCAAAAATTGCTTATCCACTAATCCACAAGGACCTAAAATGAAATGGGTACCAAGAAGTTTCTCTAGTTCTTCAAATATGCAGGAAAAATCAAAGCTTGGGAAATAATCTAGCTCGCATGGTGAATTGACATCAAGAAGAATGCTGCACAGAGTCGAAAGTGCAACCACTACCAAAAGAAGCAATGAATTCTTGATGAACAACTTAAACAAGAGCAAGATAGATTATGCAAGAGATACATTCAAGATCAATCGAAAGTGGGTAAGAAAGAAAGATATTGTGAATTCAAGCAATGAGGTAACTTCATCCTCTATCTCCTATACTTGCTCAAATGTGAAATTTGCTAATTGGAGGTATGTTGTTAAAAATGTCCATATGAAATCAAAGTATATTCCATGTGACAATCTCAATTTGAACATGATTGTTTGATTGTGAAACAATGTGCTAAATGCTATGTATATGCTTGTATAATGATTGATTATTATTTGAAGCATGGTACAATTAATTTGAGTAAGTTTCAAATCTTCCTTGCTAAGAAAAAATTGAAAATCGAACATAATAATCGATTACATAATCGATTATGTTTCCTCGAGAAAACAGGGAAAAAAGACAGAATGTTAGTAATCGATTAGGAGAATCGATTATGGGTGAAAGTCTTGCCTTGAAAAGTAACCAGAGGCATCGTAATCGATTACCACCGTGATGATAATCGATTATGAACGTCAATAAGAAAAGTGTTTGAAATTCAAATTTCCTAATTAATGTTTCTTCATGAAAAAGATATTTGACATAATTTTCTAATCTTTTTCAAGATATCAAATTCAAATTTGAATTGACATTAAATTATTTTTATGATACAAAGTTAGTTTGAAAAATCATTGATTTTACTATCTTTCAAAATCTGATTTGAAAATCAATTAGTGATTTAAATCATCATCATAATTTATTGAAAATTTCTTTTCTAGTCATGAATTAATTAACCACATCTCTTCAATTTCAAAATAATAAAGTTTGTGGCAATAAATACTTGATTGAAAATCTTTTAAGGATCAAATCTTTTTGAAATGCAAATGATCAAAAAGTGATTATATCACTTTAATATCTTTTGAATATCATAATAAAGATAATTTATTTTTTTGAGATTTTAAATTCAAAATTCAAATTATCTTTTATTATTTTAGAAATTTTAATTTATGAAAATATATTTTGAAACTCAAAATCACTATTTCTTCATTCGTCTATAAATTAAAATCTGATTGAAAATTATTTCAATATTTAATTAGTAATTAATTCATGATTGCATTTTATTGGAAAATTAATTTCTTGCCATGAATTAATATACCACATTTTTTTTAAATTTAAAATCATTAAGATTGTGGTAATAAATCATTGATGTTGATTGATTTGAAAATCTTTTGAGAACTGATTTTAAAACTTAGATGATCAACAGAAATTATGATGATATTGCTCTTTAATGGTTCAAGATTTCAAATTTCAAATTTCAATTTCAAATTTCAAATTTTTGGCTATTTTCAAAAATTTATGATGACATAATTTGAAATTCCAAATTGTCCATTTTATGGAAATCTTTTAGTATGCCACAAAAACATAAATGAAGATCTATTAAGGTTGTGGTTAATAATGAATTTGGAATCTGTCATTTGAATAACTCTTATTGCCCAAATTGTCAAAGATTTCAAATAGATTTGTTTTTGAAAATATCATTAATGGTTGAAATCTAGATGATTAATTGAAATTCAAATTTTATGTGTTTATGAAAAGTTTTCAAGTGTACCATTATCAATTAAATTGATACTTATTGAGATTGTGATTAATAATTTTGGCACTTTTATTCATACGAATCCTTTGCCAAATCCTTGCAAGATTTGAACATTCAAATCAATGCTCAATCTCACTTAAAATATGGACCTTGAAAAACTATCTCAAAGATTCTCTGAAAAATCATCATTGATTTTCCCTATTCTTACCATTGTTAAGAAAGTGCTTAAATACACATGGAAAATTCAAATCAAGGCACAATTGTCGATTAGAAAATTTCCTATCCAACTCTCAAACATGGTTTCCTCCTCTCTCTCCTCAAGTAAGAATTGTGAAAAGACCTCATCAAAATTTAAAATTTCCTCCAAACATGAAAATGCTCCTCACCTCCAAAACTCAACAGAGGCGAATCACTGCTCTTTGTATGGATAGACCAATCGCTCCGCTCAATTATGTTGACAAAAGGATCTTCAAAGGTTCAACCTTAAAGCTCCTTGAAACTCTATCCAACCTAAAGCTCATGCCTTTTTGCTCCGGCAGGCTAAAAATCTATCCATCTTTGGTAAGAGAGTTTTATGAAAATTACTCTTTTCAAAACATTACTCAAACTATCTTCTCCAAGGTCAAAGGTGTAGAAATAAATATCTCACTTCCAACATGGGTTCACCTTACCCATCTTCCGGACCAAGGTATAGATATCTCTCTTGAGAATCCAAAATCAATATGGAAAAGCTCATTCAAGAGAGAAAGAGCTTTGAAGAAATTTATCAATCCAAACGCTCCATCTTCAAAAATAATTTCTTTCAAAAGTCTCAAATCTAAAGAAAAATTGCTTCACTATGTTCTTGCTCGATGTCTCTTACCTAGAGGCAATAATATAACAAGGATTTCAGAGAATGACATAGTTCTCATGTGGGCGATGAACAAAAAGAAGAAAATAAATTGGGCTACTGCTGTTCTTAAGCACATGACAAATTGTGCATATTCAAAAACTGCTTCTCATCTTATCTATCCTATGCTTATTACAAAGATCCTTCAACATTATGACATTCCATTAGAAGGAGAAGAAGAGATAGAGCCACAACCCAATGATAGTATAAATGAAGCTTATATAACATCATTAGGGTTTGTAAAGAAAGATGATACCTGGCTACCAAAAGAGGAAAAAAACATAGAGTAGAAGCCACATGGCTTTATATCTTTTGTTTTCCCATACTTGATCTTTTTGTTTTGTTCATGTTTTTGAATGTTATGTCTTTGAATTTAATAAAAGTATGCTTTTCAATGTTAAGTCATATTAACACCTTATTTTGTTAGACATAACAAGTGGTTTGTTTGATTTTAAGTGATATCAACATGTGATATTATAATAAGAAGAAGAAAATTCAGAAAGTTCATAATCGATTATGTTAATCGATTATGAGGAACGAAAAGGCAAAAATCGATTAAGCAAGAATAATAATCGATTATGGAGCGTATAAAATAAAAGATCTAGAATCAACATTGATTATATTTTTCTGATCTTAAATTAATTTGCCGTGAATGAATAGAGAAATTAAATGGTATCCCTTGTGCATTAATTACAAATTGATTCTATAATAAAAAGGTTCACACAATCAATAAAGTCAAATCTTGAGGGGGAGAAACCTTTATAATAAATGCACAGTTTAAAGGGGAGAATTAAATCCTTTTTGCTGTTGTCAAATAGGGGGAGAAAAATAGCAAATATCCTAAGAAAACGGCAAATAATATTTGGAGAGCAATGTACCAACTATGTTGTACATTGGGGGAGAAAGACTAAAAGGAGTGAATATCTTTATACATTTGCTATAGGTATTTGTCACCATAAAAAAGGGGGAGAATGTGAATCATATTGTCATATAGGTTTTGATGTTGACAAATATAGTATTAAGGGGAGAACATAAGCAAATCAATATGATATAAGTTAATTTTGATGTTGACAAATAGAATATCATGGTATTAATTCAATAAAAGGAATATTGGGCTTAATGTGTATTATGTTGATAAATGCCATGTGACTGTAATACCGTATTCTGCTCCATCGCTTACCCGATTAATATAACGCCGGATAGAATATATTATTTTCGCGTTTTATAGCGAAATATTTTTAAAAATACCAAATCGAAGGAAATTAAATAAAAACCTTAAGTTTCTCGTTCACGGATTAAAATTAGGTCATCTGAGCAGTATAATTATACTGTCAGTGAAATTCACAGATCGGGTTCCGCCTGACTTTTCAACCTAAATTTTAACTGTAACTCTCTACCATCAAGTAGAGTATAACTATGGTTTCGGAATAATTAAAATAATTTTCTAAGTCTCAGATAAAAATATAAACGTAATTATATAAATTTCTGATATTAGAAAAGAGCGGAAAGTCCGAGTGTTACAGACTACCCCTCTTAAAAAAAATTTCGTCCTCGAAATTTCATGACACGAAGCTAGACAAGGTTTCTCAATCCCCAAAATCTTACTTTCACAAGAAAGTATATAGAAGAATTTTATCACTCTGAAAAGAATACAGAAATGTCTTGTGCATAAAAAGATTCTCTAATAGGTTCGTAGATGTAAAAATGTATGATCGGTACATATTTACCAACATGAATCTAAGAAAGCTCCTTCTCTCCCAAGAACATTACGAAACAAAAATTTTAAAAGGATACTAGTCCGACAAGAATTCAGACTGGATCACTTCCACCAAAGGTAAAAGTGAGTAGACTAAGTCTCATCGAGAAACTTCTTTTATTAAGGAAATATCTATTCCGGACGATAATAGGATAGTTCAAACTAATAGAATTGACAGTAACTGGCTTTAGCGGTTAAGATTGAAACACTCAAATCAGGATAACAAAGAAACTGACAATTTCAAAATATTCACACACAATTCATCGAAATAAAAGTATGAATTGTACCCGAATTCGAAAAGTAACATTAAGAGATTACCATCAAAGGTTGCAGTCTCTGTGCTCCACACATTAAAAACTCTACCAGTAGTTGTCGGCTTATTAGTGCTGGTGTTATTGACAGCAGGTCTACGCCTTGGAGCATTGCACTCCCTTGAGATATGTCCCACCTGACCACAGTTGTAACACTTAGTCCCCTTCAAAGGGCAAGTATTAGTCATATGTTTCGGATCACCACAATTGTAGCATTTTCTAACTTGGCCTTGGTTTTGATTCTTCTGGCCTCCACTTCCTGATGCAGCAAAATCAGTACGATGTTGTTGTTGTTGATTCTGACCATTTTCCGGTGGACGGAAATAAGGTTCATTTTGTGCTTGTCTTCCTTTTTTGTTCTGGAATTGACCTTTTGACCTAGCCGGTCCCCCTACAGTTTCTTTGTTGTCTCTTCCTTTCCTCATTACCTCCACTTTTCTACATTTCTCAACTAAAGCTTGGAAATTCCTGATTTCCAATGGTAGTACTGATTCTTTAATCTCGAAACGCAGTCCTCCTTCAAAACGCTCACACTTCCAATCCTCATTTGGGTTGTTCTGAAAAAAGCGAAAATACTTGGCAAGTGATTCAAACCTCGCCGCGTACTCTCCAACAGTTAAATCCCTCTGCTGAAGTTGCAGAAATTCTTGCTCCTTCTCAACTCGTGCACTTTGAGGAAAATACTTGTTTAAGAAGCTGGTTCGGAATACTTCCCAAGTAATCTCCTGATTCTCTGCTTCCAGCAGCTGTTCGGTACCTTTCCACCAATACTCAGCATCACCCACCAATAGAAAAGTGGCTTAAAGATACCTTCACTCCCTCAGGATTGTGAATCAGCTTAAAAATTTTCTCTAACTCCTGAATACATAAGTCTGCTTTTACCGGATCCACGTCTCCATGAAATTGTGATGGATCTTGACGCCTAAAAGCAGTTAGATTTTTGCCTTCAGCCGCCTGCTCAGCTCGAGCTTGCTCCTGTTGGTTCTGGGCAGCCATTGTAGCAGTTTGATGTGCGATAGCAGCTGCCACATTGTCCATAGCCTGAGCGGCATAGTCCACTCCTTCTTCATAGTTCTCATCCATGTTGCCCCGGCCACCAATGGGACCACCTCGACGACCACGTCCACGACCGCGTCCACGTCCTCGTCCACGTCCAGCTTCTGGTGCGAGTTCCATAACTGACCTGCTGAACAAAATCAGTTAGACCGCACCTAGAAAATGAAACGCGCATTAATGTATTAACTCACATTACTTCTAAGAAGTAATTCAAACAAATCTTAATCTGAGAACACACAACATCGACACAATAGACCTATTCCCCAACATTCCCGAAAGACTCGACCAGCTCTGATACCACTAATGTAACACCCTCCCTGGGTCATTACATGGTTACCCGTTGCGGAAAATAAAACTTTATTTGGCTGGTTGCTTTCGGAAAATAATATTTTCTTAAGTTGTTAACATTCTTCAAAACGGTGATAAATTTGTTCCTTTTTCTTTTCTTTTCGACCAATCCAACAACAACGTAAACATCATCAATTCTGGATATATAAATATAACACACTTCTATACTGCATCATAATCATTTACACAACAAGACCTTACTAAGTATAAGTTCTTCCAAAACATAATATAACTCAAAACCTAAGCTGGTCGGAACTAACAGACACTATGAAATTAGTAAACAGCATCAGCATGCTCTGCACTAAACAGCCTTCTTCTTCTTGTAGGAGTCATATTCCTTGAGCGGTTCACCTGGACTCGAATATAAATATATGCCCAAGTAGAGAAAACAAAAATAGAACATGCAAGAGTGAGAAACCAATATATGGATTTAACGCGATAACTACATGCGTGACCCAAAAGAAAACATATACATATATACAAGTTTATAACACCATAAACATTCATAATAAGGCAAATAGTTTATCCATGGGTTTTATACCCCAAACATCATCATTTGAAAAACTATGCATGTACACTTCAATAATCGTCGTCTAACTTTTACCTAATCTCATGAGATATCCCCAACCTCGAGGTGAGTTGATCAAACTCAATAGCCACGCAGGCAAAAAGGCACGAAGCCAAAACCATAGCACACTGTCCAACACAAGGCACAGTGATCACCGAATATGGTTACCATAGCACACTGTCCAATTTAAGGAGCAGTGATCACCGAATATGGTTTTTCATTGTCCAACCAGGGCACAATGATACGTCGATTCATGAATATCGCCATGATATCATGATTAACAAACAGGCATGTCTGCCTAAAATGCATGTAAAAAATTTTGTTCTTGACACTTTTCTTTGTGTTCAATCTTTCCTTGCCGAAGCTCAAAAGCTTACGACCAACCATAATTTTAGACATCTTAACACTTTCATTAATAACACAGGACCTCAAGTCCGAGTGCTCAATCACGAAACCCCTAGACCGATGCCTCGGGCTTAGGTTCGTGGTAATAGAAAACAGTATTCACTTTGAATAATATTATTTACTCCGAAATTAGGACACACAGTCCATAGGACACGCAGTCCAAACTATACCGAAATTAGGACACGCAGTCCAAAACTACACCCGAATTAAGACGCAAATTCCAAAACACCGCAAAAACACTATTTCTCCTACATCTCGATTACTAAGTTCAAACTCACTCTATTTGTGTAAAACTTGTTTCTGGAAAATCATCTCAAAGGGAAAATTCTTTTATAAAATCATCTTATACTAAAATCTTTTCTGTAACCGTGTTTTCAGAACTAATTGCAGTCTAACGTTTTAAGATACGTTTAAGCCAAAATTTGATATTTTTCTCTTTAAATATTTTTCTAAATTCATGATTAAGTTATTTTCGAAGATTAATTTCATATAATAACTTTTTATAATATTACGGAATTTCTTACGTAAAAATTAGCAGTACAAAAATAATTTCACGGTTACGTCCTTACTGTGACTCATAGTTTACTTTTATACTAATAAATCATTAAAATAATAATATTTCCGAAAATTTCTTATTTTCTCCAATAATTATTTAAATCATAATATATTATAATATATATATCATAATATTTTGCATTTAAAATACTGAATAGTACTTGTAAAGCTTCTTAAAACTTTTATCTCGGTTAAGTAATTGAGCACTGACCACTGTCAGGCTTCTCAAACCACAATCAACACCATCATAACAATCATTTCCAGACAGATCATGCATCACAACATTATAACATTTAACTGCAAATAAACACTTAACCGCAAATAAATCAACACAACTTAAAACAAATTACACAAAAACACCACAACCACAGATAAAATACAGACCAACAACAGATAGCATGTAGCCATCCGAAAATCCCTTAGGAATTCCCCTCTTACCTCTTGAAGAACTTAGCTTCCGATCAAAAACTTTGTCGCGAATCCGGAAATCGTCGACGCACGTACACGACACAATTCTTTATCCTTCCAACAAACCACAATCAACCAATCAAAACAAGCAAATACAATCACCTAAATACTAAGGTTAGGTCACGGCCTCAAGGGGTTTTTGTGACTAAAATTCCTAAATTTGCTTAAGTCTTGGATTAATGATCCTAAGTTCTTAAGTCTTTGTAATACATGTTTAACAACAAAAAGTGAAACATAAACTTCCAAATCCATAAATGATGAAATTCGGCCAAGACATGAAAGTAAAGTAAGAAATCTTAGTTTGACATAAGAACTTGGATTTATCCTTAACACATAGTAGCAAGACAAGATCTATGACCACTTTTAAAAAAAAGAACAAAGTTCCTCCCCCATTCTTTTCCATGGTTCGGCCTTGTCTAGAAATAGGAGAAGGAAAATTTTGCTTGCCACAATATCTTGGATCATGATAGTAGAGATGATAATAGGATCATAGAAATTGGTGTCACATTTTTAGGATTTTTCTATGATTTACTACGATTTTTCAAAGTTTTAGATCTAGAAATTGGAAAATGAAGAACATGGATGAACAAGGCATTGAATCATGAAATTTATTGAAGAACATGAAGATGATTAAGAAAGGAGAATAAGGTTGACCTTTTTAGATCCAAAACAAGTGAAGAATCAAAGACTTGCTTCACAAAATGATGCTAGAAAGCTTATGACTTATAAGTGTTTTATGAACAAAAGGCAATAGGAATGAAATGAAGTGTGATGGAGGGTATTTATAGGAGTGTGGGCTGCGAAAATAGGGACCAAAGAGCAAGGAATTCTAGTTTCATGAGGACCAAAGTGCAAATACTTTGAAGGACCAAAATGCAAAATAGAAAAAGTCTAAGGACCTAAATGCAATTTCCTTAGAAATTGTAATAATGAAGCCATGTGCACCATAAATGCATTCACATGGGTGAGTCATCTCATATGACTCATTGGTATTATCCAATACCGGCTCCCGGAAATCCCGTATTCTGCTCCATCGCTTACCCGATTAATATAACGCCGGATAGAATATATTATTTTCGCGTTTTATAGCGAAATATTTTTAAAAATACCAAATCGAAGGAAATTAAATAAAAACCTTAAGTTTCTCGTTCACGGATTAAAATTAGGTCATCTGAGCAGTATAATTATACTGTCAGTGAAATTCACAGACCGGGTTCCGCCTGACTTTTCATCCTAAATTTTAACCGTAACTCTCTACCATCAAGTAGAGTATAACTATGGTTTCGGAATAATTAAAATAATTTTCTAAGTCTCAGATAAAAATATAAACGTAATTATATAAATTTCTGATATTAGAAAACAGCGGAAAGTCGGGGTGTTACACTCATAGCATTTCACATTTGAATTTGAACTTTCACCTTTTGAGAAATTATTTTTTGAAAAGAAGTTTGAGGGCTTTTTGTTGAAGGTTTTCTTCTTTTTGAGAAACCTTTTTAATTTTCTGACCAACAGTCCCATATCTTCTTCTGAATCTTCATCCTCCTCAACTTCTTCATCTTCGTCACTATCAAGGACTTCTTTGGAGATCTGTGCTTTTAGTGATAAGCCTTTCTTCTTTTTCTCCTTCTCTTCATGATCATTCAACCTATGAAGCTCCATCTCATGTTCTTTGACCTTTCCAAACAGTGTAGCAATGTTCATGGTTTCTAAGTCTCTTGATTCAGCTATTGCAGTGATCTTTGGTTACCATTCTCTTGTCAAGCATCTCATAACTTTATTGATTTGTTGTTCATCTAAAATACTCTTTCCAAGTCCATTCAGTTGATTCACAATATGGGTGAATCTCCTCTGCATATCATTGATGTCTTCATCTTTCTTCATGTGAAAGAGTTCATACTCGTGCATGGGTGAGTTCATTCTTGCTCTCTTCACATCACTTGTCCCTTCATGAGTAATTTGCAACGTATCCCAAATTTGCTTTGCTGTCTTACAATTAGAGACCTTAAAAAATTCATTATAACTCAAAGCAGCAATTATAATATTTTTAGCTTTAGGATTATAACCTACTATTTTATTGTCCCCATCATCCCAATCAGCTCTAGACTTATTTGCCTTGGTGCCATTTGCATCAAGAGTGTGAGGGATGTATGGACCATTCTCAACAGCATCTAATACATCAAGACCACTTGCCTCAAGGAGTATTAACATCCTTTCTTTCCAATACATATAGGCAGTGCCATTGAATGCAGGGGGTCTTGCTAGAGAAGCCCATTCTCCCAAGATGTCATTTGAAGCCATCCTCTTAAGCTGTTAAGCTTTACACAAGAATGAAAGCTCTGATGCCACTTGTTGGTTGTGGCTTCTTAATACTCAAGAAGGAGGGTTGAATTGAGTATGTATAATTTTTGGGAACTTTTCCCCTTTATATAAAAACTAAAACTTTTCTAAAACTTTTGAAAAGGTTTTGTCAACCAACTAACCAAAACAAGTTTTTGCCAAAGTAATTGATTCAAGACTTTGTTCTTTAACAAGAAAGATAGATGAAGAGATTGATTTCAGATATTTAACATTCACAAGTTATTCCTTAACAATTGCCTAAACTTACATTCATCAATTTAAAGCAATTGAAAGAGATTAGGGATAGAGAGAAATTCAAACTGAGATTTTATCCTGGTTCAGCTACCTCCTTTGGCAACCTACATCCAGTCCCCACAATTACTGTGAGTTTTGTCCACTAAATCAAAATCAATTACAAGATCCTTTACAAGCTTCAACTCCCAGGTTCCTTCTACCCAATTGACAGCTTTTCAGTCAAAGCAATCTTGCAATTCCCAAGAATCTCTTCTACTCTTGTCAAACCACCAAGAGTCCCTTCTACTCTTGATCTACACAGAGAGAACACCTTCTCGCTAATATTCCTTTTGCAGTAAGAAAAGGTTTTAAATCAGATTCTAAGAAATCATATTTACAAATTAAAGCTCTAATAGAAAAATTCAAGTATTCTCAATGAAAAGCTCTCTCAATGAATTTCATTTTTAATCTCAGAATTGAATGAATTATTATTCATAAAGTGTTTGCCCATGCCTTTATATAGTTGTATTCCAAAATAGATCCGTTGGGCACACTTTAGAAGTCAGTTAAGATCAAAACAAACTTTCTTGAAAAATTCAGTTATCAGTCAATCGATTGTGTAATCGATGTATTAAACAAAGTTTCCATTTTTATAACTGAATACATCGATTGCTCAATCGATTGGTTTCTTGGAAATTCTTGATCTTGAGCAATACATAGATGTGTACATCGATTGTGTTCTTGAGAAACATAAGCATTTTCAGCCCAGAAGCCTTTACATCGATTGGTCAATCGATTGCATGATCATTGTCAAAAGTCTTTGCCTCTGTTTGGGCTTATGCATCGATGTATCAATCGATTGTCTTATCATTTTCAAAAGACTTTACTTCTGTTATGTGTATGCATCAATATACTAATCGATTGGATGCATATATAAAAAAGTGTCGGCTTCTGTTTAGCCTAATGCATCGATTGCACAATCGACTTACAGAAGCTAGTTTTGCATATTGATCAAGTTAGTCCAGAATCAATCGATGTATACATTGATGTATAACATTTATACATTGATGTACACAAAGGTTTTCATTAAAAGTTAGTTAATTAACTGAAAGTACATAGATATACACATAGATGTACAGAACTTTCAATTAATCATTTTTCCTTTTTAAGTCCAATTTTAATTTGAAAAACATTTTGATTTGTTTTTAAGAGAGCTAATTCACTAAGAGAAACTTAAATTTTTTTTTTACATAATAATCTAATGATCTTTGCTTGATATGCCTTGTGATTCAACTTTGAGATTCTTCATCTTCAAGCATTTCATGATCCTTCTTTTTCTCCTTTGATCCTTTGCATCCTTTTCCTTGCCCTGATGATATCTTGTACAAACATTTAAGCTTGGCAAGTAGTTAGTGAATCAAAATGTAATTCAAATTAGTTTGGTCATTAATCAAAACACAACAAGGTCATTTATCCACATCTTCTTGGTTGAATCCTTGAAGACTAATATATAATCTTTCTACGAACTTAGTAAAATGGTTAGCACTACTTATATGGATTCAAAACCAAATATACTCAGAATATATATCGTTCTTATCAGTTCAGAGTGTATAACAAGTTTAACATTTAAACCATAGAGAACATGTGCTTAAAAGCAATTACTAAGATCAATCAAGATAATTAAACAGATTACACATTGTATTAAAATTCAAAACTCATGTGATTGTTAAGATAAAAGTGATTTTATCAAAATAGAAGATTCATGCTTTCGTAGAATAAATATTTGTACTTATAATCTCCCCCTTTGTTTTTGAAACAAACATTTGTTCTTAAACCCTAATGAATTTTTATCCTAGTGATGATTTTAGCTTTAGACCTGAATGTCTCATCACTGGGATTTCCCTATCCTCTTTGTATAGATTAACTCTTGATATAAGATGAGTTAATGATAAAGTTCATTATCAAGGCTTGTCTTATGGTTTGAGTGATGAAAATACTTAAGGGATTAATATAGTCATCATCAGAATCATGCGATATAAGGGGCAACCATATTTCATAAGTATTAGAAAAATTGGAAGCCTGAAATTTAAAATATTGGGTTGAGTTACAGTATCAAAATTTTTAACATTGGGCTAAATTGGAGTCCAAAAACTTAAATGGCATAAACTTTTAAAACAATGTGTAATTAAGAGAGGCAAGATGCATTGGACCTTTGAGTTAGAAAAATGAATGTAATGGGCCTTTAATTTAAGAAACCTGGATTGGGATGATCCTTGAGCTAGAAAATGTAATGTATTGTTTTTTAGTCATAAAAATTTGTACAATGGTTTTGTATATAAAAAAAAAAATTTATACAATGGGTCGTGAGCTTAAACACTGAATTTAAATAGGCCTTGAGCTTAGTAAATCTTGAATGAAATAATCCTTGAATTAGAAACTTGAATATGATGGGCCTTAATCTAAAATTGAGTGGGTGACAAGCGAGAAGTTTTATGCAATGGGCCATGAACTGGAAAAAGTGATGTGATAGGCTTTAGCTTAAAAACCTTGAATGAAATAGGCCTTGAGTCATAAAAATAAAGGGACTTAATATTTCCACCTCTCACATTAAAAAAAAATTATGCTTTACCAATTTTATCCCTAACCCCACTTACCCACAAAGTGACGAGACAGAGGTGCGTTCCTTTGCATTCTTTATGTTACGGAAATTAAATTTTCCATAAGTATATAAAAACTTGATACTTGCGGAAAATAGATTTTCCGTAAGTATGTTTTTGGATACTTACGAAAAATTTAATCAGTTGTTAGTGGTTACATTTGTTTTATCCCATTCCCTTGCATCCCCTTTACTCTGTTGTGTAGACTCTACACACTACAGTCGTTGCTTTTGCTACACCTTTTATCACCTCATTGCACTACATGACAGTTTGGGCTCAGCACCATAGGACACTCAGCTTTCAATGTGCACACCAAAACCACTGTTACAAATTTTTTCTTCAAAAATCTTTCCTTACTACCACAAAAAGAAAAAAAATAAATAAATAGAACTTAAACATTTACAGGATGCTCACTATTTAACTTCTCCAAGCATCCAAAGTACCCACCATCCACTATTAACATCAACCTCATATCTCTATTTAACTTGTCTCATTCCTTCAACTATCTCACCAACATAAGCAAACAAATTGAAACAAGTACGTTCTACATCCAACTTTTACTTCAAATATCAAGTTTAGCAAATGGCTTTGGCTCGTTTGGCTTTAAAAAATTTGTAGCAAAGGGTGTTTGTGCCTACCTCCTTTTCCTTGATTTGGGGGTGTGAAAGAGGGATGGGGCATGGTGGTGTGGACAAGCTGCACCCATTACAATGTACACAAGTGTGAGCGTAAATATGGCTGGTTGCGTAGAAGATGTGAAGAAAAGGTTGGAGCTTAGGTCAAGGATGGGTTTAATTTGGCTATGGATGAAGGGTGATGGCTGAGTTGTTTGGGTGGTAGAAACAGTGGCTGGGAGATGCTAATGGGTGGTTGTTGATGGGGTTGAAATCTCACTGTTTATGTTGTGGGATTTGAGTGGCAGCTTTAATTGTTGTTGAAATTTACTTGTTGTAGGGTTGGCTTTTTGGAGAAATTTTCTGTATAGATACAAAAGGGAAAAGACTGTGTTTGGGTGATAGATGTTGGTGTGCATGAGTTTAAGTTGATAATAGCAATGGAGACTTGGGTTGCTGCAGTTGGAAGGCTGAGTTTGCTGCAGTTTTATGGTTGGTTCAGGTGAGGCTTGGAGATGCTGACGATTTTTCTCCCTGAGTCAACTGTCTTCACCGGACAGAGGTGAAGAAAGAAAATAGTGTGGGTTAGATGGGTGGGGTAAATAAAGGGTTAGGGTTAAGAAGGGTATTTAGGGAATAAAACAAAATTAGAGGGATATGAGAGGTGGGAATAAAAATTTATGGGGTGGTAAAATCAAATCCCAAAATAAAAGAAATGGGTATTGAGGTAGAATTGAGTGAGCCATTTGGCATAAGTTTTTTTGCAATGGGCCTTGAGTGAAGGTCTCGATTCAAAATTATGTGGACCAAAGACAAAAGATTATTCAATAGAGATGGCCATAAGCCATAAGATTTTATTCAATGAGCCTTTAGCCAAAATTGTACAATAGGTCTTGAATTAAAAAAAAAAGGAAGAAAAGGAAAAACTTAACTAGAAAGGTCTGGAGTCTGAAATGTAAATACATTGGGCTTTGAGCTAGAAAATTAGATGAAATGGACCATGTGCCTAAAAGCTTTGGGTGTTGGTTTTTTACAACACAACTTTTTCTAATACACCACAAAAAAATTTAAAAAAAATTAATATCCCCAAAATATCCCATTATCTCCTTCCCTCTCCTTCATATTTCATTTATGGTTCTCCATTTTTTTCTTTCATCTTCATGCCTTTCATTTTCTTCCATTTCCAGTACCACCTTCTTCTTCTTCTTCTTCTTCCATTTCCTCCTCCCAAATATGTGCGTCTTCTTCCTCTTCTTTCGCCTTCGTCATCCACCGAAAAGCTTCTGCACCAGTTTCTACCGCAACATAGTCTTCTCCACATGTTACATAAAAACTTCATATTTTATTCTCAACTATAATATTTATCACGTTTCCATAAAAAACCCGAAGCCAATTACTTATTGTTGGAATTTGCGAATTTGTCAACATCTCTCTGTTTTTTTTTTTTTTTTGAATGGCACAGTAGAAGCATCAGAACTCAGCGTACAAGTTTAGCTCCAATTGCATGGAAAATCATGTCTTGACTCCATCCACCAAACACACATGGCCGATACAATGAAATATTGAAAGATTTTATGGTTTAGATACCGGAGTCTTAGTTCCGGTTTGTAATTTTATTTTCACTTATTACCAGAAATATAGTTCCGGCATTTTTATTGTTAACACTTGAAACATTCATACCATAACATTCGAAAGCTTTCTT